>VXAX01002439.1:48550-61487 GCA_013399835.1 Leptocoma aspasia
CCAAACCCAACCAAACCAACAAAAAAACCCCCTCACTTAGGCAATTGATACTTAAAAATTTAAAACATCAAATAAATGCAGAATGGACACTGTTCCAGTGCAGTGCTTCAGTATTAAAAGAAAAGATTAGCAGAGACACTTATTTTGCTCCAGCTAAGCTGCATTAGTGACTCAGCAATAAAAAGCCTGCTCTTTATTTAACCTTCATGGTAACCAGAATGAAAGAAATTTGTCTTTTCATTTTGGCAGTGAAATAAAGAATATCTCAGGTAACACGAAAATATAACCCACAGTCTAATTCTGTGATCTGTATCAATCCGATTTTAGTTGAATCCAATGGAATTTTTCTGATCCACATTTGGTCCAAAAGGGAGCCAAAAATCGAAGTGAAAAATAGCAGCTAACCAAGGGATTAATTGCCCTAGGAAGATAAGAGGAATACTCAGACCTCAGTCCCTCATTTAGGTACATGTAATTTCCAGTAATGTTAAAACTTGTTTCAGTAACTCTTCTCTTCTGTCCCAAAGTACAGTAAATAACACCGGTATGGCCCTGTCGCTGCTTTTAAAACTGTTTAAAAACATGCACAAGTCTTCTCCCCTGATCTGTTTGCATACAAAGTTTCAGTTCCATTCACACTTGAGGAGATCCGATGCACACAGCGAGGAATAAAACTTGCTCTTAACCTCTGAGTTCTCCTGAAACCTTGGCATGTCCCGGGTGTGTGCAGAGGGGTATCTGCATTTCACATGCCAGCTGTGGATTCTGCTCCAGTACAAAGCAGTGTTTGGTTTTGCTGTTCTACGTGAGGAGTTTATGCAGAGCATGAAAGCCCCTGTGCATTATTTTTTTTTTGCAGCCAAGCATAAATAGATTTTTTAAAAAGTCTTTCAGCATTGATACTTACTACATCGTAATTTTGTTCCAGAAATTCCGCCACCAACAATTTGTGTCGCGTTAACAGGTCCTGGGGAAGAACAGAGAAAGGTTACCTGAGAGAGCGAGTGCCTGTGATTGTCCCTTGATTCTCAAAGGTATTTCAGCACTTTTGACCAGAAGGCATTTACTACACGATTTCTATAGACAACACTGCATTCATTACGTGGTTAGTAGGACTTTAGGGAGAACTCAATTAAAGTAATGCCAACAGAATCAATATAGAACTATTCTAATACTCTTTATTTCTGATTCCCTCCCACCTTTTCTTGTTGTTGATAGGTGCACAGTACTCACATTAAATAGGGATGAGAAAAAGGAGGAAAGAAAGTTAACCCTTTATGGAGGATGAGCTATTGTCTCCAAGCCAAAAGTGATCTACATGCTACCCCAGAGCTGGGAATGATGCTAAGCCTGAATTGCTATTGCTCATCTCCAAGAATACAAGGAAAACTCAAATTCAACCACGGTATATACATGTATCTATTTAATAATGAAAGCTAGGCACCAACCTAATCTAAGCCATCCAGGCTCCCTCCACCTCCACTCCCTTCCCTGGAAGGAGCCTCAGGTACGTGGGATGAGTCACTTCTGTAGAGATTTTTCTGCCCAGGGTTGGCTTTCTGACACAAAGAAGTAGCAGACCTTTCAGACAGCTGGACAGACTGCCTCCCTTTTCAGAAGTCTAAATAATTCAAATTGAAATTAAAGAACTTCTCCCACAGAATGGTGATGCTGGTGCTCAGTGACAGAGATGCAAACGTTCAGCTCCAGAAGAAATTGTGTCTTTTTACTGGATTAATAGCTATGAAATGAGTGGCCAGTGTGAGGCATTTAAGTATGACTTTTATCTTACTGCTTCTTTTAAAATACAACATTGATCACAATAAATGCCTGATGAAGTCCATTCAAGTTGGTATTTTTCAGTGAATCAAGTTGGTATTTTTCTGCTCTTTTTTATAATCTTTTTCTTGTTTTCCCTACCCAGGCAGAGACTGAAGCTGATGAGGAGCTCAAGCAGATGCACAGACACATCCTCACAAATAAAAGAAATCCTTTACATACTAATCCTTTAATTTTTTACCATCAATTATAAGAGGAAAGCAGAGCACTACAAAATCCAGCGCCTGCTTTGAATACATCCCTTCATTTAGCAGGACTGCAGTGACAGCAGTTTTAAAGGCTGAGTGAAACACGTGATTCAGGAGCTTTTATGCAGGGCACTTAGAGGCAAGTACAAGTCCTTCAATAGGGGGCACAAATGAAATATAATCCAAAATGAGTTTTTCATAGGAAATGACGAGGAAGTGTGGAGCAGCAGCATTCAGCCAGCAGGTTCCAACTGCTGCTTGCGCTCTCCACAGACAGCTTAGACCTTGAAATACAAGCCCTTTTCCTCTGCATTTTTAACAGCTCTGTTTCCTCTCTGCAGTGCACCTGGATAACTTTAATTAAGAAGTACATCTCCAGATCATATAAAATTCCAGTGCTTCCCTACTATAAATATCCTCAGACTTTAATGCACATTTAATTAAGCCCTCCTCTGGTGCATAGACTATCCAAGGCTTTCAGGTCTGAACCAGACACCCCGGTGGCAACTGCAAACCCAACATGGGGACAACAGAAATGAAAGCCTGAGTTCAGTAACCCAGCCAGCAAACAATCACAGCACTTATTTTTCCAGTATTAGAAATGAGGTAGCTCCATATTTCAATCGCTTCCACATCACTTCTTGCTGCTCCAGCTATTCAGAGTAACAGACAAACAGGAGGTGAAATGAGCAGCTGGTTTATTTCTAGAACTGACCATGTATCAGGTGCTAAGAGGCAATTTCAAAAAAACCTTAAAATGCTGTTTATACGTTCCCCCCAAGCATTTTAAAAGGCGATTTCTGTCCTTTGTCTGAGGATGAACTGCCCTCATACTCTTCTCTTTCCAGTGCATGTGAGGATGTAGAATCCTATTTTTAAATCCTGCTAAAAATACACTCAGTTCACAGGGGACAGAAGTACATTCTACAGCCGTAGATCTACGAACAACATCAATCCCTCTTCTTTTTGGGAGGGTTGTAGCAGTCTACAGACCCTGCCACAGCTTAACAGGGACCCTTGTCCCCATCCTGCCTCCTAGCTGGGTGAAGACTGTCCACCACAACCAACACACTCTGCTGTCCTGCTCAAAGCAGGACCTGGGCAGAAGATGTAAATCTCTTCTGTCAAGCTGGGAATAGAGTCCAGGAGCACCTTTTCTGAACAGAGACAAATATTCTTCTGAGCATAGGGTAAAATGCCAGAAACAGAAGATTTAAATACCTCAGTTATGTTGCATTTTTATACCTTGTCCATGTTTCTGTGCTGCTTTGAATTTCATAACCTTTACCTAATGGACAGCACAACATCGAAACTTAAAATAAGGGGAAGATGCTGGAATTGATTAAGGGGTGATTTGAATTGCTAATCCTGCTCAAGTCATTACTGAAGAATGCAACGTTATCTCCATTATGCAAATCTTTATTCCATTCAGTAGGCTAGTAAATACCAGCAGGTTTCAGTGTATGTAGAATCACTGAGCAGAGCTCTTAACATTCCTTACAATTACTCCTGAGGTCTATCTAATCATGTTTCTAATTAGCTTTGAAAGGAAAGAATAAACAATGTGTTTCTATGACAGGAGGAAGCTCTCAGTGATAGAAGAAAAAAAGGAGTTAGATCTATATTTAGAAGAGTTTTTAACTAAAAAGATTTTCCCTCAGCTTTCTTAAACTGTTTTTCAGAAATAAATTAATTTTCCCTGTATGTGAAGTTCACAGGCATGGAATTTTTTTTTTCTCTCAAATACTGTACTAGCACCTGGTGGGAAGGATGATGGTCACACACAAACTCCAAGAAATTTGGCATCTTCACCCAACCTAATTTTTAATACAACACAAACTCTACACAGTACACTACACTCTACAAAGCCTATGCAGTGCTTCCACCTACTTAGCTTTTAGCACTACAGTCCTTACACTGAACCATGGGTCACAAAGACAAGACTATGAGTGCACTGTAAAACAATCAGCAGGCTTGGCATTAATCTAAACTTGTCTGCTGAGCTAGAAGAGACAGCAAAAATTACAATGATTTCAAATGTTAGTTTTAAATGATGCCTTAAATTCACTCATGTGGTCATGATGGGCAGTGGGTTTGTCTTGGGGGAAGGTAGGGAGAGAAAAAGGCTATGCATTTTACAAGAACTGTAGGTAATACATTATTAATTTGAGTTTTAAATGGTAGCATAAAAGACTGTGGGTTATCAAGGTGAAGAATGTTAATTAAATACAGATTTACATTTCTCTACAGATTCTTTGCAGGCTTGATCGCTGTTGTGAATCCTGGTACAACCAGACCAAGGGTTAATTAATTATATCCTTTACTGAACAATAAAAAAGCCACCAGGTTCAAAGCAACACAACGCTCAGTGATGACTTCTGATGGAGTGCTGCTTTTGACTCAAGCTATGATGCATGTATTGAATAATTTACCTTGAATGTAGCAAAGGCATCAGAAGCGATATCAAATGTTGACATTTCCACATATTTAAAAAAGTCTCTGAACTGTTCTGAAAATAGTATGATTTTGGCCAAGGGTTCATGGCGGATACACTCTCTCAGCATAATTCCACAACGTAAGGCAATATTTGGGGATTCATATCTGGAGAATGAAGAGAAACAGAAAACATCAAAACGTAGAATAACAAAGATTAACAGGCACCTTTCTAGCAACAGGGAACTTTGTAGCACAGGGAACACACGTGCCAGAAGGGACAGCACACATGGAGGGCAGGTCCCAGCCACAGTGCTGTACCCAGCTGCAGGACCTCATCCCAAAGCTCAGGAGCAGACACAGATAAGGCTGCCAGAATTTTTCATTACAAGCCTCTCTCTTCCCAAGTCAAAACACATTTTGGTGTAAATTTGCACTACACCCCCTCTCTGTGGAAAAACCGTGGGGAGTGTGCAACATTTCAACAGAGCTCCTTCACCTTTTTGGATTTGTGAGAAAGCACAGCCTGTACAATATAATAACCTCCCTTTTCAGATTTAATTCTGAGCTCCTCCATTTATCCAAGAAAACTGTAACACCTCATGACCATCCATCACCTCCCACTCTTCTTCTAGAGGACATCACTCTGGAGTATTAATGAGCAAGGTTGGAAGAGTCTCTTCAGGCAGTCTACACAGGATTAAGCTGTCTGTAGCTCTTTTTGTTTTGTTTTGTTTTTTGGTTTTTTCTTTTGTTTTCTTTTGTTTTTTGTTTTTTGCTGTTTAGGAGGAGTTCTGCTCAATTCCTCTTCTGCAGAGGCTCTGGCTGTGTTCAGGACACAAGCACCCACTCCTCAAGTTACAATCCTGTTATGGCACATGCACTGCAATAGCCAGGAGCCAGCACACATCTTGCCCTTGGAAAGGAAGGAAGGGAAGGAAGGGGGAGGAAATTCAGATCATCTTCCATTTCTATAAAGTCTTGATTTCTTTAAAGCTGAAATTAATCTGAAACAAAACTGTTAGAAACACATTAAAAAACAAAAAGGATGAAATCCAACAGTCAAGAAGAATTTAAAATGAACTTTTTCCAGCAGTCTGCCAGAAATCATGTGAAAGTGGTAAAGTCCAAGGGAACAGAAAGCACTCTCTGTTTCAATAAACTGGTTATACTGTATCAGAACTGTGTATTATCACCCAGAGCTTATCAGCATCATTTTTCCTTTGCACAATTAATTCCTATCACTAGGCCAAAAGAAATACAATTTAAAAAAAAGGAAGAAAACCACAAAAAATGCCATCTGTGCTGTAAGTGAGTGGGCCCTCAAATTTACCACCAGCATGCAATTTAAAAGAACGGTTGTGTTCTGCGAGCATACCAGAGCTGCATACTTCAACCTGCTGTCAACAATAGTTGGCTTAATGAAAATGGATTGCTATTCCAAACAGGCAAATGAAGCTTCCCACCCTCAAGGAAATGCAGGCACTCAAGCCCCTGTTTGTTTTGGTTTGGGGAAGCATTTGCAAACTCGAATTTCTAACTCTTCAGACAGTTGAAATTCACTGATGTTTCCTATTGAGGCATCAACTCCATTAACAGGAATTCTAATTTTTAAGGAAAATGAGGCAGAGCTGCTCCTAGGAGTGCAGCCAGGAAAATATTTAATAGTTGGCTAATGAATATTTTGGTTGGAATAAAGGCAAACTACATTGTTTCCAGCACAATAACTTTTAAAAACATTAAGTATCAACAGAATCATTCATAGTCAAATGCTCCATTATCTGGAAGTGGGTTATGGACCTCTGGCTGTTCACACAAGTGAGGGAAGTTGTGTTTGGTGCCTGGAATAGGCCTGGAAGAGGTTTACAGGCTGCCTAGTCATAGCTAGCGTGTCCTTTGCACCCACACTTACATACAAAGCCACCAGGCAAGAATGATAGAAATGTGATTCAAAATCACTTCTAATGAGCAATTAGTGCTCTATGCTGATGTATTTCCACAGCAGAAAAAAAAATACTGAGTTCTTCTCTCTTTGGATGAACTTACAACCTAAAGAAACCCCCACACAGTGAATACTGGAGAGAACAAGAAAATGAAACAATGGACTTGAAGTATTTCAAAACACTTATTGCGGAGTTTGAAAGGGGCAAGACTGAGAGCAGAAATGTATTTCTGTGTAAAGGGAATCATTCTTCCATGGTTAGTGCAGAAAATGGTACAAGGTGAGGAGCACAGGCAGGAGATTTGGAAGGCATCAAGCCTGGGAGACACAAGGTCTTTAACAGATGTATTCTGGTCTGACTTTACATTACTTGCATAGACTGAGTTTATCATTGGATAAACTCAAGGGGAATTCTACAGCCTCAACCAATACACCATTAAAGCTTTAGCTGCACTGTGATATGAAGAGGTCATCACAACACAGGTTGGGGCAGTGTCTAGGACAGAGATAGCATGTGGCATGAGATATAGATATATAGATATATATTCATAAGAAGCATCTAAATTTTTCACTTGAGAGAAACAATGCAAGTGCCATAAACTAAGTCCTCAACAATCGCTGTCCTAGTGGGAAAATATTTTCGATTACAAAGGACCAAAGTTATTTCTGGGCTAATGCAATAGGCTGACACCAGAGGAAAAAATTGCCCCAAATACAACTGGTTCTCTATGTACACCAAATACTGTACTCATCTGAAATCCTATACACAAAGCCTGCACACAGAAAATAAGATGCTATTAAAGCAAGTCCTCATGCAGCAGCAAAGTCAAAAAACCTACACAAATAAAAGAAAGAAAAAAGAGAGTGAACTATGTGCTGTGTGTTCTCTGAAGCTGAGAAGCTGGAAGGAAGCAGGCAACAAGTAAAAGGAAGCCTAAAAGGTAGGAGCTGTTATCTCAAGTTGGCAGTTCCACTGGAGTATGAGACAGGAAACATTGGGTGGGAGCTCTGATTGAAGATCCTTCCCACCCAAGGGAGCTCACATTAAGTCACAAAAAAGCAACCTTTTGCTTTTGGGGACTGACAAGAGGCAGAGGAAATTTTGCATCCAATGGAAGTACAACAGTCACAATAGTCTTGGGCCATATCTTTTATAGGTGATAGGTATAGGTATAGATAGAGGTATAGGTGATTTTTTTTTCTCTCCAGGTAATGTCGTGATGTCATGTAACAAGCACGGAACGGCAAAAGTCAGCCAAACCCACTTTCCTTTAGCAGAGTTTGATTTCCTATATTTCCTATACCATTATATAGTATAAAATATATACTATATATACTATATACTATTTATAAAGTATATACTATTTATTAGTATAAATAATAGAATTCATTCAGTATTAAATAAATAAGAAAACATGTCCTCAAGTCACATTTTCATGTGGAAGTGTCTAACATGAGGTGCTTGTTTCCCAGCCCTGCAGCTGACTGCACACACTCACCCCATGCTGTGGGCACGCAGCCATCTGTGTGTTCAGGGCCCTGCCCTGGCTGCAGGCACAGATTTTAGGTCTCATTTTTAGACAGTCCCAGCAGCAGGACACAGGCAGGGAAGGCATCATCACATCTGACATCATTACACTGTTCTGCAGCAGCTACTCAGGCTGGGCAGGGCTGACTCTGGACTTCTACTGATGGATTCAGCTGCAGTTTTTAACAAGACATTCCAGAAATGACAATTCTGAGCCAGTGCAGTGCTGCAGAGGGCTAGTCAAGACATCCTGAACAAGGAGCCCGAGGACCACAGACATGCTTCTGCATGCAGTAAGATTCTCCAGAAAAAGCATCTAAGTGATGCCATTAAAATTCATCCAGTGACTCAGGTCACTTACTGTAAAATGTCTGTCAGAAGCATATGTGCATAAAACTTTACTATCATCTTAATATTCTTGGTTGCTACAGATGCCAAAGAAAATCTGGGACATAATCCAAAAATATTTTTTTATCTTTAAATCAAGCCCAGACATATGGTAGCAATACATGCTCAATGTGCAAGATCAAAATGAGTGAAAAACTGAAAAAGCAAAGACAGAGAAAAGGGAAGAAAATGATTGTATATACATACAAAATTAAAACCAGTTTGTAATAATGATGGAGAGAATTATCATCGCTGTTCTGAGGTTAAAAAGACCAAAAAAAAAAAAGTAATGCTGAAAGTTGTGGAGTTAATTACAGAAAGAATTTAAAGTTGAAGTTCACTTGTGGCCACAAGCATTGGAGAAGTCTGTCCCACAGGCACAACTACTCTCTTAATGCATTTTTGCTTCTCTCTGTTCTACCACTCAGTGCTCCAGTTTGATTCCAGTTATTTACAGACACCACTGTTGGTCACTTCTGCAATGCAAAAAGGTCTAAATGAACCTGAACAGTCACCAACAATGCCACACAAGAGTTTATGGTGAGAAATGAAGTACACATCACATGGGGAGCAGTCAAAAACAACCAGCACATGATTATTTCAACATGAAGTTTGGTGAAGAAATAACAGCCAAATGAAATAATCTGATCATTAAAACATACAGAGTTCCATAGAAAGAAAGCCAATATGAAAAAATAAAGTAAGAAATCTGGAACAAAATCTGAAAATCCTTTTTTTTTTTAAACAAAAAGTGAGAAAGTAGATCAAGTGCAATGCCAGCATGTTCCAGGCAATGCTCTTTAATGAAACTCAAATTAAAGCACCTACCCTTTTAGAAGCATGAATAGGATATGGGGATGGGCACTAATGTATTCCACAGTAGGGCTGCGTGTGCCAATTTGTCTTCTCAAGATGTTGTTGAATATCTGGGAAACATCCTTTTTGCCCTGTTAAAGAGGCAAAATATATCTTTGCTTAGAAAAACATGAGCAAATGACCATTTACTATAACATCAATTTAAAGTACAAATGAAACTGAAAGCAGAACAGGTCAGCCTTTTATTTTTTCTCCAGTCTTTGCCTCATATTTGCTTTTTCTCCAATGCCACAAGAAGGCTTCCTCCTTTGGGTGGCTCTGAAGGACTTCCCCACTCCCATTTGCACCTTCTTTTTTCTAAATGGAGATGTGCATTCCTGTTACACTGCCAGCCAAGTCCCTGGCTATTTCAAATAGCAGCACTAAAGCACCATAAAAGCAAGCCACTGCCCTGAGCCAAGCGTGCTGTTGCCATGTGTGCTGTTGCCTCCAAATGTGAGTAATCGAGCTGGTAACAAACCACTGCCACACTGCCTACACTTAGAAAGCTAAAGCTTTTCATTAGTCCAGTGCAAACAACTCCAAGTGTGATAACATTTCTGAAAATCAGGGTTAAATTTAAACTGTGCCCATTATTTACCATGAAAAATGAAATAACTACTACCAATAAAATGGCTGCATCACATACGTGTCTCTGCTTTAATCAAAACTAAATTCCTTCTCTTTGTCCTAATGTTGTGCTGTATGCACCTATCTGCACAATCACAGTTTGTCTTCAAATGCTTCCCTGTGCAAACTGCTTTCCAGAAGGTCTTTCCAAACCATGTTCTATTCAGCCACAGGGTTCACCAATACATCCTGCATTAGAAATCCTCTTCCCCCCCCACCACTTCCTCCCCTGGCACAGCAGACAAATTGATGTGTGAAGTTAAGGGAGGTGGGAGATGGCTGCACTGAGGACCAGTAACCAAGGCACTGAGTCAACAGCAGGTCACTATGCACAGGGCAAGCTGAAGCAAAAGGTCACTTATAATCTGTACATGCTCATTGATCTGTCTTGGGAGCACAAACATTCCTTGGCAGAGAAATTATTGAATGTTTGAAGCCAAGGAGCAGATAGTTTCACACGGAGGAAAATTCCCTGGTTTCACCTCTACAAATAAATCAGTGCTGAGGAACACAAAATATTCTGCTTTCCTACTTGTTCCAGCCCAGCTGGTTTGGAGACTTGGAGACTCTGGGAATTAAACAGGAGAATCAAATCAGTGCAGGCCAGTCCATCTGCCTTTGCAACACTTTTTTTGACCCTTGGACATAATCTTAAATATGCTAATTCTGTATAAAGTCATCCCATTCTCCCCTATCTTTCCAACACCCATATCACATGCCTGGAATCCTGTGATCTCCATGGGCTTCAGCAGTTACTCCAAGACCAAAACAATTCAGACAGAGAAGAGCTGTTGAAAGGGTGAGGTAAAGATGGCCAGAAATTAAGCGATTCTCTCCGCTATGCCAAATTTTATATTAGTTACTTAATACTCTGTGCATTGCAGCATAATATCCATGAGCAGAGAGGAGATAGATATAGATATATACATATATTTATCCAATTATAGCTAATTTTCTAGAGATCAGGGATAGCGAAAGCCAGAGTTGATCTCCATGGGTTCTCCAGGAGGGAATGGAGGCAAATAGGAGGGAACCACAACAGATTTCCCTCACCACCTGCCATACATAAAAATTGTAGGAGCACTTTTGAAACACTCCTTACTTGGATCTGCAATTGAATTTTGCCTTATAATGAAATACATATGGCCACTGAAGCACAAGATGAGGCAGCATGAAGAGAAAGTGGCTAGACAAGAACAAAAAAAACCTGCCAAGGATGCATTCTATAAATAAAAAATTGTATAATACCTATACTATAATTTAGCCCCTGTTTCAAGGCAAAAGTAGGGGAAAGATTATAAAATCACCAGTCCTGGGCTTGTAGTTATTTACTGCCTATTTTAGGGGCTTTACAGTTTGTGGACTTTTAGGCTTACACGCAGTAACATCTACATTTTTAGTTGACTTCTTCTGTTTGCACATTTGCTTCAGTTCTTCAAAGTTCAAAAATAAATTTCATATTTTAAATTTCTAAAAATCCAAGTCTGATCTTGATTCTGGGCTCCTGCCCAAACCTGACTTTAATGCTTCATAACAATATCATCACTGAAATTATATCTTGTTTGTTGAGTGGCAGAAGCAATAAACCTGCTTCTGCCCTCTATGGATGTGTGATGGATGTGTACAAGTCTCCCCTACAGTCTTTGAAAACACACCTTTAGAGTGAAGTTCAGCTGTGAAAAATTGGAATCAAAGTGTGCAGCAGGGCTGGTGGGAAGGACACAGGGAGTCAGGACAAAGCCAAGTAACATTATTGCCTTCAGAAATCAGCAGTTCATGATTTGGTTTTTACCATTACATAAGGATTAAAAAATTAACTTGCATGTTATAGAGTGATGAAATTGCTTGTTCAATGAAGAAACTTAAATAGCAGCTGTGGCCACCAATACAACAAAATGGAAACAGAAATGTTGGTAAACTGGAAAAGTCAGTGGGAAGACACGAAGACAAAGCAGCACATGCTCTTACTGTCCTCCTGTTCAGTGACATTTGGTTTCTAGTGTTTTGTCCAAAGAACATGTATAACGGCTTGGCTAAATTATTGGAAAGTTTTTGCAATTAATAAAAAATGTATTTTGCAATAAGAATTATGAGAATTGTTTGTAATAACAGCAATTCAACAACAGATTAGGTATTTCATCCAGTGCTTGCTTTTAAAGACTGTATGTTCAGTATGTTGATACAGAATATTTTTTCTGGCAGAAGCAATACAGACTTGTCGTGAAACAAAAAAAATGGAAAGTGTCCCTTCTGTGCTTACAGTACCTTCTGCTCCCCTCTTCTCCACTTTTCTTAAAGGGTTTTTTAAGAGGTGGGTTGTTGGGTTTTGAGTATTTTTGTAATTAGACATTTAACAGTAACCAGAGGAGGCACAGAGAAGACAAAGCATTAAAAAAAAAACCTCCTTAAGGCCTGAGCAAGAGTGAGAGAATTCCACTAAAAAGTTTCAAAAATTAATACATTCCATTTTCAAAAATTAATACATTCCATTTTCAAAAATTAATACAAAATAAATAAATCAATCCTCGATCCTGGATTTACTGGTGATAGGGGGTGGAGTGGGAAAAATGAAACATAAATCACCCATTTTCCTCCCTTTCATTCATTTACAAAATGGAGAGAAAATAACTTCTACACATGACTCCCACAAAAGGTGTCTCTGAGAGCATCAGATCTCTTTGAGAAACTGATTTTTCTCTCCAGCAGCCGCCTGTACATTGGGTACTGCTCCTGTTCCAGAGCTCCGCGGTGGAGGTTTGGCTCCTGGGCGCTGGGGATTTCCCGCTGATGGTCGGACACTTGTGAGGAATCGCCAGCACCCAGGAGCCACAGAAATCATGGAACTCATAACAGCAGTCCCTGGTGGCCACTATCCCAGCTGACTGCAAACCACAAGAATGACAATGACCTGACAGTGACAGAGTTTATTCCCATCCCTACCAGTCAACAGTAAATTAATAGGATTGACATTTATCCTGAATTACTGCAATCTCTGCTGCTATAACTCTTCTTCTCCTTACTTGTAAGCAACTTTAGTTATAGTTATAAACAACTGTCAAAGCAGTTGTTTCCTAGGTTTTTTGCTTTAACAACAAAGCTGGAAAGAAGTTCCACAGAATATATATTTTTATATAT
>VXAX01002439.1:62112-99709 GCA_013399835.1 Leptocoma aspasia
TTTTATATATAAATATATAAAATTAAATAATATATATACATATACATTAATATTAATCTTTCTACTGTGAACAAAAATGTTCTATTCCTTTCTTCTTTTAATCCGAACAATTAAGTGGGGGACACTCAAATTACCTTGTAACCTGCTGTCTGTTTTTAACATGCTTTTCAGTTCCTTTCCTCTCAACTAAACCATTTTCATTCTTTCAGTCTTTGTCACATGAAATTCTCCATGCTTCCTATTATTTTTATTCCATGTCCCTGAACCCTTTCTAAATTGGACACTCTTCAGACACAGCAGGTAGCTCTCGTAGCACTATCCCAAAGATCATCCCTGCAGTTTACAAGGTTGGTCCTAGACAGCATTCCCAGCACCATATCCTATCTTGTTTGGATACACATGGAAATATTTCTTTATTGTTTTTGTTTTAATTTTTAAAAAATCAGATTTACTGCCAGTGTGCAAACATGTCTTTCAGGACATCAACCAATCTAGAGCAGTAACTTTCTTCAGCCTGTGGAAAACAGTTTTGAATGCAATAAAATGATTTAGACTTCAGAAAAATATGGCTCTAGTCACTGACACCACCAAGACCAAGGAGATGAAAAAGTTTATGGATGCTGACCTACCTCAAAATCTATCAGCTGCAGGTTGGCAATAAGTGTCACTAGAAGGCCACTGTTGTAGAGCTCTTGTGCCAGCTGGGCCACGATTTCTGTGGGTGGCTCTTTGTCTGTGGTCCCACACAGAATTTCTTTCATTGCTTGCAGAGATTTTGACACTTCCTCCGATGCCTTTTTGCCAGCAGACAATGGGTTTTATTTTTTAAAAATGAAACAGGAAAAAAAAGAGTGTTCTTTTAAAAGACATGCATTTCAAAACAAATGTTTCTAAATGTACTTACAATGATCATTATCTATTGCAAAATGATATCATAATTTTAGGTAATCATGCAGGCTGGAGCATCCATACTGTACCTGCAGGCCTTAGACAAGATAAATTCCATTTAAACATGACATACCATCACTTACAGACCATGGGCATAAAATAGGGCCAAGAGAGCAATTACCAACCAGTGCCACTGAGATACTTCAACAGGTTTGGAGGCAGGCACAGCCCTGCAGAGGCAGCAGCAATTTCACTGTTGCTCCCCCTGTCCTCCCCAGTGGGTTCCATGGCACATGTAGGGCAAGAGGTGCCAGATGAAGGTCCCAAACCAGGTGGCTGCTCCCACCAGAGGGGTGGCTGCTGGGCTGCCTCCCCATCCATGTTTCCTGATGGGCTGTCCCAGCTCCTGTGCTGGGAACCCAAATACATCCTCATAGCCCTGTGGCACTGCTTAACCCAGCAGGCAGCTGAACCCCACACAGCCGCTTGCTCACTCCCCCTCAGTAGGATGGGGGAAGGAACTGAGGGGAGGAAATAAATCTTTAGGTTGAGATAAAGATAGCTTAATAGGATAGAAAAGGAAGGAAGAAATAGTAGCAATAACAACAACAATAACAATAATGAACAACAAGTGATGCACAATGCAATTGCTCACTGCCCAGTGCCCAGCCAGTTCCTGAGCAGCAGCAGCCCTGGGCCAGCTTTGCCCCCAGCACTACCTGCTGAGCATTATGCCATGTGCTATGGGATATCCCTTTGGCCCGCTGGGTCAGCTGGCCCAGATGTGTCTCCTCCCAGCTTCCTGTGGCCCCAGCCCACCCACTGGTGCGGTGGGGTGAAGAGCAGGAAAGGGCTTGACTTAGTGTAAGTACTGCTCAGCCACTACTAAAACATCAGAGTGTTATCAACTTTATTCTTATCCTAAATTCCAAACACAGCACATTACCAGCTACTAGGGAAAAAAACTAACATTATCCCAGCCAAAGCTTGACAGCTTCACATTGCCACCACCTATTTCTCCTCATCAGGTGTGGCTTGAGCCAGCATCTTCCACAAGGGATTTGCTCACTGAGCGCACAGGCACTTCAGTCTCGGGTTGAGAAATTTGAATTAAACAATTTGCTTTAGTAAAGCTCCACAGCTGCCACCAAGTGAAGTAAAATATATCTTTCACATCTTTTGCTCCCACCTAGAGTATACTGTGCAATGTTTCAGGTACCTAATGCAGAGGATGAATCAGAATTACCTTACAAAGTATCTTGACCAGCAGGATTACAACAGGGAAAAGAAAGAGACACACCTGTAAACAGGTAACAGCTTAGCATTCCTGCAGTCAGCAGGTTAAAATCAGATGTGAATGACAATACCCCACTTCCCAAGGAAAAGGACCGCTGGCTGCAGCACGGCAGCTCCAGCTCGCTCTCCTCACAGCTTTGCTCCACTTTGAACAAATAAAGACTCTGTGGAGGAAAGGAGTCATTTTTTTCATGTGGGTGTGTGTGCTGTAAATCCCACCTGCTCCAGCCATGGGGCTACAGAGGCAATGGCTCCTTCTGGGTCGGGTTAGATTTAATACACACATGACCTGCAGCAAGGTCGATTGGATTCTTTGGCAGGGAGTGGGAAGGAAGTAAGGAACAGGTTTGAAAGCAAAGCTGAGAATGACAGCAAACTGCCAGGCAGGACACTGAAGACAGGAAAGCATTTCACATCTTTGAAAAGCCTTAACTTGAAGTTAGCCTTTTTTTAGCATAGCAGGTGAAAAAAAAATCAAGACAAACACAGAAAACCCAAGGGTGATTTGTGAAAGCTAACTGGAAATTAATAGGTGTTCAAAGCCAGATCAATAATTTCTATATATCTCTCATATATATTGAAAGGAAAAACATCATGCTTTCAAATACCACCCCATCAGTCTGCATAACATAACCCCACAGCACTCTGAAGAGGCATCTCTCACCTGCTGCTGATCTCCTAACATTTTCAATCATAGATTTTATTCACATTAGTGAATAAAAATGATAGAAAAAACCTAGAAGTCCTAAAAACCAAAACCAACCGCGGTAAAAAAGCCACTTTTATATTGCAGCTACCTGGAAGATTTAAGCATTGATTTTGCACAGCATAAAGAACTGCTCTCCTCCAATCTCTTTGTACCCACTCACAGTTTTCTGCTGGTTGAGATAGGTCAGCATGAGCAGCATGTAAATGTGATAACTTCTAACAGCAGAAGTCTTGATGTTCCTTACCATCACTCAGCAAAAGAGCCTATTTTTACCTCAAATGTTAGTCATGTGTCACTTGAGATATCCCACAGAGTACAGCTGGGATTAACAACAGGGGTCTATCTTAGAAACTAAAGCTCTAAATCTTTATAAGAGCTAGGGAAATATTTTCATTTCAAAGGAAAAGCCCATACATTTTTGGCTTTCCACCCTTTCTGCTGGGCTGGGTGTGAATATCTCTGGCATTCTGTAGTTAAAAAAAACATTAATAACTTTGCTTTCAAGTATAAGTAGTCCTTTCTGATATGCAGAAAAAAGGTCTGCAGGACTCAGCTTTAGGTTTAATTCTCAAAAAGGAGGCCAAAAAATGCTGTGTGAGAAAATGAAACATAGAACACTAGTG
Organism: Leptocoma aspasia; assembly: GCA_013399835.1. Taxonomy (NCBI): domain Eukaryota; kingdom Metazoa; phylum Chordata; class Aves; order Passeriformes; family Nectariniidae; genus Leptocoma; species Leptocoma aspasia. Next base: position 65,629 of record VXAX01002439.1, read on the forward strand.
ATGGTGAGAAGAAGTGGCCACCACACCTGCATTTCTCTAATCACCTGCCATCCCATCCGCTCATCTCCTCAGCTTTCCCACATGCAATTGATATTTCTTATGTCACTTCCTCCCCCTTCATAGCCTCTCCATGGTCTGTGTTTTGATGTGCAACTCTCCACCAAAATTATTCATGGTCAAATTTAAGGACCACTCCTCAGTGGATATCCCTCACAATATATCTGGAGGAAAACCATAATCCCAAACACAGATTCTTAAATTAACAGCCTCTGTTTTGACATTTCCACTTAATCTCACAGCAATTTTGGAATAATACTTTAAGTACATAAGCACTGTTTCTGGGATGGAAACTTTCTTAATACTCAGAGAAAAAAGACATTCCAAGATCCAAAGACCCAACATCTGTCCAAAACAAACAACAAAATACATTTATTCACTCAAATACATGGAAAATACAAGATGACAGAAAGATACCTGCATAAGAAGTCAGACCAGTCCTGAGCCTCTTTAGGAAAAATTGCAAAAACCAAAAAAAAAAGCCTCAGCAAGACATCCTCCCCACAAACAGAATTTCAGTGACAAAAAAAGGATTTGCTAGAAACCCCTATTATGACTTCCATGCTACTTTTTATTTTCCATCAGTGACAAGAGCAACAATAGCAAAGTGCTGCAACCATCACTCCAGCAGAAGTTACAATGCAAAAGAAAATTTCATTAAATTTCAAAGCATTTCAACCATTTGCCTCACTCTTGCAATTAGGAACCATCTTATTTCCTTTTTTCCTTTTATCCTCTAGGTACAAGTCCTTTCCATCATGACTGAATTTATGCCATTACATTTAGAGAGGCTTTTGTGAATAGAGAGGAAAAAAGGAGGAAAGGAGAAAACTAAACACATAACCCTAAACAGAACAGCTTATACACATGCATACTAATGTCAAAAGGAGGATATGCTGAACTTTGGACAGTCAAAAGTTGCAGGTAGGGACAAAAAAGCGAGGATGAAACGCAAGCTGATTCCCAGCACACACACGAGTTTAGCGTTTGCACTGCTGTCCCTGCACAGATGTCAGGATCTCAACCTCCTAAGCCAAGTTTCTGGCCTTTCCAACAAGTCTCTTTCCAACAAGAACTGACTCTGCATCCACAGAGTATAGTTTATAATGACCACCAACACACAAGAGGTTTTTGGGTCCATTTTGAAAGACAGGATTTTGAGTAAATGTTGAAATCTAGCAATCCTTGGGTTACTCTGCCAACCCTACTGGACTAGATGATCTACAACAGCCTTGGAGATGGAAAACAGACAGTATAGACAAGCCTGCATAACTTGTCTATGTTAAATTATAAACATGTTCAACATCCCTTCCTCATAACGCTGATTTTTTGGCAGCATTTATGTGTCTTTCTAAACCTACCGACAGCTTCAACCAGAGCTGGAAATTTTATAAGTTGAAGACTGCTGTCTCAGTTTATTTTCCTCACAGATCAAAGTTTTGTCACTGTTGACTTAACGGGAACATAACACAAAGAAAGGAGCTCACAGAGAAATGATTCCCTGAAGTTCTATATTAAAAAATCTTCCCTGAAAGACTGATTGATCTTCATGTGTGGGATAGGCTGTGGAGTGGAGAGCCATAAGAATATGGCGAAAAGGAGCATACAGCTTCTGTATGTGTACCTAGCACATTTCCAGGTCCAAAATCTCTCTATAAACTGCTTCTCTCTTGCACAGCAGCAGACAGTAACACACAGAGATGCCTGCCAGTGTGATGTTAAATACTCCAATGTGTGATTCAGTGATCTGCCAGTACTCCATGCCATATATTGTAACTAAAAGCATAAAGCTCCTTGATTCGGTCTTATCTGGTTTTAAAATATTCTCACTGTGTGATTCAAACCAATTTTTCTCCTAAAAACAGTGCCAGTGCAGCTTTCTCTACATGTGACTCTAAGGATTCCCAAGAAAAGCCATTAGCAGAATCTGAATCAAACAATCACATAACTTCAGGACCAACCCAGCTGACTTATTCTTGATGCAATTTCATGCTGAATGGATCTACAGGGCCAAATTGTGGCTATTTTGGATCATGAGGCCTGACGTCTGTCATTTAGTAAAACGTTATGGACTGCTACTCAAGGAAGCTGGCAAAGACAATTTGGCCAAGCAAGCACAGCAAAGAAATGCCTTTTAAAAGGATGTATGATCAAATGGAGAAGACAGGTTTGCCCCACCTGGACATAAATTCCTTTCCCACTGTTAATCCTGCACTTAAGACAGAACTAAAGGTTCTAAAGGTGCTTAAAAAATAAGAGCAATCAGAAGAGACAGGTTTAAACTCTTGGCACCAGAATCTGATAGTATCTGGAGTTTCTCCCACCTCTAGAGCAATAACAGGCCTTAGCAGAACAGGGAAGCTGAAACATTAAACGCTCCGCAAAACTCCAGGACACACAGAGCTAGGGGGAAGGGGTGCCAAACCCTTCTTATCTCATTCCCTTGGTTTCAGTGTGCAGCAATGAAATGGAAAGCAATTTTGCAACTGGCTCTGCAGAATCCCATCCATGGAATTCACGTTCCCGGCAGTCACGCAACTGTTCTTCCATGCAAATGCACACAGAGCCCTCTGCATGCACCTCGTCTGACACACCAGTCCCCAGAGCTTTACCCACACAGCAGCCAGCAAGGTGAACAGCAGCCAGGAATGGCTTCCTTGTTGCTATGTAAAAAAGCAGGATTTATTGATAGAAGTATTTGTTCCAGATATCTTGAAGTGTTTTAATCGTAGCCTTAATAAAATGCTGCTCTACTGGCCCTTCTGAACAGCACCAAATTTGTTACAGAATGTGGAGATGAAAGAGAGGACAGATTACAGTGACCTACCTGAACAAGCAGTCTTGTTAGAGAGATTTAAGTGAAAGGGGCAGGAGTGTGACACTTCAGGTTATTTTACATCTCGCTGCACTGTGCTTCTGAACACTGACTAAAGTCACTGCAGCCTGCAGTTCTGCCTGACAGGAAAGCGCTCAGCACAGTGCTCTGAACCTGCTCGAATGCATTTGGGTTCATTTTCCACAATAAACCCTTGTCTTGGATCAGCTGTACCAGAAACTGCAAATCTTTCAGCCCATCTAGACCACATGCAAAGATTAGACCAAGTTTCAACCAACCTCAGATCCGTTTGCTGCACTAAATTAAAAGCCTGTGACACTTGGAAGGCTTTTGCTGCAGGGCAGGTTCAGAAAATGTTACCAAACCTGTAGGCACCACAGATGGCACTGAGTCAGGCTGCCGCACCCGAAGGTGTTTGGTTAGCAGCAAGAGGGTGATGTGTTCAAGGACATCCTTCAGTGACAAACTGGATGCCACCCGCAGTGCTTTGTGCTGACTGGGCTCAGCAGCTGAGCACAAGGCTTTGAGAAGTCAGGATGTCACACCCCTTTTTTTGTGAGGTTGGTCAGGCACCCTTTCTATCAATGTTCCTTTGCAATATCCATCAACAAAGACATAGCGACACACCAGTAATAAATGAAGCAGTGTGACCAGAGTGTCACATGATGTCCATTCTTCCTCAGGTTCAACCTCTTGGTATCATGGCTTCTCTTCATCCCTTTTTACATGCATCCTCCAAACGCTATAGGAGTGTGTGCCAGAAAGAAGGAAGAGAAGAGAGTCTAAGGCTTCCTTTCCTATGTATTTAAATACTTTCCTGCGTTTCTAGGTAGTTCCAGAGTGGGCATTTCCCATTAAATTCAAGGATTGATTGGTTCTACATGACTGAGAACAAATTGTAATGACATTTATACAACACTGTAATAAAACTTAATTAATTGTTCTTCACCGCATCAAAGCCCAAACAGGACATCAGCAATTGTATATGCTCCAAGAACACCTTATTTTATTTCAGATGTTGGAAGAGAGCAGGATTGTTGATAAAGAAGGTTTTAGTCCACTTTTTCAGCTCTGTCTTACCCTACCTAATCTCCCAATTATTGCATTAAATTTGCCAGCGCTGCAATCCCTTCTCTAAAATAGATATTATTTTTTAAAAATTGTAAAAACAAGGTATTAGAAACAGCACTTCAGAGGAAAAGGAGCCAGATATGTTGGTACTTCTCAACCTGTGGTCTATCAACCATCAAAATGTAGCTGAGAAAAGCTGGCAAAGCTTTAAGCATCCATATATCCATGCAAGCAAACAAACAAGAAAACCCACATATAAAAGTAAGAACCAAACATCAAAACTTAGTCTATTTTTCAGCTGGGAGTGTTTAAAAAGCACTATGGCAACACAACACACATTAATATTTTTTTTAAATTAGACATTTGGAGTAAGTGGGTCAAATTCAATCCTTATCTAAGGAGACAGATGCTAGCGCAGTCAATAGAGTTTAGTTAAAGCTTGAATGGGTACTACTTCATGAGTAACAAAAAGCATCATGAAGAAGGACTGCAAACCTCTGTGTATTATGTGTGCACGTGGAAATGCCTCAGAAAAGATGTATGATTTCCTTCATGCTTACAACTGGCTTCTCTGCAGCCTCTCTATCAAGTTATATCCTCCACCCTCGTCCCATTACCTGAGAAGTCTTAACTGCTCTGCTGCAAAGTCCCCTCTACCTGTGCACTGCATGGCTTGGCAGGAACGATGCTTTCTGCATTATTTAAAAACAGCCCCTCCAAGACACAGATGGCTCCTGCTGGAAGTTGCACAAAGTTGTATTAGAAGCATCAAGCCCCTCTCTGTCTGACCCTGTGCCCTCCTGGCTGCCCACAGCATCTTCACCTCATACTCACGATTTCTCAGCTGGGAAAGGAAAGGAGGTTCTCTGCCAGCCCCGCAGTTAATTCAGGCTTTGCCCCACTTCTCTGCCAATTCTGGCTGTACTAGCAGCTTTTAGCTGTCTCAACCCACATACCACATTGGCTGTATTACAATAACAGCTTAATTGTCACAGGATAAATCTTCTTGTTTAAGCATCTGAAGGAAGTTCTAGTTGGAAACTACTTTGCACGCAAAATCAGGGATGCTCTGGAGTTGTACCCTGGAAGTGCTGGGAACCTTGGTTTTATGGTGAGGCATAACAGTGCTCTTTTAGTTCTTACAGCAGGCTAGGAGCTAGAAATCTGAAAAACTGGACAGCCCTGAGTCACAAACTTCTCAAGTCACAGGGCTACAGAGTCCAAAGCCAGTTCTGAGATATCCAGAGTCTCTGGCTCTTGCAGTAGCTAAACCTCTAGGCCTTTTCATGAAAGTTTGCCGAATTTCTTCTCCCTCTGGAAATCAAATTGGAGGTAAAGTTAAAAACCTTGCTAGATTGTTGAGAGCCCAGAGTACAGCAGCGTGCTTTTTGTCTCTTTGCTTGTTTTCAGTTGCATTTCTCCAATCATTCTCATGAAGATGTTACTCATTAGCATTACTGAGTATATTTTGATAACCTGTGGGCCACTGAAAGTCCTCCAATTGTCTTTACTTCTTCAATTCAAACTGCAAACACTTAGAAATGGCATTACTAAGTTCACAAACCTGAATGCATAGCAGCAGGTGTGATTGGGCTGAGTTTTGCAAGAGCTATTTTTCCTGCCAGTTTTTAAAGTTTATCATCATCTCAGTAGTAAAGATAGTCCATATGATTTACTTCCAAAAACTCAGGAGAATAAATGTAGCTATATTCTTTAACAGGTATTTATTTCAGGACAGCTCAGTGGAACACTTTAGATGAAAGGCAGAACTGCCAAGGAGTCTCAAACCTTTCCTTCTGGAAGGAAAAGGGCTCTGTGTGCTCCTTGACATCACAGCACAAAGTCCTGAGTCAACAGGCCACGTAAGCTTAAACCAATCCAAAAAAAGGCTTTCCTCACCTTTTGCTTTGCTGTTGAAGGGACTGCCTTGTCCACCTCTCTCCTCTCCCCTGATCACCCACACTCACCCAGGAACAGACCCTACCCCATAGCAATGAAGTTCACAAAAACTAAGTGAAAACCAGCCTCTTCCTGTAAAATAAGCACCATTAAGTTCACAAGCTGTTTCCATTCTAATATGCCAGGGAAACATTCTGTATCTTTCACTCTGTGAGGAAAAAACACACCAGCTGTTCTGACTTTTATGAAAAATTTACATTGAGCACTCAATTTTCTAAGAAGTCTGAATTTCTCCTTGTCACTGGCACCCAAATATACAAACCAACTCAAAGCCAAAAATTCTCAAAACCACAACCCTGAGGAATCACTCTGCATAACAAATCAAAAAGAAACTCAAGTATGGAGCTTCTGCTTTGAATGTCTTCTTTAATCAGGCTCCAAAGGATCAATTCAGCAGGGGAGAACAGATTCTGTTGGTTTATTTAGTTACTTATTTTATGTTTTAGTTCAGAGTCAAAGTCTCTCCGTTCTCAGGTTACTGAAGGTATTTCAGAATGAAACATTATCAGAGACCTCCCAGAAATCCATGTGACTTACCTTAGGTAATTAACACACTGAACTACTTGCTTTGAACCAAAAAGTTTCAGGAGGATTTCACTAAGGGTGCAAAGGGCTCCATACCTACCTTTTGGGTTGGGTTTGTTTTCATACAACTTCCTGCACAAGGTGGGGGAAGCACAATAGGCACGCATGCAAACATCAGATCCATGGAAAATACTGGTGTCCCTTATCAGCTATTTCTGCTTCCACTGACAGTCACTTTTAACTTAAAATTAATCTGTTGTTAACTAAAACCATATACTTCTACTACAGCAATAGTGTAGGGGGCCAGAGCCTCAGATGCAAAAAATTAAAAAAAAAAATTTAAAAATTTTAAAAAATTTATGCAAGCTCAAATTCCTAACTGGGAGCATTTTGTGTGTTGAGGTGTACCTTATCAAGTGGTCACTAGAAAAGCAGAAAAAGTAACTCGACTCTGTGTCATGGAATTAGAAGAGAGCAGTAATATTAGCAAAAGCCTGGCACTATAAATAGAAAATGAGTAGCACAGCTCTTTTAGGAAGCACTGGCACCCAGAACATCAAAAAGGATGAACAGAGTGAGATCTCTTTTATACACATCTGGGCACACACAGCTTTCCTGGTTTCTGCAAACAGTGTTCATCAGAAGTAGAGTTTTTCTCTGCAGGTACCTGCACATTAATTGGCAACCTCATTTGTTATCCTGCTAAAACCATTAACAATACAACAGTTTTCACACAGCCTTCCAAGCTGTTTTGCTAGATTCATTACTGTTTGAAGTAGTGGGAGATCACCCTTGGTTTTTGCTGAAGCTCCTGGATCTCAGCATTTTTTGTCTGACCCCCAGATTTGATGTATTGTATTTATGCAAAAAACCCTGTAAATTCAGCAGAACCATTCAAAAACACAGCTACACCCACAGGCAAGCACTCACAGAATCGGGGCTGTGACAAAACACAATGTTATTCCCTTTATTCTGCTGTTCTCCCAGCATAAAAATCTTATTGGTCTTTTACAATGTTACCTCATACCTTGTCTGTCTTTTTTTCTTGTTTTTCCAATATGGCCATGTTTTCTTTCAGAACTTTCACAATCTCAGCAGGATTTTTGTGCGATTTGCTAAACAAAGGCATGGTCTTCCTTCACCTGGATTTCTTCCTTCAGGATAGAAGAGGACTGCCTTAAATCAAACAACAAGCAAAAACAGCTTTTAAGGTTTATACAAGAATGCAATAAAAACACACATAGACATTATGAACAAGACAAGGTTGCACCTCAGGCACTACATTTTGCTTCAGCCACCCAGTGGAGCAGTAAAAGTTCCCATGTGGAGTTCTTGCAAGTTCATCGAGGATTCGCAAGCCACCATTAGAACACGAAAAGCAACTGCTCAGCACCTGCACAGGAGCTGGATGCTTCCTGCAGGAAGCTCTGACCTACATGTCAGCACTCCAGCAAGCCCATGCCTATGTCCAATGTATTTTAGACACTGCACATCTGGCAGGCTCCACTGCCTTTCACATATGGGTTTCTGTCTCACACTTCACCTGCTCCATCACAGTGCAGAAAACCAACTGTAGGTGCCAGCCCACCAAAAGCACACTTTGTTTAGAGCATTGTAAATTGGAGTTCCAGCTTCTCTGCCATCTCTCCTTCTTCAGTTGCTTTGCTTTGTCAGCCTAGGGGACCTTGAGAGGAAGCAGTTTAAGCTATCCCCTAAGTCTGACAGACTTCAAGAATCTGTGGGTCAGATCTCACTTTTGTAGCACATTGCCTGAGTTAAATAAGGGACAGAGGATCAGGCCCAAATATAAACACAAATATATTCATGACATTTAAATGACAAACTGAGCATTTTAATGAAAATGGATTGTTTGTTTAATTTAAAACATTCTCCTTCTGTATGGTTAGAAAGGCAAATACCACATCACTATATTTATATATTAAAGAAACCAAGCAGCTCAGTTTCTGACCTTACCAAGCCTTAGGCTGTGAATTCTTATGGGTTTTGCTGAGGGTGCAATACAAAGATCTATTGAAGTCAATGTCTGACTTCAGATGGGAATATGTTCTGGTGAGAAGTTCAGCACTGTTCTGGACTGCATTCCAGTTTGTACAATAAAAAAGAGGTAAAAGGAAAAGAAAAAGAACAAAAAGCAAAAAATAATCTCAAACTTTTCGTCTCCTTCCACAAGAAAAGAAAAACATCACAGTTCCTCCATACACATTTGTAAAATTACTTGCAAAAACATAAATACACACACAAACCACTTCAATCCCATTGTTCTCCAACATTGGCAATTAAAAAAAGCTTTATACAAGAGGTTTCAAATGAGAGAACTAAAGAAGCACAATACACACAGCGTAAAGAAGAAAACCCAGTGATCCCAAAGAACCAACTCCTCTCATGCTTCATTGTTACTATGGGCACACTACAGAGTCCATCACAAAATATGATCCCATTTGAGCCATACATCCATGTGTTACTAATCCCCAAATAACCTATGGAATTAATACCCAGATTAGGCATACATTCTATTGCAACCATAAATAGTAACCATATAAAACAGCCAAGTACAAAATTCAAACTTTAAAAGCAAAATCTACACAGACTTTGTCCTAATATCTTATTAAAAAACATTTCAAAACACTTTTACAGATTATCTTTACAGGAAGAGTTTCTATGACACACAGGAAATATTTTTAAATGTCTTAAATAAACCAAAAGTTCTTTTACAGTGCCCAAAATAGGTGAGTTTGTATATAGCTTCTCATTTGTTGCTAGGTCAGTTTTACAGGGATATTTTCACATTCAGTGTCTGAAACCCCACCACTTTTGAGTCCCCATTTTCGAGCTCCTCACGGTCCTGTTCAAACTCATTTTTATTTCTCCAGTTTTGGCTACATGACCTTTACTCCTTAGCTGAGCTCCCATCTGCAGAGTCCTGCTCCCATGCAGCTCAGAGGTGCAAGTTTTGGCAGCACCACTCACCAGAGCAGAGTCTCACCTCAGCCTGACAAGGTGCAAGGTTGAAGCCCGGCTGTACTAACAGCTCACCCTTTGGGGCACACTCAGCTGCACACCAGCACTGGGAAAGGCTGTGATGCCAGCATTATACAATATATAAATTATATAAAGTTGTTTAGATGCTGCTAACAAGAACCAAGCACTTTGTAATCCTACATGTGGTGCAAATAAAAGATTAATAATTCACAATACATTTTGAGAAGGACCTGATTCTGCATGTTTTTATTATCCTGAAGGCATGGCATGAAGATGTGATGATGCAAGAGAGAGAGAGTCTGAAATCAGGAGCTTAACAGGCAAGTTGCATTTCAGAAAAGAATTATTTTCATCCAGGGTGGGGTAGGTATATTCAGATTGCTAAAGCTATCCCTTCATCTTTTCTTCTCAGAAGTCTTCATACAAAGAAGAGCAAAGGGGGAGATAAATTGATTTTTTAAATGAAGTACTCATGAGCTGGAGGTTCTGAGATTTTTAAAAAATGAAGTCCACATTTCTAACTGAAATACTGACAATAAACTATTATTTCCTCTGAAAAATAACTTACATGGCTGTCTAGAGTAATGTGTCTGTATTTAAAATAATCACTAATTTTTCTGTAGAACCAGCACTTTTCCACTGCATAGTTCCAGTATCACCAGCAAGTCACCAGAGCACTGCTCAGTGATAAAATACCTTTTTTTTTTCCACTACATACCCTATCAGCATCTTAATCACAACAGCAAAACCACCAATAACAGGCCTGGAAGGGACTCAAGAAACTGTTTAATTCATTGCTCTGTTGAACAGAGCCAATGTTTAGATACAAAGTCTTATATACAAAGCAAAGCCTCTGCTATATGCAAGTGGAAGGGGGCAGAGAGAAAAGTGGGAAGAGTCACAGATGTGCATGAAATAACATTTTGGATTTATCCCTTCTCAGGATACATTTTTTAACCTGGCAAAAGATGATCCATCACTTCAGAAAATACATACTGGCAGCTGCAGAACCTCTTGGTTCTCCATGCAGGAATCTTCTGTGGGGACACGTGCTGTTTAGAAATACAGGCAGAAGCACATGGGGCTAAAGTCACTCTGCTGGGATTTGGGAGCTGTATTCCTTAGTCTTATGGCTGGCTATCCAATAAAGCAAGTGGCAAAACAAGGACTCCTCTCCTCCAGCTTTGCTCCCCATGACTGGAGTTTCCAGAATCAAAGAAAGCACAAGCTCTTATTAAAGAAGCTTTTATCACAGCTGGGCATTTCTGTCCTGTCCTCCTCTTTGTATCAGCTCTCTGCTCTCTAAGCTTTTCCTTGGAAGGTCTTCTGCTCAGCAGAGGCAGTAATTTGGTTTAGAGGCCCATTATTTACATCACTTATTTTCAGTATGTTTTTTGGAACTTGGTTTCTTCCAGGCATCTAGTCCTCTGTCAAGGTTGCTTGAAATTTCACAGTAAGTTCAAAAGTTACCATGAGAAGAGAATTAGGATGAGAAATGGACAGTGTGACCACATAAGCTTCATTTTCTCAAGAAACCAGTCTAAAAATAACTGAAAAATGAGGATGAATGACAACTGAAAAGAATGCAACACAGGCTCACCAAAGGTAGCTCATACTACAATCCCTTATAAATATATTTTAAACAGGGAAAACACAGTAGAATCCTTGTATCTAACATGGAAATGCACAGATTTGAATATAGTACCAAAAAAAAAATAGTTGAAGAAGAAAATTACCATACCATCTGACTGAGAAGGGAAGAGCAATCTGTGGACGGGATCATATTTAGAGAGGCATGGGAATTAAGAGCCTATCCAAAAATTGTGATGACCAAAAATAGAAATATATTATCAACACATAACAGGCCTGGAATATCACTACCTGGAAATGTCACTGCTCTTGGATGGAGTCAAGAACCAAGGTAATAAGAATGGGATAAAAGTTAAGAGTAGAAAGTATCAGGTAATGCTGAATGGTAGATGAGACACAGTTTGTAGGTGTTTCAGACCCCTGGAAACACTCAAGATCAGGTTGGACAACACTCTGAGCAACCTGATCTAGTTGAAGACATCCATCATAGAGGGAATTGGACCAGATGACCTTTAAAGGTCCCTTTCAACCCAAACCATTCTATGAATATCTGCTTCAAGCTGAGGACTCACCATGAGAAATTAGAAAACCAAGCAGCTGGTGACATGTACCAACACACAAGTATTTTACAGATGTGAGAAAGACAGATGCAAATCTGTGATGAATCACAAAAATAATGGTCAGTAGAAATCGAAAGGTATTTATGCCTTTGTACACGGTGTTGATAGACCTTCATATGGAAGACTGTACACAGCCCTGAGCACCCAAGGTCAAGTAGAATCAACAGAGGTTAGAGTGGGTGGAGAGAAAACACTGGATGGCCAGAAAAATGGGAAGACCAGCATGTCTTGGAGGCTAAAAGTGCCCACTTTCATAAGTTTAGAATAAAAATACGAGAAAGCTGAAAAAGTCATTTCAGCTTAAGTAACAATAACACTTTATTTATGCAGAAGCAAATGGCTAAAAACTGCTGATGTATAAACTTCAGCTGGAAATGTAAAGGTTTCCACCCATTGGAGCTTTGAGGTTTTGAAATTACCTACTCTACCAGGCACACTACAGAGCATCTGTTCATAAATTTTTGACACTGCTGTCTGGCAGCAAGGGACAGGACTGAATGAACCTCTTTCTTTCCCACCTTCTAGGAAAACTTTTTCCATCTAATGGTTATTCAACATATGTTTTCATAACATCAAAAATGGATTGTGGACACTCCTGAATTCATAATGGAGAACCAGCCAACTTGTGAAACATTTAGTTTTGATGATGTTATTTCACTGGTGCTCTTGAGAGGAGCTTATGAGACCAAGGAAAGAAACAGCTGTGTCTTGCCAGACCAACTCTCCTGGTCTCAAAGGCTCTCTCCCCCAGTCACAAGGAAAATGCCTCAGCAGTGCTGTAGGAGGAAATGAAGTTTCCTAAGCCTGCTGTTTCCATCAATGTGAACATGACATTTCAGACACCAGAGCTGGAGTGTCCAGCAAATTTTAAAAACTCTACTTTTACAAAACGAGTTTCATGGAATATCATTCCATCTTTGTTTGGGAGAAAAAAAATGGCACTGATTTGATATTAGACAAGTCATAGAAACACCAAAAGGAAACAATGAAGAATCACTTTCTAAATGTCAGCCTGTTTCTGTTCAAGTCAGGAAAAATGGAAAAGAAACCCACATGGACTAAACAAAGTAGTGAATTGAATCCAGAGCTGGATGTGGTTTACAAGACATGACTTTTAGGGTACTCAGTAGCCTGTCAAAGTTAACATCCCTTCATATTCAGGGCATACAGTCTCTCAGGGGTCTCCAACTCTACACACATTTAACCAAGATGAAAAACACAACTTCAAAAAACCTATCTAACTACTTTTATTCTGTCTCCTCTGCCAAGGGAGAAGCTGAAACACAGAGAGATTACAAGACTTACTCAAGGCCACATAAAAAAATCAGTGGCTGTGTCAGGAATGCAACCTAGATCATGTGACAACAAAGCCGACACTTTATCAGACTTCAAAATATCTCTTCTGCCAGTTTATCTACTCATAAAGAGAATGTACTAAAAAAAATTTAGCACAGCTATAAAGTACAGAAAGAGGTTCTAGTTCAGACATTTGCCTTGCCTTAGCTCCCAACCTTCATCAAGTTTTGAACAGAATCAAAACACTTCAATAACTCATATTGTGTGAGAGTTTCTGAAATGGAAAAAAAGACCTTCATTTCCCATTCTGTGTGTGCCTATGATCCTATATAGGTCCTGGGTCCTGAGTTAGCACACTTCCTTCATCATTTTGTCTAATTCAGTCTCTGCATAAAGGAAAAGGTCCTCATTTCTCCCTCCTGCCATATTTGGGAAAGTTGTTGCAATGACAGAGCAATGTACTCAAACTGGGAGATGGAAGCCCCCATGTGTGATGAGCACCCAGAGGAGCCCAGTTTGTCCTTTTGCCCTCCCCAGTGCAGTCCCCTCACACAACCCACATTTTATTTGATACACAGAAGGAATCAAGGCTATGGAAGAAGCAACTATTCTGCAAATTCTCAGTAAGTTGCAGATTTTGGAAAGTGCACTGCAAATGAGACAAAAGATTAACAGAAGAGAGAATAGTTTTATGGTTAGGGTGAGTGAATGCTGTCTCTGCTTGGCAACTTAATTTTTCCAAAAATTCAAGAATTTACTCATCATAAGCTTTGATGTTGGCTACTTGTTGCATTACCTGAAATGAAGATGGATATTAGCTGAAGCATCACCTGAACACAAAAAACATCACAGTAATGGCTACCATCACCACAAATGTTGCTTTTTTTAGCAGATGGCAAGCATCTTGAAGATTAGACATGGGAAAGAAGTAGGCAGCTCTGCCCTTAATCTGATCACCTCTACAGAATGAGAATAATAACATCACACAGTTGTTCAATACTGTCATGAAACTGAAGGCCCTCATGGTGATGCTCCACTCAAGTGCTGTGGTGTAGCTCTATGGAAGCACTTAAAGAAATTAACTCTTTTTAACTGAGTGCTTGAATGCCACTTTAGTAAAAAAACAACCCAAAAAACCCCACATATATAGTCTTTCAGCAAACAGAGGGGATAAAATGAAACACCAAAAAGCAATATGGTCACTAAGGCAATCTATTTTGATAGATGCTTTGCTCTATGATGGTGACACCCTGCTCCACACGTATTCACATCCCTACAGCCTCTGTGGGAGCCATTCAGCTGTTGCAGGGCCACATGGTGAGCCAGGTCAGGGAAGTGACCCAGGTTAACAAAAAAAAGCCTGCTGGGGAAAAAAAAAGGTCACACAGGTTTGTAGTCCAGTTCTGCCCAGATACAGTCTAGAGCTGTACCAGCACAAGAGGGAAAGAAGGGGATGGAAGGAGGGTGCAGAGACAGGGCTGCTGGAGCAGATGCTACAGCTCAGATACTCACCAACCAAACCCAGAATGAGGCAGTGATGACCATAAAGGGGGCATAAATATGTGGAAATACAAACAGAATACTAATCATAGAATAGTTTGGGTTGGAAGGAACCGTAAAGATCATCTGGTTCCAACCCCCCTGCCATGGGCAGGGACACCTTCCACTAGACCAGGTTGCTCAGAGCCCCATCCAACCTGGCCTTGACCACTTCCAGGGATGGGGCATTCACAACTTCTCTGGGCATCCTGTGCCAGTCTCACCACCATCACCATAAAAAAAAATCCTTTTTAATATCTAATCTAAATCTATCATGAGTAGGATACAGAGAACATAATTGAAGTTAAGGGCATTTTAGGTGTTTGACTTTGCTACCTTGTGTCCTTCGATTGGAAGTACTGTGTTTTCACATCCACTACTATTATTAATTTATGACAAAACAGCATTTGCACACTGCAATGCCAGGTAACATTCAGATTCTCACCCATTCAGAAGTGGCATCCTGTGGCACCATACTCACACCAGCATCATTTACCTGTATCACAGGATAACGTAGGCTCCCCCAATCATGCTTATGAACTAGCTAGAAGTGGTAGGTTATTACTTCATGTTCAATAAAACTAGAAATATACAAAACCAGAGGTTTTACAGCAACCAAATTTGCAGGATTGATGAGTCAAGAATATTTGGAATCCAAATCTGCATTTGCTACCACAGAGATCTTTAAAATCTAAAATATTAAGAATTCAATTCCATACCTAACTGTAGTCCATAACAAAACTCCCACAAACTCAGTCATGCAGAAAGAGCTCTCTTAACTAATGTCTCTGAAGCACACACAATTCTAACAGAAGAGCCCTTAACAGCTTTTCATTTACTTAAGTAAAAGGAAAACCAAGTTAAATATCCATTTCTAGTAAGAATGGTAACTGTAGGAATAATGGAAACTGGTAACATAATTTAAATAACACGGGCAGCAGCCAAGAGGGAATAGGACTTCCTCTAAATTCATTAGTGAGGAACATGGATACTCTTTTTATATTTGGTCCAATATTGCTAAACTTACCTCTCTACACAGCATTCACTTGATCAAGTTCTTAGCAAGTCTGCTGTGTTACTTTCAATAGCTTCGTAATGGATTAAAATAACTTTCTATAGTAGTAATTTCACTTTACTCATAATATTAGCCCAAGAAAGAGCCTTTGCTTTTAAGAAGGACCCAAGCTCCCCTTAAGCTCTATTAAAGTTCTGCCTGATAAAGACTTCATGAATCGCCCGTGGCACAGAATCAGCATTTCGAGTGGACAAGACCTATCGGCTGCGAAGGAGGAGCTGGGTCATTTACATGCGCTGTTCCTTGGGCCAGCTCACACGCACGCTCATCTTCCCTTCATCTCCTTCCCCCTGGCTTATGCAAGTGGCCACGCTCTCATTCCTCTGCATCTCAAGAGCCAGTCCGCAGCTGCAGGCAGCCCGCGGAGAGGAGCAGGAGAAATGATATATTGCAGATATTTTATTTTTGGAAACCACACTGTAAATAAAGCCATTTCCAGAGATATTCCATGGACACGGAGTGCTTGGTCGCAGGGCCAGCGCCTTATGTAACAGGAGGAGTATTGTTTAGGGTTGCCTGCATTAAAGAGCCACTCCTGGTAACACAGTTTACAAAGCTATAAAAAGCTACCAGCAGGCAAGCGGTTTATTCCCAAAAGGCTGGTGCTAACTGGAAAAAAGGAAAGTTTCATTAAATCGCTCAACTTTCCGTCACTCGGAGGACATCACCTGGGCTGACACTTACCGTGAGCGGAAAGGTGGGGGCTCCTAGGCAGCCCGGCGCAGCCCCATGGCCAGGTGCTGAAGACAGCTCTGCCGCCTCCCTGCAGCCCGCGCCGCCAGCAGCCGCCTTCAGTGATCTTCCATTTAATCCCGCTTTATTCCCCCCGCCGGTCACCGGCAAGCGGCAGAGCCCAGGGATCCCGCGATTCGGCCTCCCGCTCTTCTCCTGCCGAGCGGCCGTCAGCCTCTGGAAAAGCGTGAGCAGAAAGGATCACTTGGACATGCACAGGCGCTCACAAGCAGCTGTAAATTTCCACTCCCCGCTGCCTGCGGCTGGACTCCCGGCTCCTCGCTGTTCCTGCTCCGACGAGCTCTGTGCCTGGGTGTGCGTTTTTCCCCCGCTGCCCTCCCCGCTTCCCACTCCCTCGCTCGTCTTGCTCACAGGCTCACACACACACCCCCCAAACTCCACGTCAGAGGAACGCGTGGAAAAGCAAAGGATGAAGTGATCGCTCCGCCGAGAGATTTCCCCAGGGTTAAGGGAGGACATGCGACAATTTCGCATCACTTCTGTAAGTTTCCATTCCTCTCCTAAGTCTGTCGGTGCAGGGGGAGGCATCGCTGACGGGTCCTCGCAACATCACATGGCGTAGGCTGCTGGAATTAAATTATTCACCTTGCCGTCCTGCTAGGAATGCAAATAAGGGAGCCCAACAGCGGGTTGTTGTTACAAGATAATAAAAAAATCAACATCCTCACGCACCACATCTTTCAGCAAAGTCCTGTCCAGAAAAGCTGCAGTTAACCTGCTTCCTGCCTGACTATATATTATTACACAAAGATCCAAATACTTTTCCACAATAATACTTGAGAGGATATTTAAAAAACAAACAAACAAACAAACAAACAAACAAACAAAAAAAACCCGACCTGCAGAATACTCTGAACAAAATTTAAATCCTGATGAAGAAAACCATTAGCCCAAAGTATTTTTTCAAAGGCTAATGTGATGAGGAAAAATGTCATAAAGTATTCTGAAACAAGTACTACCAGCTGTTATCAAGCATACAAATACAGCAAAATGTAATTAAAGGAATTTTTAGTGGTTCACTTTTCTGTTTCGGGAACTATTGTTTGGCAAGCGCCACACATTCCCAAAGGGAATGGCAAGTGCTGTCCCCTCTGCCCCCAGCTGTTGAGAGCAGGGAAAGAAGGATGCCTTACTATAGGCACTTCGAGGTGGGATTTAAAATGTATCTTCATCTGGATCTTGGCCGAGTCCCAGCCGGGATGTGTGCCCAGCATGTCTTTCTGCCAAGCTCTCAGCTTGGGGGGAAAACTTTACCTCCCATCGCTTCTTCCTCAGGGCATAGCCTAGCCAAAGTCCTACATTATTAAAAATAATTTGGTATGCTACATTTGCTTGGGGAGCTGATCTCAGAGTTAGCAGCGCTACAGTTGCATCAGATCTTGACTTAAGGCTCACCTGCAGTAGCTATTCACAGCCCTACATTAAAGGTAGCCAAAAATGCAGGAGAAACCTCATTTCTGAGGAATACAGATGAAACAGACACCTTTTAAAGGGCTACCAGCCTTTGCTTGCAATGCCAGCTCTGAACTGAAGCACACAGGAGTATCCCAAATCCTCACTTGGAAGAGCCACTTGCCAGCCCCTCCTGGGCTCAGAGAGGCAGAATCCATCCCTGCTGCCTTAACCTCCCTGCATTTGCTCCTGCCTTTGCACAGGAGGTACCAAGCCAACCTTAGATCAGCAGATTTGTAATCTGCTGTAAAAGTACGTCACCATTTCTGCTCACATTTTACCTAACAGATCATCAAGATACTGCAGCCCTGTGTTTCTGGATTGCCCTGAACAGCACTGGGAACGGGCATGAACTAGTTCTGCTCCCGCTGCACCAGAAAGCACTGCAACAAGTGACACCAAGTGGCAATTTCTGCTCCAAATCCCTTGTGAAATATTCTTCCAGCACTGAATTAAAGGCTTCACATTAGCCAACAGTGACCAGGTTTCCTCTCCAGGCCACCTCCTGAGAGCTCAGCAAGGGACACTGTGGATGCCAAGCTCTGAACAGGATGAGCCACCCTTGGAGGCAGCCTTCTTCTCCATGAAGCTTAGGAGGCACATGAACAACCTGAACAGATGTGCCGTGGCATGATGGACTTGGGGAGAAAAACTGGCACTGGGCACCTTTTCATGGGTGCCCTGCTCTGTCCCAGCTGGGTGGGGAGAGGGAAAGGGTTCTGGGCCTTAGGGTGCCTTACACCCACTCTGGCGTTGGCACTTTCTTTTTTATCAGATACTTTGGCCTTTGGGTAAACAGTGAAAGTCAAACGATAAACACTCTGCCCTTGGGCTACTTCTGAAGGCACTGGCTTTTCCTAAGGCAACACAACAATCGAAGTACATCACTGCTTCCACTGTGTGTTTTCAAGAGAAAAACTTCTTTCCTCTACCTGTCCCAAGAGAAATTATATCTTTTCTATTGTAAATCCACCATCACTTCAACAGGTAAAATCACAACCTTTTGTTGTACCATGGAGTTCAACAGTGGTAGGTGTTACACTGAAATCAAACTATTACAGAAAAATATTGAAATATCACAAAAAAAGTGTTTTAGTTGCACATAAGAGGCCCCAATCGGGATAATTTGTCTATCACTGCGCTCCATAAAGTATTCACAGACCATTCTGAGCATCCTGGCCCTTTGGAAGCACAAGAAATTTATCTACAAAGTAACTATCCTCTGTTTCAGATTAAATATGCCTGTTTTCCTGATTCAGAGCAATAAATTGAATTTGGACTCAATTACAGTTCAACTTTGCCCATCTTCTACCCAAGGAAATATTTTAGGGCTTTAATAGAAGCCCTCTACACAGCAGGAGAGCAAGAAATCCACCTGCCTCCATCCCTGCACTGCAGCAGAAGAAACTGTGCAAAATAAGGTAGCTGAAGGGGCAGGGGAAAAGAAGATTCTCTGCAATTCCATTTCTCTATTTCATCTTAAGTAGAATTAATTCTCAGGTGACAGGAAAAGGCCCTGAACCATTCAATAGGAATTAAGCCATATCTGTTTGCTCCTACCTGTTTGTTGGGGTTTTTTTTTGCCAAAAGGTTATTAAATGTTTCCAAAAAATGTTTTCTTCAATTCTTAATTTGTAGCCATCTAAAATCTAGAATGATGTAATTAAAAATAGACGAAAAATCTTTACGGTCTCAAAGTACATGGAAAAAAAAAAATCTCTGTACTGCTAAAGTACTCCAGCTTCCACATATTTAAATTTCATTATATTTGTTTCCTTTAAAGAGAGCAGAGTCCTTGGGCTAAGGCATGGTTGAAGTACTTTTGAGAAACGTTTGTCCTTGCTTTCATAATTTAAAATCATTCCATCTAATAAAGACCAAAGGAAGAAAACCCCGGTTGATTTTTCTTGCCCTTTCCCTATTTTCTAATGTGGAAAAGAGAAATTAGGGAATTTCAACAATGAGTGAAATTGCAATAAATTACAGCAGCAGACGATAAACACATGGCATATATATATTAATTCTGCTTATTTAATCATCCACTTCCAGTCTGTCTACCTCCTCTGAGATTACTTCCAGCATTCCAAAGCCCTAAGCAGCCTCTAATAATAATAACAACAACATCCTTCCTTCCCCCGAAATTGCTCATTGCCCCAGGCCATCAAAATTCAGTTGTCCGCAGCAACAGGTTTAGTTGTGCAGTGCTGAATATCAAGAGGAGAAGCTTTAGCATACTAAAAAGATTCCCCCACCCTCCAAAACCTGAAAACTAAAGAACATCCCCCACAGGATTTCATGTTATTCTTACAAATCCCCAGATATCAACATTTTGGTAGTTTATTGGGCTGGAGGAGAACTAAAAACAAGTAACTTATATAATCTACATCATAAAGCTGTTACACTTTAACTCAAAGCATTTAGCTTTATGGCAGAGCAATATAAAAAGTGCCCAACAACACTTCTAAAACCTCATAAAATAAGATGCTTTACGGTAACTTCATAGTTTTGTGTTATTCTGCGAGTTCACAGATACCCACTTTCTTCAGATCCCTGCAAGAGCAATGTGGCCATTTCAGATTAATGCAAATAAATTCTTCTTCATGGAGTAGATCCCAAATACAGACATACAACACTCAAACTTTCTCTCCATGTAATCTCAGAGGGAGACAAGCCTGGAACTGAGCCTGTATACCAGTCCCCCCAAAACAGCCACCAGCACCAAAAGGCAAATTATCATTTGGCTGCTCATCCAAATACAAAATAAGGCAAAAAAAGGGGTACAGTCTACAGAGGGGCAGGTGGTTTTCTCTACAGCCATGTAAAAAGCAGCAAAGCTTCTGGCCTCTCTTGGGACTAGAAAACTGAAATTTCTTCAGTGAAGTGTGGAAAACAGAGAGCAGCAAGATGCAGTGGCTGACCTGTAGCTGCATTTTAGCTGAAGTGAGGGGAAGGATTTAAATGGATGCTTTATATAAGCTACTCCTAAAAATGCAGACTTGTCTTCAACGATTATTTTCCCCTCTTCTTCCTCCTAGCTCCCTCTAGCGCTACTAAGTACATACGGCCTTTTCCTTCCTGATTTATTTAATGCAAATACAGTTGCTAAGATGATGCTTGGTTTAGTTAGAATTTGGGGGGTTTTTAAGATCTGCAATAGCTCTTATAAACTGCTCATGAGTTTTTACTGAATGTGTTATTCATGTGTACAATCACTCCAGAAACCAAGCACTGACATTGGCCTTTCTACCAGAAACTTTTTATGTACAGGCCAGTGTATTTAAAAGTTTACTCATTTTAAAGGCATCCAGCTCCATCATTAGAGAAAGTCAACTAAAATTAATCCCTTTCCTTGAACACTCCCACTCTCAAGTGAATTGTGTCTAAACAGAAGGTTACCACAGCCCAACAGCTGAAAAATATAACATATTAAAATTTTATGTCTGCCCTAAAGTCACTTATAAAATGTTAATTGTGCCCCTTATCTACTGTGTCCCAACATAAACACAAATAAGAACCATACCTGCACTCTCATTTTATGAGCACAGAAACAGTGAACAACATCATGCTTTTTACCTGCAGACCCATGCAAACAGAAACTAGCCACCCAAAATCAGTATCTGCCTGAAGAACCAAGCAGGTATTTTCAAAATAATTAAACCTTTCACCTCTCCAAACTGTTTCTATCCCGGTTCTGTACAGTCAATCACCTTAGTGGTCACGTTTGTTTGTTTGTTTCTTTAAGTCCATTCACAGAGTTAAAAATGGGAAGAGGAAAGACCATTTCAAGAGGTGCAACAAAAAGAGCTTCTCTGAAGACCTAAAACCACTCATTACATGCGTGCCAATCTTTCAGTTTCTTTTGAAGCACACTAAAAAAATGCTTTTCTTCATAGAATTGAAAAATCCTTTTAAGTGTATAAAAGCATTTATCTGTGATCTCCCATTTCCAAAACAGTCAAACAATATTAATAGTGTTTAGTCTTCTTGAAAGTACTGAATTACTGGTCTCCACATAACTTCACCAAGCACTTTCCTTAATGTTAGGCAACACAGGGTACTGCAGGTTAAGACGTCCCCTTCCACCAGGCTCACTAAC
This sequence comes from Leptocoma aspasia, assembly GCA_013399835.1. NCBI lineage: Eukaryota > Metazoa > Chordata > Aves > Passeriformes > Nectariniidae > Leptocoma > Leptocoma aspasia. The sequence continues at coordinate 87,498 of VXAX01002439.1, forward strand.
GCAAAAAACACTATAGATGTTCCCTACAACTTCCTTGCTGGTCAAAGACAACGGAGCACCCCTAGTCAGAACTTTAAACTTCCTAGAAGTGCTTGAAGCTGCAAGCTGAAAGTTAGTCCATACTCACCTCAGCAATGTGATATTCAGTGAAAATGCTGGGCAGATCAACTGCCCTTTGATGCCTATAATTTCTTGATACACAATGTGTGTCTGTTTCTGACAAGCTGGACGGCAGCTTGGGATTTAAGACTTTTCCTCTACTGACCACTCCTACAGAAGGCTAAAGCATTTTTTATCAGATGCTTTCAAGATGACTTGTAGACAAGCAAAATTAAGTTAAATTTAAAACACAAGTTAAATGCTCCCGTGAGGCACTCACTGTAATACCTAATTCACTATGAGGAAACTGAGGTGGCACCAAGCAAACACCCAAAGCTGTGCACTTTAAAATGTTAAAGATTATCAGTAGATAAGAATCATCATTCTGGATCAGACAAAGCTCCATTAAATCCCATCTCTAAGAGGGGCTGACACCAAGAGCAAAGTAGAAAAAGAAACATATACCAGAGGAAGAACTACTCTACTCTTCTTCTGCTTCTGGCAATTAGCACCTTTGATGTTTCCTGAAGCATCATCCAAAATCACCATGATGAATAGTTACACACCTTTCACTTTAAAGATCCCAAAGGAGCACTATTCCCCTCCTAGGGGGTCTCTTAAATCACTTCTGCAATACTCAGATACAACAGATTGCTCTAGATTGCTTCTGACTGTCAAGACTGAGCAGCCAAGACAGCTCAGAGACTGCTATTTCCTGCAGATGAGGGACCAAACAAGACAAGCTCCAGCATCAATTTATTGCATTCCAGTTAGTTCCTTCTTCAGGGCAGCAAAGCCAGCATTTACCTGCAGAACCATTGTATTTTTCAAGTGGTCACCACCAGACAAGGGAACAAGTACCACCAGAAAGTCCCATATAGAGGCATGGTGTTATACCCATGAAGAAGATGAGCTCAGACCTAAGAAGAGTCAGTTCCTATTTATGTCACACCATGTGATCTTGGAAAAGCCACTTAGTCTCCCCACTGGAAAATTTATGCATTCAAAACCATAAGGTGCTTTGACACTACAGTCATGGAACCCAAACAAACACAACAGGCAGTACCCACCTCACTTGTGTCCTTTTCCTGCAGATGGGATAACAGTCCTGCAGTTTGTGTGATGCAGGTCCCCAGAAACCATGCCTACACAATAAACTTCTGAGTCTCTTCTCATACAGGTTAAAAATCCTACTAAAGCAGAACAGTTGAAACAAAACCAGACTAATATCAGGCTAAAAGTCTAAACTGTTGCTTTTAGATGAAGAATTACAGTTTTTTCCCAGTGTCAAAGAATGAAACCCAAGCATTACTATAATTCTTGAAAAACAGCTGTTATACTTAAGCAAGTGTTGCCCTTAACTTGCCTAATTGACTTCCCTAAAGTCGCACAAGAAGATCTCTGGTGGCAACACTGTTCCCCTGGAGAAAGAGAACCCACACCGTCTCACATTTTGCTCTTTACCAGTTTTGTCCAGCAACGACATTAGTTTTACACACTGGAAAAGGATAGGGAACCTTGAGAACTCATCAAGCTCAAATTGCACAAGGAGAGATTGTCTTCACAAGTACCCCAAAGTCATTCCTCCTGACAAACAATTAAGTATATTCACCACTTGTCTGTTTGAAAATATATTTGCCTTCATGTGACAGATACATGGCCAGTTGATGAAACACAGGGTGCTTGCACTTTTCTGTCCCACAGTAAGCATTTTACCATGACTTTAATGTTCTCTTCCTGTTAGGTGGTGCACAGCCCCTGTTGTCATGAAGCCCTTATCTCAGATTTTAGTAACATACTTTTCTGGTCCCAGGAAGGAGCTTCCAGTGCCTTCCTAAAGACCTCTGGCCAAAACTTGACTATATTAAGCAAATTAACCTTTGGGATATTCTTTGAAGTCCAATACTATTATTCCCCAGTGGGGAAAACCTGTCCATGCACATTCCCACACTACTAAAAAGCTGTCTGCTGTTCTCCCCATCCATGTTGCCCAACAACTGACATTACAAATTAATTATTATGTCAGACACATACAACTACAAAGTGTCCAATTAAGGGCTGAGTTCCTTTTGTTTTAATTAATAAACCAGGGTCATGCCTTGAAGTCCTCAAATGGCAGCAGGCATACTGCAGACTGGCATTTTTCAGCCAAGTCTGTCCTGAACAAGGACCAACATGAGCAGTGTGCTTGTCTTCAGGATAATTTCTGTTTTGGAGGGAGAGCAGCTCTGGCACCTGGGTGTGCTTTGATTCAACTCCATTTCTGTGTAGCTTCAACAGTGGAGATCCCTGACAGGCTCTGGATACCTGGAAGAAAACCACTCTCCACATGACATAAATGGGAAGCTCTAGATATATAGGTCGTAACAGGTTAAATATCCTCACGGAAATCTTCTTGGCAAACATCATTCCTCAAGACATCTCCTAATGAAATCTGACAGCTTCAAAATCACACAGCACACAGATCTATACTTACAAATTTTGTCACACCCTCTGAAAATAGTTTAAAAAATCAGTTTTCTCATGCTAATCGCTCACACAGGTCGCTCACATACCTGTTCCCTTCCCACAGAAGCAACTGATAATTTTCTTCTCTCTGTGTGTTTTTGCAGTGTGCATTCACGAAATAACTTTATCTGCCATCAAAATCTACACCTCTGAAGGGTAAAAGACTGCTGCTGTCCACTTATAAAAGTCATGTTTAACCCTGAAAATAAGTAAGGTGTATGCCTCTCAAATGAAAAAAGGGTCTCAAGCTGTATCACCCCAGATATGAGAAGTTATCTACTGTCTGAAAAAAAATAATATTTTTAGCTAGATGCCATCTGAGCCTGATGACCTGCAGAACACATTTTCTAATATACATGCATGCAGCACTTTGAATTTATGAGAGCTGTAGGCCCAATAGCAGAATTCAGAGAGAAAAGTCTCAAAACTGTTTCTTTCAGAACTGCAGTGCTCATAAGGGCACAAAATTATGCTTGGCATTGTTGCAGATTTTGGAGTTTTCACCCAAATGCCACTGAAAAGAAATGGTTTGATTCCCGAGAGCAGGCAGGACTCTGTGAGAAGGTCACCCAGCAAGAGTCGTATCAGTTCAACTTTCCATGACCACAGCAAGACAGTCTCTCCCAGCTGTCATCATGGGATGAAATTACTTTCACAAGCATAAGAACTTCCATTGAAACATTTCAGCACACAAAGGCCTGTATCCAGAGAGCTGCATAGCAGCCAGGTAACCAAAGATGTGAATGTAAGCTATTTAATACCTTGTCATTTAACCCAACAACCACATTACCTATTTTTATGGTTTTTTCCATTAAAAAAACCCTAAAAATAGATGACATGGAAGTTCAAAAGTAACAAGTAGTATGACTCTCTGACAGTTTACACAGACTGGCTTTTCTTTCAAAACTAAAGACAGGTTCTATATGATTCCTACACTTAGGAAATAAGACCTTATTTGGATTTAAAATAAGTTTGAAATAGATTTTTTGTTCTTTTCAAAACAATAAATGAATGTTATTACTACCAGCAAAGGAGTTTTAAAAATTTAAAGATTTACTCTGGTTCCCTAAAGCTTAACAGCTTCTTGAACAAGAGCAGCTTTTTAAAAGATTTTCTATCTTGACACTAATTTCAAGTGCTGGAGAATCTGTGAAGTCCATTAATAACATAGTGCAACAGTTAATTGGTTACCTCTTTCAATCTTTTGGGGTTTTTTACTTTTCTGAAAATTCATGTTCTGTTTTACTTTCTGCTCCCAAAAGCCATGATTCCTGTGTTTGCAAACATGTGCTCTTTGAAGGCTCTCCATTTTATTCATGCACAGGTATGTGATCAAATCACTTCAACAAACCCAGAATTTACTTCTTCATCACCGCCTACATTAAGTGTACAGATAGTTTTCCAACAACCAGTACTGACTTCAATTTAAAAATGTCTTGAAGATAACCCATCAAACCTGATTGTATTACAGAAGTGAGATCATTAATACTGCAGAAGAAATCTCCCACTCTGCATTCAGTGTATTCAACTCCTGCCAGCTCTTGGCTACCACTTATCCACAGGGAGTGTCTTGTCCACTGCCTGTTGCCCATGAGCCTTGACACCTTGAAGTATTTTAAGATACTGTTCCTCATTTTTAAGGCATATCCAGCCTCTTCCCATGGTTATTAACTTCACAAACCTTTGAGTCCATCTTTCAAAAGAGTCAGCCAACATGCTCTTTGATTCAATCAAATACATGAGGCTATGCCATCATTTGTCATCTTTCTACTCTGCATGGCCTAGATAAAACTGTCAGAAAGGATCGTGCATTTTCTTTCAACTGCGTGTTCATTTGGGGATTTTTTTTTTTGCAAACAAACATCCAATTGGCTGAACATCAAAAAATTATATATCAATTAAAATATTCTTGACAGTAATATTTTCAAGATTGAGTTTTTTAGCCAGAATACATCAAACTGATAATCTAACTGAAATACTAGACATTTTATTATATGTTTCCTATTAATCATGTTGAATATTTTGCTTCATGACAATCCTTAAAATTTTGGAGGTTTACATGAGACATCAAACAAAAATTCTCAGTCTCCATAAATTTTCAAAAGTGTTCTTTTAGTCTTTATTTACTGCTGGAATATGACTGATTTGTTCACAGTTATGTGATTATTTGTAATATTCATCTTTGTTCTCACTACAGAAATATGGAACAGTTCTGTATTTTCAGCATCATTGTTGACAACTTTAGCACAGCCATCAGACAAATGTAATTGCTCTTTTTGCTCTTGGTATTTTTAAACTTCTTATTAGCCTTAAATCCTAAAGAAAGTCCAGTGAGTTTTCTGTAATCATCTTTATAAAACTTACTTGTACTCATTCCTATGTATTGGCTGCTGCTCTGGAACCATTTCTAAACCAAGACGTGACTCTCCCTTTGCTGAAACCCTCTTTTTGTATTTGTATCTATTCCAGACAGCCATGTGTTCCCACATCCTCAGCTGTTCCCCAGCTTTGGGAGACACCCTCGTAGGCAGGGCTAAAGTGCATCAGTGATGCAGCAGCACATCACATCGCACAGAGAGATTTGCTGAGTGCCTCAAGTTTTTGCAGCAGTCTTCTCCCATGGCCCGATGACCTGTGCTGAGACCTTAGGAACCCTGGTGAGGAGACAGTTTAGTGGAGGGAGATCAGCAAGGGAGGAAAAACAATGGATAACATCTCTGTGCATTTTTAACTAGCACTTAACTGCTGCCCAAGAAACCAGAATAGCCTAAGGATATCTTGCAAATCTCCACTAGCATCTTCCCTTCTCTGACAAAAGGGTGGAACACTGAAGAATTGTAGGGGAGTGTACATCCTCACATTAATGCTGCTTTCTTGAAGGGAAAAACTTTTCCAGACAACACACAGCCTAAAGACCACCAAGCCAGCTTGACCTCAGAGTACATTAGAACCTGTCCTCATTCAAACTGCCTTCAGCCTAAAGCACTTCATCTTTTACTTCCATTTTTTGCCCGAGGCTGTGTGTGATGCTTGCAAACAGAGCAGTACAGATGTTGCAAGCAGCTACAGAATTAAACATGGATTGTAATGTAAAAGACAAGACCTATTAATGGTCTGCAGATAAGAAGTAGGACCAAAGGTCAACACAATTTCTAGGTAATAAGCTTTTATTTAGAAAGTCCAGTCTTGTTTGGCTCACTTACTTAAACTAATTTGTAAAAAAAAAAAAAAATTATCCTTCCCCCCATCCCCCACAGACTTTTCCCAGGGACTATATGATACACACAATATTTGCCCTAACAGAGGACTACAACCAGCATGCAGTCCTGTGCCCACTCTATAAGCTTCAATATGGTGCTTACTTCTAACAACAAATAAATCATATATTGCAGACAGCTTCTCTTGTAGCCAAAAGCAACAGGTAGTGAGTGACCACCATGAACTGGTAGTCCAAAATAAGTTTTGCTTATTTGCAGAAGTGGAAGAGAGCTGTGTGACTGCCAGTGAACTGCAGAAAGTGAGAATACACAATTAAAAAGTACACTTGAAGAGGGAAAGCTGATACAGCCATGCCTCCCTGCTGACATATGAAAATAGGCAAAACAAAGAGCTGAATGCTCAGGACACTACAGCTGCTGGAAGTGAACCCTTCCCACATAATATTAATCTCTCCATATTCAGCAGTCCCCAGTGCCTTGACTTAAAAAGCTGCACACAGCTTCCTTCCCACACTTAAGAGCAAACAAACTGTATTTTTGCTGCAATAAATTTGTATGTATAAATTTGTACAAGTGCCTTTGTGCTACATTGACACAGGATCTCTAAGAAAGACCACCCAAAGATCTGATGGCTGCCACGCAACTGTCCCCACATTTCAAAATCCAGTTATGCAGCAGTACTTTCTTCCATCTTAATTATCGTCTCTTGCAGCAGGAAAAACAAGGTACAAACATTACTGTAATATCAGAGGAAGTGTTTTTAACTCACGCTGTAAAATAATTTTAAAATGTTGTTTCATAATTTGCAAATTGCTCCAAGGACACATTGCTGTCAAAATGAGAATTCTAGCTCTTACTGCCATCACCTCCCTTGCACTAGTCCTAGGAATGACATGACTGCAGAGGGAGGTGGATCAGCCTGCTGGGCACCATGAAAATTTAACAGCCAGAAAAAAACAAACCCCTCTTATCTCCTCTAAAAGTGCAGCTTTTGGAGAAGTGAGAAGTGTGGAGGACTTACTAAATGCAAATTGTGTGAAATTTTTGGAACTACCTCTACCAATATGGACAATATTAAAAGAACAAAAGGAAAAAAAATCCATCTGATCATGAACAATTTCTTGGAGGAGGGGGGATGCAATTTTAAAACATTTCTACAATATGTGGCAGCTAAAACAGTTAAAAAAAAATCCTGTCCCTTTTTGCTGACTTCTACACCCAGGTTGCAACCACACATCTTGATCTGTTAATGCAAGAGTTGTAACACCTTCCTATGAATTTGTTAACCAAATAATTTCATTCTTAAAATGATCCTTCCCTTTTAGTGAAGGCAAATTATGCTACAAACAACTTCTCAAGTAACTGGTTCATCACAAACTTGACAGAAACCAATTCCACACACTTCACTATGATAAACAGCAGTGTTTGGTGGACGTTTTTTTTCATGCACATTAAATTTATGTGTCTAGAAGCATTTAATCTTACTAAAGCTTTTTTTTAATGTCAGCCTGAAAGTTATCTAAATTGTGATTACTTTGTAACAAACAGCATATGTATCCACTTCCGTGAGAGCAATGCCAAATTCATATGCTGGAGTCAGGTGAGTAACATTTCTTAAGAAAAAGGGCACTTTTTTTTCTTAAGAAGAAAGGGTTCAAAAGATTTGGGCCCACAGTTCACTTAGTGAAAGAATGTCAAACATATTTTCAACACAGCTTCTTTGGTTCCAGTCATTCAAGAATTTTACAAGGGGAAAAGGTAATAACAAAGTTAAAAGGCAAGCACTCATGAGAGAAACCCGTTTGTCTCCACCGTCTGTAAAAAGGCAGGAGGGGATTTTGATCCAGCACAATTGAGAACACAGAGAGATCCAGGCTCTGCTGTGTGATAAGACCATCCAAAATAACCTAGATACAGTGAGTATTCTGCCCACACCACCACCTTGCTCATGCTATAGAAGTAGTTGGCTCAAACACTTTAAACTGAGATAAATGACACCAACAATAAAATTAGAAAGCAATCCATTGATTTCCAGATGCTCATTTTGTACCTAGGCCACATCCAATTCCCTGAGAAAAGCACAAATACCAAGTAGATGCACAGCAAATGAGATGGGAAAAGTTATTCAGATAAATATAGCTGAGCCAAAAAAGTTTTTCTGGGTTCTTTCGGAGGTTTTTTGGTGGGGTTTTTTGGTTTGGTTTGGTTTTTTGTTTCTTTTTTGTTTGTTGGTTTTGTTTGTTGTTTTTTTTTTAACCCCAACCAGTCCTGTGAGTAATGACACAAAGGAACAGGGCAGCCCAAGAAGCACAGGGACATCTGGACTGTTTCTTTCTTTGACAGTGCCAATTTTAAACATTCAGGGGACTGTGGCTTCCCTGACCCTTCAAAATGCTTATAAACAAACCCAAATTAAATAAATATTAATAGGACAATAGTCCCTCCCATTCTTGCTCCTTCTGGTTTTAACACCTTACTGCTGGTTCCACACCTCTACAAAGATAAGCCAAACCAAGTGCTGATGCAGCACATCGAACTGCATTAAGGGAAAAAATCAAGTAAAAAATTAGAATTTTCTTCAACTAAATTAATTTCCCCACAGGAAGCTGTGACTGAGGACTGTTCAGTCCAGAATATTTTTATGAAGAGCGCTATTGTTGAGCCTCCACACCACAACACATATTTACCCTGTTTTCTAAGGTTTTAGTCAAATTCCCTTTAGTACATTTGAAACCTTACACGTTTCAGTTTTATTTGAAAGTGGTTATTTCACCACACACAATAATGACTTCAGGTTGTTGCCCTATGCCTCCTTCTGATGGTTTTTATTAGTTCCAGTCCAATTCTACACCAGGCACTCTCTAGCCTTTGTACAGCAGCTACCATCAGCTGGCACCACAAGGGCAGCTGCCTCCACACTTGGATTTAAAAGTTAAAAGGCAAATGCGAATGAAGTTGTAGGGGTCCCCACAGATCATCTCTTCAGAGTGGGAACACCACAAATTCATTAATTTTTGCAGATTGCTTAATGTCTCCTACGCGTTCATATAATGAAAATAGTTTGTGTGCATACTTTCCGCAGCAGGCAAACCCACAAAGAGCCATCAAAAGGGTCCGAATACTTTACAACCACAAGCCTTACTTCAGAAAGTACCAGTGAAAATTTACTTCAGATAAATATATTGCTGTGTTCACATACAAAAATGAAGATAAAAAGGGTTTTAGGCATCCATTTATTTTGGATTCCTTTCATCATATACATCTACTGCCTGGTTTTCAGAGATCTCAGGCCCTTTCAAGTGCACTTGTAATCATAGGCTTTCAGATCTTGTTAATTCATTCACGTCACCCAAAATTAGAGGGCAGAGTTTTAGGTCTTGATCAGTGTGGTGGGGCTGTGGCACAGCAAAGGCAACACATGCTGCTCAGCTTGGTCTGACATAAGCTAGCATCCAAACCAGTCCTTGCTTTCTGTGCTCACGCAGCTGCCTGGAATCTTTGCTGGCAACGGACACCAAGACTGTAAGACAGAAATATGGCTGAAACTGAAAATGCCTCTACTACGTAAACAGTCAGTAAAGATGAAATCCACTGCATTACCAGTTTCCAAATGCAGACCTTGAAGAAAATGCCAGCCAGTGGGTGGTTAAGAGTTTCAGCATATTGGGCCAGATTCCAAAACCCTCAAGCCAGTTAGTAATTAACAGACATCTAGGTCCTCCACATGAAAGAAGTCTATTGTTAAAACAGTGACACAAATTTTTCCTTTCCTTTTTCTAGCCAGTCTCTGCCTGTGTTTTAAGATTTCCGTTGGGACTATAACAGCCTATGATTTTAGAACCTCCACTTCTCAGACAATTTGTTAGACTTTTAGTTGCCAAGAATGCAAACATGCTTACACCAGAGGTAGACCAAAATTAAATTACAGGCTTCTCAGAGACCCATAATCTCCCCTTTCTTTCATTTAATACCTGGGAAAAAAATAATATCCAAATAACATTCTACCATATCTACAATAGCAAAATAATTACAAAACATAGTAACAAAACATACTGAGGGCCTGTAAATAGTCTGAGATTAGTCCAATTAGTGAGCAACATACCTGCAGGGAATATTAGCCTGTGTCTTCATAGATAATGATGTGTTACAGCAAAATTTCTAAGATAAACCAAAGGCTGCCTCACTAAAACCATTTTGTTGGCAATAATTTTGTAAAGTAGGAATGATCTATGATCTGCATAGAGTTGCCTGTTCTCTTACTTATTCACACTTCAGTACCTTACTGAAGTGGAGTCACCAGGAGGCTACATATAAACCACGCAAACTAATCAATGTAATAAAAGAGAAGATTATGTTAAAGTTGCATTTTGAAAGAATGAAGTGCAGACACTCATCTGTAAGGGAGCAAGTTAAATCACCAAGGATAACAGGGAGAATGTGACAGAGCAGGAGCTGGCAGAAGTATCCAACTGATATGATGACACTTTCAATAGTCAATAAAACAAAGAGCCAAGCCCATCAGAAAAGAACAAAAAGTTCTATCAGAATCTAAAATAAAACATTTTCTGAATGCCTATCTCTTTCCAAAGCCTATGGCTTTGACTGCTTTGCTGTTTGCTGGAGTTTGACTGGTGTGTTTCTACCTTGCCCAAGTCTATCTGGTCATAAGAGGAAAAACCCAAATCCACACTGCATTCAAGATGAAAAAACCATCCCTGGAGAAGAGAACTAGACAAATTCCTTTGGGACCAGGTTCACCTCCTCCCACTCCAAGGAGCTACTTGCACTCTGCTTGTCTATGCAACTGTTCATTTCAACTCTCGACATAAGACCAGAACTATGTAATGAAAGCTTAATTCAGTGACTCAGTCAACAGCACCATTCACCAGAACAATCAGTCCTCTCGCTGTCCCCCCGTGGGAGCGCTGCCCTCACCTCTGGGTACAGGTAGTCAGTCCAGGTCCAGACTGCAGAGCCCCAGGAAGCTCACACTGCTGCTGGAGGAGAGCGGCAGGCAGGTTGCTGGGATGTCACATCAGCATTGCTTGTGAGCTTCTGCCACCTAACAAGTTCGGGAAGAACTGAGCTTACTGGTTCTCTGGCAGAATTTGCTGCTATGTTGCAGAAAGCCTATCTTACAGTTCCAGGCTAAAAGCAAAATGAAGGAAACTCAGGCATGTTTCAGAAGTGCCTCATTAATTTTGTCCCGAGTCTTTAATTTTGTTTTTAAAAAGATGTATTTCCCATTCTTTTTGCTTCAAATAGCAAGCAAAATCTATTAGTACTTTCCAATATATTCATAGAATTCAAAATTTGTCCGAGGCAGGCAGTCACGTTCTTTCAGATTCTTACAGCACTGGGCTCCATCTTCTCTGTATTTTTTGCTTTCACAACTGCAAAGCCACAAGTGTTTCCTAACATTCAGTATTCACGAGCACATGTATTAATAATTCAGCAAAGCGAAATTAATCTGCAAGCATCATCTCATAATGCAGAATATTCCAAGAGCAAGAAAAGCTTGTGCTTAATTTTAAAATGAGCAATTACGAGGGAGAAGTCTCTTTTTGAAAACACAATGAACTACTATTTTATTGAGAGATTTGTCAGCACACCCGGAGTGCTGAGCCACCCTGTTCCCAGCAATGTTGCTGTGAGTTGTCTCACTGCTGTCTGGGGAGCTGGGCAGCCCTCATGGGCTGAGCTTCAGCCACAGATGTAGGCACATTTGTGTAAACATTTAAAAGGTTTTATAGAAGTACAAAGCAGATGCTGGACACCGAAATCTTCTGCAGGACCTTGGGTCAGACGAGAGCTCCAAGTCACATCAACACAGCATTCCCGTCCCCAGAATAATCACATTTCTACCCCCTGCTACAAGATTGGCAATTATCTACAAGATTGGAAATATTTTCGCAACTATTTAAGCATATCATGTTTATCTCTACAGTTTCAAAGTGGTTGCAAAAAAGAAGCGACAAAAAAAGCACCCTCCCTGCTTTTTAAGAGTGGGGTTCTATTTTTGCCCCCCTGAAACACATCTTTACATAGCCACAACACCAACACTCGCAAAGGCAACGCAGCTGAACATTTTAAAGGCAAAACTTTATTTTCACACTTCGACCAGAAAAGGGCAGCGACAATTTAGCGCTTCATACGGCAGCAGCGCAGCCAGCAAGGTAGGAGAGGCCAGCAGCGAAGTTACGCAACTCGTTCCCGTACCAAAGGCTTTAATTTACGATACATTAACCACCAGACCGCGGCCCACCCGGACCAGCGCCCTCACCCCTCCCACGGCCCCGCTCCCCTCCCGGCCCCAAGATGGCGCCGGCGCCCCCACCGCCCCGGGACCGCCCGCCCCCCTCGGCCCGCCCCCTCCAAGATGGCGGA
>VXAX01002439.1:99747-172091 GCA_013399835.1 Leptocoma aspasia
TATATATATATATATATATATGTATGTATGTATGTATATACATGTATTGGGCAGCCATTAATCTTGTAAGAAACATTTTTAGGAGTCAGCTGTCAGAACCTATTTTCCCGTTCAACTAAATGAAGTATCCAGAATGAACGGAAAGGTTTGGGGTTGATTTCTTTTTTCAGTTACATCATAGAAAAGATGAAGTAGCTGACGTAAATAAGGCATGTTTTACCTTGTCTGTGTCATCATGGGCTGCCCAGGGAGGTGGTGGAGTCACCGTCCCTGCAAGTGTTTAAGGAAAGGCTGGATGTGGCACTCAGTCCCATGGTCTAGTTGGCATCCTAGAGTTCGGTCGCAGGTTGGACTGGATGATCTCAGAGGTCTTTTCCAACCTATTTGATTCTGTGATTCGTGGAGATAAAAATTCGGAATCTTCAATGTGGTTGAAGAGTGCTGTCTTACTTCTCAGTATTCTTGCAGTGACGGGTATCTTGCATTTGTCAAGAAACAGATTCAGTAATTTATTTACCTAAAAAAAAGCTTTTCTTTTTTTTCCCCTAAATAAATCGATTTAGTTATAGCAATACTGTACTGAGCACATCAATTTAGGAAATAAAAAACAACTGTGAGTTAATGGGCAGAGAGGTTGTGTAGGCTCATCTAAATGTGCTGGAAAGTTTGGGTCATCTTGTGACAGCTTCATGCTTGAAGGACAGTAAGGAATGACCTAAGTAAAAAAATTTCTTCACATTGCTTGTTTGAGTCTTCCTCAGCTAGATCTTAACAAGGCATGAAATGACTGTTTGAAAGGGGAATGACTATTTCAACACAACATATTCTCACACAGTGCTTCTCCCGATACCCACTGTAGTATTTACTTGTATAAATTTTGAAAAGCTGAGTAGCTACAACTATTTTTAATTTATCACCTGATCTCTTTCTTATTTGTCCATTCTGCACTTCTTGCAGTGCTGTGTGACTTCTTTGAAGAGGAGAACCTTACCAGTTCCAGGGAGGAGAGCACTGAAGGTAGTATAATTCGGATTTATGGAGGGAAAGAGGAAAGGAAAGTATATTTGGCACTGCTTCTGACATGAAAATTACAACTGGAAGACAATAGCTTTGCCTTTTATGGTGTAAGAGGTTTGTCAGCAGCACTACAGGGAACATGCACCCAGGTTGTTTATCTGGTAGCTGGAGTAAGTAGCCTTGACCTTGGCTGCTTGTTTCTTGCTCTAGCATCATTCCCTGACACAATGCTGGGAAAAAAAGAGATATGTGGTCACAAGGATTCTGTAAGGGGAAAAGAAAATCCCTCCAGCCAGATGCCAGTGCACACCCTGATCCATCAGCTTGAAGAGATGGTTCTGAGTGCTGACAAGGTAGATGAATCCAGTGTCTGCTCATTCCCTGTCCTTCTGGCTGTGGTTGGTGATAGCAGCATTAGCACTGGAGAGATTAGTGGTGTGGACATCTGTCTTTTTTAAAATGAAAGTTATACTATCAACTTCAAATGCAATCTTTGCTTCTCTGTGCAAAACAAAGCTTTTGCTGCTGGAGTTTTGGGGCACTCCAGCATGAGAACTGGGGGGGCATTTCCAAGGTGAGTGTTTTATTTCCCTATGGCCTACACATTATTACAGCTGAGGACCCAGAGACAAGAAACTGGTCTGTCACCCATCCTCTGAAGTAGTCCATCCACCAGTGCTATCCAGATTTAGTAAATGTATGGAAATATCTGAAAACATGTAATGAATAAGGACAGCAGTTTTAATCTGCAATGAAGAAACTTATTACTAGAAGTTCTAAATGCATATTTTTAATTGAATGTATTTTTTAAATATTATTTTAAACACAAATATTAAGTATACTTTTTGTTATTTTAAATTTGTGATACTGTCATGCACAGCAAAAGGGTGGGAATGGCACAGGGCAGGTGGTGTCCCTTGTCAGTAGTGTAGGTTTCCAAAAACTGTTGTGATTTTTCTGTAATTGGACTTTAACCTTTCCACATGTTTAAAAAAATTCCGTTAATATAAGAGATCATTAAACTTCGTTGAGAGTTAGTGCCAAATCAAGCTCTTTCACAAGACTAAGTACTTTTATCATTGCCTGTTGATATTAAGTATTATGCCTTTAGCTGCTGGTGACATGAGCAGCAGGGGTTGTGGTGACAAGATTGTTACTTCTTTCACTGCTGTCATGGTGCTTTTGAGAGTAACCACACTGCTGTAGCATCAGTGGGCTTCTGGTACCCTGGGCAACAGAAGACATTCTCTACTAAGTCAAAAATGAAAGAATATTTTTTATGAGCCTTACAAGAATGCAGTATTTCTTGACTGTTGGGAAGGTGTCGCCCCAGCACATTTGCCAGCAGAGATTTGCTGTCTGAAAGTGGAATGTAAACCTAGTGTGGTGGCAGTGGACTCCACCTCTAGAAACGGAGTAGGAAAACAGATTTGCTTATGCTTTTGTGCTTGGTCATTGAAGAAGAGCAACATTAACTGGGAAAGAGCTGGTTCTTTGTTCTGCCATCATCTTTTGACGCACTGAAACATATTTCCTTTTCACAGTCCTTGACAAAAGCTAAAGTTGTAGCAAGAGCCTTCATGAATGGGCTTAGCACCTCATATGTATGCATCTTAGGAAGAGGAGAGGTTCTAAACCAGTTGCTTAAAAAACATTTCTTTAAACAAAATGTTCTTTACAAATACTTCTAGTAGAGGAAGGAGGCATGATACATGGGGTGTGTTAATTATTTCAACTGATACATTGTTGAACAAAACTCATCAAACTGCTTTTATCTGAAAATATTTTGAAAGCTTTTTCCCCTACAGAACATACCAAAACTGATGATGGGACAGGATAGTCAGCCTATGCAGCTAAGAGATGTTACAGCTATAAAAAAAAGTCCCAGTGTCTTTTGTCAAGTAAAATATTCAGTTCATTCCATTGAAAATATTGTCCTGTGTCACTTCTGTGAATTTCAGTGATGAATTTTTAGTGGGACTCATTTGCTTTGAAGAACTCTTTGCAGAAAGACTCCCTTTGTGACCTGCTTAAAAAGTTGCTTGAGGGAGCATTGTGCACCATTGGAAACCACTCCAGTTCATCACTTGACTTCTGTTTCACTTTCTTGATTAGGTTTAGGAATAGACTTCTGGATGTTTAATGCATCCTGCTGTACTAATTGTTTTTTCAGAAGTGCCTCCAAATGAAATGAGTGGGAGCCTTTGAACAGTCCACTGGGAGTTAGGCATGTTTTTAGAGTTCTCAGGAGCTGTAAATGGTAATTTGCATTTCAGGTGATGTGAAGACATTTTGGACACAATTGGGAGATAGAAGAGTGGATATCATATTTGAGCAGGTGCAAAATGTCCTGTCATTGCTGAAGGAAAAGATCAAGAACGGAACTGCAACAAACCAAGGTTTGAAATCCGTGTAGTGGTTAAACTGGACTGCAGAGTAGCTGTGGCCTGCATTGTGTAGGTCTGTGTGATATCTGCCATAGTCCAGATATCTCTGAATTTTAATAACTTAGCTGTTGGTGGTTTTAAGCACTTGAAAAAAAATGCCTTTTCTTTTTTAAAAAAGAAAAGTGATTTCAGGTACAATTGGTTATTTTCTTGTTTTGCCTGTATACTTTTTCAAACAATGCACAGCTCATAAGTACATGGAACTGAAATAATCATTTTTGAGAAGTAATGAAATATCTGCAGTGCCTTATGTTTCATTTATCATCAGAATTTTTAGCCTTTAAAGCTGATCTCAGTGAATTGAGTGGTTTTAGGGTGGGATAATAATCATCTCAGTATTATTTTTTGTCAGAGACACCAATATAACTTGAAATAATAGTAGCAAAATGTGACACTAATGCATTTCAGATTGTTCCTGATTTTCAAGGAAATAAGCTGCTTCTGTGTCCTGGGTTGACTGTCTACATCAAAATACATTAAAATTGTAATTCTGATAATCTTGGACTAGTACACAGATTTCCTTTTACTGGTTTATTTAATTGAGTAAAATTGCTTCTTTTTGTTAAGTCACCCATATAAATGTAATGTATGGATCTTCTTGGGGTTTTTTGTGCAAGAAAACATACAGTGGTGTAAGATGCTTTTAAACTAAGGTAGCCACACACTCTGCATTATATATGTAACACTTCCTCTAAACTGGAAGTGCAATTTTTTGTGTTCTTGAGCTCCCACATCTTGAGTGTTGTGACAAAGTATCAAAGCAGTGCAGAGATAAAAGTTGAACTTGAATCCCCAGATGACTCAATGAATCTGTGATAAAGTTCAATTAGAATTTTTCTGTGCTTTGTTCTCTAAAGGTTCCAGGCTAAAAATATTAACGTGGATTTTGCTGAGAGTTGTCTGCCAGCTTGTAGTATTTATTGCATGGGGTAAGAGGTTGAGACAGAATGGGTCTCTTGCATTCTTCTATCTGAAGGCCATTTCCACCAATTTAGAAGTAGCATTAATTTAGTCTGCCAAGTTCCAGCCCTTGCTAGCCTGAAGATAATCAGTCTGATGACCAAGATAGAAGCTTACACTAAATTGCTTTTATGTATATTACTGCCACTGTAGGCCACCAGTTTATGTGTGTTTGGAAACGTTCCAGCAGCTTTGCAAAAGCTGACGGATATTCAGTGCCAATTCATAATTCCTACTGTGAGCTGTAACAATTTTGTAATTCCCAGATGTGTCTGCTAAGGTCTGTGGTGCAGAACGTTTCTAGCAGTGTCAGTCTTGCAATGCTCTAGGTGAGCACAGTGGGGAGAAACAAGTGTCTATGGAGGATTTAACAACTTGTTTTATCTATTTTCATTACTTAAATTCAACTTAGTGTCTGTTTTGGTTTGGTTTTTTTTGCATAGAATGCTGGCAGGCTTGGGCACTGGTGAATGAAGCTAATCTAGGTGATCTCTTAACCTTGGCTAATGGTATGTGCATTTCCATTGTGTTTGTTTGGTATGTGGATTTAATTTGTCTTGTTTTACTCACCAGATGCTCAATTCCCTTCTTAGAAATAAATAAAATAAATCTGAGTAGGCCATTAACATTACAATGAGGAAAACCTAATGATTAATTTCCTCAAATACTGAACTGTGAACTCTCACCTGGGTTTGTATTTTTGTGTTTTTTGCGTATATGTATAATACGTGTACCACAGGAAGAGAGTTTGAACTAGTAAGCCCTTATGAACCCAAGCTGTGTGTGAGCAGTTTTCCTGTGCATGGCTCCACTAGCTGTAATAGCTTGGCATCCTCTTATCTCTTACAGTGAAGGGAGATCTGTAAACGTGTTTCATGTGCATGTTCTTTCTGGTCACTTTGAAAACCACATGGAAGATTTTTCAGTAGGACACTTGCTAACAAGCTTTGTTTAGCTGGAGTTCATAGCAATGCCTTTTTTGTAATGTGTTTTGTTAATTATCTCTTTAGTAACTAAAGTAAATTCAATCATAAATTGAAATCTGGATTGATGAAGTTTTTGCTCACGTTCATTTTTTTTCAGTAAGCGATGAGTTGAATGGGGATAGTGCACAGGAAACCAAACCTAAACTGCAGCCTCTTCTTCCAGATGACAATGCTGCAGACACTGTAGAAGCTTCTGACAGGTCAGTGCCTTCATTTCAGTTCCTTGTTTTACATATTCTTTACTTCAGTTGAGAGAGTTCTCAAATTTGTATTTCTAAAGTCAGTGTTTTAAACCCAGTTTGAATCCTGTGAGTTTTCAAAGTGAAAATGCTTTTAACTTGACCTGTGTGGGAAGCCTGGGGTTTTGGATAGACTTCTCTAATTTCCCACATGAGAGCCTTGCAAAATAGGGCACTAGGTTGTGAATTAAGGTTCATGGTGTTACCAGGGTTAGGACTTAAGCATCATTTCTCAGGCTTTCCTTACCATGCAGATTGTCAGGTGTGTAACTTAGTCTCTCTGTGTTTAGTATTTGGCCTCAGGTACTGATTTGAAAGATGGGGGTAAATGCATCATTCCTTTTTATTAATTTCCTTGCTGTGTTTTAGCATGTAAGTTCTGGGAAGAAGCTTTTTTTTTAATGCAACTGAACATGTCTTTATATGTTGTTAGGACAATTATACCATGTAAAATTATACCATGTAAAAAAATATACCTTGGGCCTTCTAGCAATGGGGCTAAAAATATTGGACTGCTAAAAAACTGAACACAACACTGGTTGTCTAAGATGCTGATCTTCTTTCTTTTTTTTTCCCCTTTTACTTCAAAAAGCGAAAAACAGGACATGGAAGGAACCTGCTCAGGGAGTAAAGAAGCAGCTAGCAAAATTCAAGGTTTACCTTTAAATGTGCAGTATCAGAACCACAAGTGCTCTAGTGCATGTCTTGCCAACAGAGCAGTGGGTTCCTACAAGGGCGAAAATCCTCTGAAGATCCCAATCCTATTTGACTTTCAAAGACGCCATGCAAAAGCAGACTGCCTTTCCAAGTCACTGGATGTTAATTACAAAGCTCCTTGTGGTCGGAGTCTGAGAAGCTTTCGAGATGTGCGAAACTACTTGTTTGAAACAGAGTGCAATTTCTTATTTGTTGATCACTTTTCCTTCAACACGTATGTGCTGTTGGGCAGGAACACCATGAATCGCGAGCCCCTCGTGTTTGAGTTCGACATTAGCAACGGAGCTGAGTCTGTGCCCATCTCCTTCAGTAACCATCTCGACCACGCAAGGTTGCCTTATTTCAAGTATCGGAAGTCATCATGGCCACGTGGATATTATCTCAACAATTTCTCCAGCCTGTTTGTTGATTCCTGTGACTGCACAGATGGCTGCATTGATAGGTAGGTAGAAAGATCTCATCTCGGGCCAGTGGCACACGATGCCTCAGCAGCGGGGTGGTGGGGCGTGAAGGCGCAGTACCAAACAGGACCAGCGCTGCTGGAGTATCTCGTGCCGTGCTTTGTGTTGACTGACATCATTGTGTCTTTCTCTTCTCCACAACTTGGGTGCTCCTGCTGGTCCACCCTCTGTTGTAGGGAAGGAAGTGATCAACAGATATTGTGTTCCTTTTCCTTTCTTCCCAAACTGGCAGTGCTTCTTCTCTGGGTGGAGCTGACAAGCAGATATCTTGGCTTTGGAAAAAGAGTAGGGAAGGGAGTCTTGTGCCAGCAGAAGCAGGCTTGTTTTCATGGCAAGCAGGGAAGGATCCTGCATGACAATTTCTGCTGCAGTTCCTACTGTTAAATGGCATCCTCTAGATGGGGTGGGACAGCCTCGAGGGATCAGATCATTTGGAACTTAGAGGGTTACTGAGGGCAGACAAAGAAGCGTCCTCATTCCCAACCTCTACATGTCATCCTTCCCCTTGTCAAAACAGAAATTACAAAACTCAGTGGTTACAGAATACATTTGTGGTCTGAGCAGTTCCAATGCTCTTGCTCATTGTCATCTTTCTCTAAATCCCAGTAACTCTGAGCTACAGACACTGTGGGGAACCTGCCACACTTACCATATGCAAGTTTGGTGGTATTTTTGTCTACTTTCTTGAAGGGTGTTTGTCTGATCTCTCTCTGTAGGCATTATTTGGTGTTGCATCCATTTTGTATTATTGACAGCTAGGGCAGTTGCACATGCTGCTGTGCAACATAGTTGCTCATGATCCCATGAAAGCTTGAAATCACAGCCTGGTATAATGAAGCCCAATTTTAGTAATTTAGTTTCAGCTGAGTGGTGGGAAACAGCAAGTACACCGCATGCTACTTCTTTGCACTGAAGTCCCACAAAAATTGAGATGCTTTTGATGTGCAGTTTTGGGGTTTAGGATTTGCACAATCACTGTGACTCTGAAGTTGTCATGACATCCAATGGTGAAGACAAGCACTGTTGCTTGAATTTTCCACAGTGTGGAATTCTTCACTTCTTGGGGGCTAAGGAGGGAGGAAGATAAATGAGTAGTGGCAAACAGGCTGGGATGCTGTGCCAGAAGAGGGGATTTTTATTCATTCGATCCATTCGACAGTGTCCTGCTTATAATAAGTTTCTGTTGTACTTCAGCTGTTTGCATGTGCCTTTTAAGGAGCTTGGCAGAAGAATGTGGTTGGGGTGGAAAGAACATGATTATTGTAAAGCATGGGTAACCAGCCAAGAGACTAAGGAAAAAGGTGCCTGAAACAGCCTTGTGGAGTAAACAGAGCAGGGAGGGGGAATACAGGTGTGTATATGGAAGTGTGTGTGTGTGTGTGTATAGTCAAGTGCATTTCAAATTACCTAGATTTATGATTGATTTATACTGCTTCAAATCCATTCTGAGATGTTTTACTCTTATTTTTAGGTCAAAATGTGCATGCCTACAGCTGACGGCAAGAGGCTGTAGTAAAATTTCTCTGTCTCCAAGTAGTAAAAGATACTGTGGATACCATTACAAAAGACTGGAGGGACCTGTTCCTAGTGGGTAAGAAAGACTACAGGAGTAAAATAAGAGCATACAAATAAAACAGCAGTTTTTAGTTCAGTCTAAGTGCCACAGGATTAAAGTAACTGGAGGTTTTGGATTACTGAAACCTTCAATTTTTGTCACAATTTTAGTGACAGATCAGGATGATAAAAAATAATTAATGTGATTTGAATAACAGGAGGGAAAAAAAAAAACTTTTGTATTGCAGATCCTACAGTTCTCACAGCTTAGGTCAAGGTCCAAGAGAAGTGTGAAGAGTGACCAGAATCCTAAAGATGCATCAGCCAGCTGCTTTTGCCAGACTTGGTTATGGGTGATTCTTCCAAGAATTTCCAAAGCCATCCAATGCTTCAAGTGTTTGCCCTTTCTCTTATTCAGCTCCTGTGGATTAATAGGTGGCCTGGTGAAGATGCCAGTTACTTCAGGTGTCTAGGAGAGGAATTATCCAAGGTAGCTTTCTGCAATAGCCAAAGGCTTGGATCTGCAGGCTTGAGGAACCCCTTTCAGTCTTCTGTATGATGTTAGTTTTTGGCTGACATGCAGAATTAAAGTTGTCAGAGAACCTAGAAACAGATGCAAAAAAAAAAAGCACAATTATGAGTCGTTTTGGAAATGCTTCTTTAGCATGGACAGATACAGTGAAATCCAGGCATAGGTTGTCTTGCTAAAATCAGTTCCGGTATAGAATTAGGTGCTTCTTTGGGATTTCTGTTTCTGTGTGATTTACTCCTATAAAACAAAAATATAGCATTTGTTTTTCTTATGCCAAAATATATGTAATCTTATGTATACTTGTGCCAAAATCTGGCAGACAGACTCCTAAAATTAACGAACCAGCAGTCAAGAAAGTCACAAGCTTCAGAGCATTGCTGCACAACTGGTTTTAGCCAGTCTTTATATTTCAGTCCACTGCCTTGTTGATGCTTAAAAGGTGAATTATAATAATAGGAACTTCGTTATGGTAATGCATCCATTTATATTGTGTTTTGTTTTTCTTCCTCTTGACAGGATTTATGAGTGTAGTGTGTTGTGCAGGTGTGACAAGCTGATGTGTCAGAACAGGGTTGTACAACATGGCATTCAAGTCAGGCTGCAAGTGTTCAACACGGAGAAGAAGGGCTGGGGCGTCCGCTGCCTGGATGACATCGACAAGGGGACATTTGTGTGTACTTACTCAGGTAGCAGGAGGGGACCTGTGAAGACATGTAGCATAATTCTCCCTCTCCTGTGATGTGTGCCCTGGATTTTTTTTGAGAATGGGAAATAGGGGGTTGGAAGAGAAGTGTGTCAATGTAATCTTGATTTGCAATATGATCAATATGAAGAACTTTGAAGAGCTCTGCCATGAGATGGTGACAGACAAACAAATGGAGCGAAACCTATCTCAGACTGCTTATTTTTTCCCCTCACAAATCTGTGCATCATATGCCAGGGCTAATTTTCCTTCAGTAAAAATCGTAAAATCATAGAATGGTTTGGGTTGGAAGGGACCTTAAAAAACATCTAGTTGCATTCCCGCCATGGGGAGGGACACTTTTCATTAGACCAGGTGGCTCAGGACCCTACCCAGAGTGACCTTGAACACTCCCAGAGATGGGGCTTTCACAGCTTCTCTGGGCAACCTCTGCCAGTGCCTCCTACCTTCACAGTGAAGAAGTTCTTACTAATACCTAATCTAGATGTGCTCTCTTTCAGTTTAAAGCCATTGTCCTTTGTCTTATCACTACATGCCCTTGTCTAATTCAGTTTGTACTTCAGCCTATATTGACATCATAGAATTATAGACAGCATTCATATTTTACTTTCCCAAGTAATGTTCCTGTATTTGCTAATGTAAGTTTGACCTGTGATAGTGAGTGTGACTCAACAAACAAGCATTAAAAAAAAAAAACCAAGAAAACTTTTCTTTTTCTTTCAGGCAGATTAATGAGCAGAGCTGAAGTATTGGGAGATGCTGAGCAAGAGTTGAAGGAGAAAAGTGCAGTGAATGACAGAGGCCATAACTTTTCTTCCAAAAAAAGAAAACTTGACATTGATCGTTCAGACTCAGTGATAGAACTAGTGCAGACTGACAAAAATTATATTCTTGAGAATCAGGAATCTTTGTCTCAGACTATGGATAATGAAAAAAAATCAACCCTGTAAGTTTAGCAAAGTAAGCTTAAGCATAACAAAACTAATATTCTGCTAATCTAGAAATTCTGTTGTATAACTTAGAATATATCCTCATATGAGCGTGGTGGTTTTTTCCTTTCTGAACTTCCTTTTAAATTCCCAATTGTTTCTTCTAGTGGGAGAGAGTTTTCCCTCTATATTAATTTTACTTATGTGTACCACTTGGTATTTTCTAGAAATTCAGTTCATCTCTTGGGTGTACTTGATCTGCTCAGGGCATTAATGGTAATGCTAATTTGAAAGAATTAATAAAATATACTTGAGATAAATTGTTTAAAGATACTTGATGACACTGAAGGGTTTGATAATACATCAGCCACCAGCTGTTCTGCCCTTTGCTCCCAGTCTCTAAACCTTTTGTTATTTGTAACATAACCTTTCCTGCCAGAAACCGTAACCTCTCCTGTTAAGAGTCTGACACCACCTCCCTTTTGCAGTGAATGTATTTTCCTTGTTGAAAGCTGCACTGTCAAAACTGTTGAAAGTAGTAGCAGGAAAAGGCAAAACTCTGTAGGTACTCTCTTCTGAGATAATCCAGTATAATAATATTAAAGTAACAGATAATTTGGTTCTCAGCATGACAACTGGAAAAGGATGTAAAAGCAGCTGCTGCTCTCTCGAAAAAGTTTGAGCAACTGCTTTCTTACAAATACAATAGAGAACCTAGCCTAGGTTCTCAATTCTTAAAAACTAGATACTCACAGAACATGGGGTGAGGCCAGACTGCAGGCTCTGCTGTAGTTCCTTCTAGAGAAGACACTGGAACTAGAAACTGTTAGAGAAATGTGTGTTGTGAGAGTTACTTATGGGTCTGTTGGTCTTTTATAATTTCCTTTTGACCTTTCTGTGCAGGGTTCATCTAAAGAATTCAAGTAATGCAACTGTGAGAAGGCCTGGAACTAGAACACTTGTTTTTCACAATCACCAGCTAAAAATGGTAATAAGTGGCTTTAACAGATTAGTTTTTCACTGTGCTGAATATGTATGTTAACTTGACATTTTCATCTTGTGTGTTTAGATAGTTCTAATGACCTTTCTTCATGAGATTGTGTCACACTGTGAGCTAGGCTGTCATGCTGGAAGCTGCACCCCATCCCCTCTCCATTATCAGTCCTTCAGCATGTTCCCCCAGACCAGCACTGTCTACTCTCACGGCCTTCCCTTCTCTGCCCTTCACTTACACTCCTCAAGAGCCTGAAGTAATTATTCTCCCCCTGCACCCCTTGTGTACAGGGTTAGGGGGTCAGTATGGTAATATTTTTGTGATGTCTTTCGAAAGAATGGCATAGCAGGGAGAGAAGGGAATTTCAGGATGTCGATGCAGTTTTCTCATACAGTGGCAAAGTTGGGAGAACTGACCTGAATGTGACTCCTGACCTTTCATGTGTGTGAAGCATTGCCTGCAAACATGTGCAAAGGAGGAAAACTGGTGTAAACTTATGCTGTAGGTTTTACTGGATTCATTGCCCTTAAGAAATGCACATGGAATTTTCATGCAAACATTTTGTAGTGCTGTCCATTCTAGAGGTCCCATAACTAGTTGTCTTTTTGTGATGGGAGAGGAGAAGTTCTGCCACATCTGGTCATTTCATTGAAACTGTGGAAAAAGCATGTTTGGGATTTGGCTCAGCAACTTACAATTCTGGTGAAATTGTTGGGACTTAATCACTTATTTACATGTCTTATTGAGTGAGGGACTCTTTCCTGGTTATTATGAAGGAGAATTTGAAATGAAGATAAATGTTGCATTGCAGGAAATATTTCAAAACTTTTCAAATTCATCCATAGCTATGCTTTGAAACTTCAGCCTTGGAGTTCTAAAAGCCACTTGCTGTGCCCTCTTGGCCCAGAGTTGCATGCAGCATGTCACAGCCTTTTCATTTGATACACAGGTGCACAGTGCCAGCTCAGATGAAGATGATAGTTCTCAGATTCATCAGTCAAGCAAAACAAAACTAACCAGTGGAACAAAGAAAGGAAAAGAAAGTAGGTTTGCAGAGCTCTATATACTGCATGCTTTGTACAGTTGTGTGCCATCAGTGATACACTTTAATGTAAACAGTGTGGGCAGGCCAGTTCTTAGAGTAGAACAATGTTGTCTGTAGATGTTGAGACATGTTGAACTGTCCAGAAAGCAGCTTCTCAAATAATATGCAGTTGTGGGAAAGTCAGTCTTGCAGATCTTGCTGTGTCACACCCAGTACCTGTTCCAGCCAACAAAAATTGAACAGGATGTAATACTGGGGTGGGGGGACCTCAAGCTGGAGAGGCAATGTGAAACTGATGTTATTTGCACATACATCTTGCTTGTGTCTTAATTACAGTTTGTGATTCTCTTGGGAATTAAGGTGGAGAATGATAAAAAATGCTGTGTGGGAGAAATCAGTCTGGAATGGGATTTGAGAAGAGTGAGACACTTGGTCACTCAGAGGAACATTGAGCCAAGTGCTTTAGGCATTACGGCAGGAAACAGTCATTTGTGGGAGGATCGATGAGAAACATGAAAAAGTTATGTTATAGACTTGTAGATAGCAAGGAAGCTGCTTAGATTTTGGAGGATGTGGGAGAAGTGGGTGGCTAAGAGTTCAGGGCCAAACAAGGGAAGGGCTTTGGCCTTAAACTGGTGTTGAGAAATAACATACATGTCCATTGACAGAATCCACCCACCAGCAGAAGGAAGAACATCTGATGGAGCAGACTGACTCTGCTGGTGCAGAGAGTGCAGGATGCAAAAGAAAGAGTCTGTCACTGCAGGGTGTTGATTGTGGCAAGTCCAGTGTGCTGGATGAGACATGTGTTGTGAGGTCATCCAACAATGCACCCCTAAAAACTGACTGCAAAGAAATTAGCAGACAGCCAAAACAAGATGCACTTTGTGAGGAGTCTGATGGTGATGGGATGCTTCCCAAGAATGCTAATGAAGAAAATATTTATGTACTGGATGCAACAAAAGAAGGAAATGTGGGTCGTTTTCTAAATGTAAGTACTAAGTTGCATGGGTTCTCTTTGTGTCCTCTGCAAATACAAAATTTACTTATTTAAGCTCGAACTAGAAAGTTTTTGCACATAAACAGTATGGGTGGTAGGCACATGACAAGAGAGGCACCTGTGGTGCTCCCTGCCATCACAGGTGACAGTAGGTTGGGTCACTGGCTGTTCGTGCCTCCATAAGCTGATAATGCTGTGTACCAGCTGCAGTTTTGGCACCACTGGGTTCCTGAGAGACATATTCCCCAGTCACAAATGATAGCTTTTTCGTGATGGCCTTTTTTAGAGCTTCAGAGAGCAAATAGCACATTTTGTTGAGCCACATACCTTCTCCCAGCTTTGTTTACTTTGTTCGCCAGCTATTGTAAATTCCAGTTTGTGCTGGTTTAGGACATGTGTTGTGTTGTTGTACAAAACTTCCCTACTGTTCAGTCAGGTTCAGAAAGTGGTATGTCATACTGTCTCATACGTGTTTGCTAACTCAGTCTCTCAATTTTGACTTGCCAAGAAATAAATAGCAATCAATTGCCAGGTGCCTCCAGCTAAGACAAATGGTTCATACGCACATCTGCAGGTACTCTGCAAATAATTTATTTCTCTTCATTGGCATGAATATGTCTTAAACCCTTGCATATGTTTAAGCTGTTCTTCCTTGCAGAGGTAATATGGTGTTAATATTAGTAGTGCGTCTTGCAGAAGCCTTCCTTCTGCTCCCATGAGCATACACGTGTTCCTACATGCACATGGGTGACCTTTCACATCCTGTACTTGGCCAACACACAGTCATGTAATCCATTGCTTGCTCCCTAGCACTGCTGCCCTGGCAATGGCATTGGGTGATAAACTTTCCATGTGGGCTGGAGAAGGGAGGGAAGAAACTGCCTTTACTGGTGACAGATATCTGACACAAAATAGTTTTTTCAGCCAACAGTGTGATGTTGGACTCTTTCTAATTCAGATTTTCTGTTTTACAGCACAGCTGCTGCCCAAATCTCTTTGCACAAAGTGTGTTTGTAGAAACTCACAACAGAAGTTTTCCATGGGTGGCATTCTTCACAAACAGGTGAATTTCTGGAAGTTTAATGTTGTTCATTCAAGACACTAGGAGGAAAAAGACACTGCTTACTTATTAGGGCATAATTACACTGAGGGGTGGGGCAGATGCTTAGATCATAAAAGCACAAAACTACCTTCTTATAGGTGACTTCTTATTGTGCATTAAAGACAGAAGAAATATAGTGATTGGTTATCACTAATGAGTTTTGCTTCAGTTTTGCACTGAATATGTGAAGTAGGGAAGGTTAATTTTGATGTGTCCACTTCAGTGATCATCTTCTTCAGTGGAGAAATAGGTTTAACTCAGCATAGTCATTCGGAAAGCCAAGATTCACTCATCCCACTGTTGTGTCTCAGGGAATGGCCACCAGATCTGCATTGCATAGGGCAGGATTGAACCCCACAGGATATTCAGGTTGAGACACTTTGTGGGCCAAACAAGCTGGCTTCAGTCCTTTTCTTCACAGCTGTCAAGACAAGCAGGACTTTGTGTAGCCCAGCGTGTCCTGGGGATGTGACAATAGGATACTCAGAGGTGAAAATTTGTTCTGAAAATAAAAGATGCAGATGTTTCCTCAGTGTCTAACAGAGAGAGAGGTACAGAGAGCTGGTGTCAACAAGACACAATATGGCAGCAGCTCAACCCAGGAAAGGAAAGGTGAATTGTACGAATGAAGTTGGCTGACATGCATGCCAGCAGTAGTACTGGGTGAGAACAGAGCAGAGAGGAGAGACTTTGTGCCAACAAACCAGTTCCAGGGAACACTGATCTTCTGTGGAGCCTTGCAACTCTGCTCCACACTGACAGAGATGCTGTGGATTGCACTGGGAGGTCTCCAAGAACTGTGAAGACAAATGTTTTGAAATATGTCCAAAAAAAGTTGTGTAAGTTTTGTTTTAGCTAGAGTCTTTCTTGCTCAGGCACTCAGTAAAGAAGTGTAGTGAGGACTGAGGCCACTGGAGAGAGATAATAGTGACCAGCAAAGAGATTCAGGGAAGAAGATTTTTGAAGGAAAGTTCCCCTCACTGGCTCTTCCATTTTCCGGGCATCACCCTTTTACAACTTTTCTAAATTAAGGATTTCATCTGGGTCATTGAGCTTAATTGTGTGCCTTCCATGAGCATACCCAGTCACCTTTTAATTTGTTTTACATGTCTGGCCTCTAGACCATCTCAAGTCAGCAAGTCCCAGGCTGCAATTATGTGCTGTATGAAAAGTCCTCATTGTTCGTTGTCAGTCAGCTGCCTGGGAATTCACTAGATGTCCCCTATACCATATCCAGTGAGAAATATCAGGGAATTACTCTCTTCATCACAATATTCATATTTTATTATATTTTCCATCACTTGTCCCTCAGCATCATAGTCTCAGGTATTTAGTTTGGCATTCATTTTGGACAATGAATTTCCTACCTTAGACATTTCTTCTATTTTACTACCAGGGCAAGCTGGTTCATGAGGAGCATGTGTTTAATTCCAAGTTTTGGGCTTTGTGCACACAGTGCAATTGCATGACAAAGTAGCCTGTCAGACCAAAGACGACAGTCTTCAACAACATATCTAGAGATCTGTTCAAACTTCAGTCATGCACTGTACATAGGAAAAATAACAAAACTGTGTTATTAATTTAGATATATCACTTATGTGGTTTTCTTTTTTCTTTTTTTTTTTTTGTTTGTTTGTTTTGGGGTTTAATTTTGGGGTTGGTTTTGGTTTTTGTTTTGGCGGGTTTTGTTTGTTGTTTTGGTTTTGGTTTTTTGTTTGGTTGGCTTTGGTTTTGATGGGGTTTTTTTGTTTGTTTGATTTTTGTTTTCCTAGAATTTCCCTTTAAGTTAGAGCGCATTGTTTAGACTCCAACCCTATTTGCAATCTCCATAGGAATTTCCCTAGGCAAAGCAGCACGACTGTGCCAGTGACTCCTTGTATGCCTTGTTTCCTTCCCAACAAGCTGCCTGTGTTATGTTCCCTGTCCCCTACAATTTTTGGGTTTGCATGTGTGTTGTTGGTGACAAATTTTTAGCACAGTATTTAGTTCAAACAAATTGACTGTTTTCTTTCTTAGACATGTGAAAGCTGGAGCCGAACTCACATGGGATTATGGTTATGAAGCTGGAAGCATGCCAGAGACAGAGATTTCCTGTCACTGTGGAGTTCAGAAGTGCAGGAAAAAAACCTTGTAGGCAAAGCTTTCCTACTGTCAACACATCTTGTACCTGGGGATTTACATGCTGGAAGGGATGACTACTCAGCGAACAGCCCTCAAGTCCATGGTGCTAATTGCATTCAACTAAAATGCCTTTCACCTGATGATTTTTAAAATTGAAATGTCACTTTTGTAGTTTACAGAATTAGAACTGTTTGTCCTAAGAATAGGCATCAAACCTTTCCTAGGTAATTTCTGTTCTCCTGGTCTTCCTCCTCCCTGCTTCTAATCCACAAGCAAAGTTCATAGTGCACTGGAAGAATTCCCGCTCCATGCCATCTGCAGCAGAGACACGACTGATGAGAGCAGCAGTTCCTTGGTGCTTTGTGTTCCCCTCCACAGTGCTGAGTTAGCAAAATTCAGATTTCTGAAAGTCATTATGAATGCAAGACTGCCTGTCTGGGCACTAGGAATTATTAAAATACACCTAAGCCTGCTGCATCCGGTGGGATGGATAGTCCTGAACAGAGACTTAAACAGAACAGTTCTGCAGAGCTGTGTTTGTGCTACAAAATGAGCTGGACAAGTCCTGCTGCAGCAGGACAGAAATGACTGGGTTTTGTTGGATTTCACCCCTCTCCACATTTGTGACACACAGAGAAATCCTTGAGAAATCCAGTGTACCTCATCTCAGTGCCATATTGTGTATGGGACAGGTGGGCCACAGAATTCCTTACCACATTGTTTGTTGGTAAGAGAGAAACAAGCTATGTTAGGAGACAGACAGTGCAGGTGCGGGAGGTGGCTCTCAAATGGAGCAAGGGATGAGTGTGCAGGTGTGTGGCTTTTGAATGTGTTGGAGCCTTGGGCAAGCAAGGAGGTGTCACAGACGAGCAGTTTAGATGCTTGAAGAACCACTGCCAAAGGTTTCAAAAAAAGTGGTTTTATTAAAAATGTTGTAAAAGTAAGACTTAACATACTTAAAAGTTTGATAGCAAAGTTTACTGTTACTGCAGAGAACATGATAATGATTTAAAGTTACCAATACAAAATCTAGTGGCACTGTAGTACAAGGCTGTGTGTGACGTTGGTTGCTTACCAGAAACCTGTAGCTGATCAGGGATGTCTCAGCCTTGAGGAGTAACATTGAGAGCATCCCAGCTCACAGGGAGATCACTGCCATACAGCCAGCTGATTAGCATGACAGCTAAAAAAAAGGCTCACTCAGGCTGTCACTTAAGGAATAAAGTGGTTGGCTTGAAGTCAAATTACCTTTATGGGAGAAGGTAAACATGAGAGTCTTGTACCCACACTTTCCTTTGTTCCTTGATAAATGAGTCTTGAGAAGAATCACTCACTATTCATGTGTTAATTGCATGGTTGGTATCCCAGATTCCAAGTCCATATGCCTCAGTGCTCACCATGTCACTCTGCCTCTCTGGGGGTTTTCAGAGAAATGGTTGGAACAAATGAAGGTCTTGGCCTGGTTATGTCCAAGCCTATACCGCAAAATGAGAGGCAGGAACCAGTTCTCAGCCCTAAGGCCAAGAGGCAATGAATGTCTTATGCACACGTGGCTTAGGGTTCTGCTTTAATTGGGTTGTATCTGTGCTGTGTAACTGTGGACAAACATGGTATCTGTGGCCCAAAGTGTTTTTTTTTAATTTGTTTTGGATGCTTCAAGCTTAAAAATCATGGGGTTGTATTGCAACACAGGACGCTCTTGAATTTTTCAAGTTTCATCATGCATGAGGAGTTTCAGCCTGTTGAAAGTGGACCTTTAACAGAGATAACAGACCTGTGAACCATTCTGCTCACAGTGAAACCTCAGATCTCCTCTCCCTCAGCTCTGTTTGAGAGTTTGACACATCCATCAAGCAAATCTCTCCTCGGCTTTGGTCCCTGTCATTGCACTCTGGGTTTGTGTTGGCTATCGCCACCCATCTTCAGGAATAAATGCAGAAGAGCAGGGTTACCCCAGTGTTGGTGCAGTACCTCTTCAGAAGGTCTGAGCCACCCACTCTTGCCCTGGTCAGCCCCTCTGTCACTGCAGCCTCTGTGTTAGCCAAACATAGCACTCAGCCCAGTTGCTTTTTGCTTCATTGAAGATCTGTCTCTACTCAGAGGGAATATGCCTTGGGGGAACATCTTTCAATATTAACCAGAGACAAAGTGTATGACAAAGCGTATGACAAACCCACGGGTAACCCAGGAGTGGTATTCGCCTTTTAAACAAATGAAAATGCGGAAAACATTTGTGTCTATGCTTGACTTGAATGTGGAAAAGAAGATGGGAATGTTGTTAAAGCATCAGGAGGTGGGGGAAAAGAAGGTACATTTTACTGCTGTTGATTATATATTCCAGATCAGTGGTAGGAATTAATGCTACTGCGCTGGTGAGGAAAAGCCCTGTTTCTTGATGCAGGAAAACAGATCTGATGTTTCAAAAGAGGCAGCACTTACTTACTCCATGTGTTCTGCAGTTATGGGAGAGCCTGCTGTGAGTGTAGGTGTCACAGAGGGCATGTGTATGAGACAGGGCTTTTTGGCTACCTGGGTTTATCAGGTCTGTCTCCAGTCTGGTGCTTCTTAATTTTCCTCCTCCAGACAGAGACCATAACTATCCATGAGCAAAATCACCTTACAAGGTGTGATTTCTGCCTGCTTCTGTAGTATTACTAGAACATGTTCTGCTGAGGGTGTCCTGCAAGTATCCTCTGCAGGTAATGACCACAGGAGTGCTCACCTGAACTCTCTCTCTGCTCTGCTGACCATTCCTCTGCTTGTCACAGCTCACAGATGGGGATATTTCTGAGCACAGCCCCTCATGTCACCCATGCTTTAGGAGAGGAGTGCGTAGAAGCACCGAGCACAAGCACTGATGGAAAAAACAGGTGAAGATATTCCAAGTGAAATATTCAAAAGCAGCTGTGGAATGACACATTTGGGACTTCTCATCAGCCTGTCAGGGGCATCATAAATGAAGAATGCCTGATGGGAATTAGTTGCATTGAGATGTGAATTGCAGCTCTTAGAGTGAGTAAGACAGTCCCTATGGAGGGACAGTAGGGATTTGAGGATGTATAAGGGTTCCATAAAAATAAATATTAGTGCCTAACATAAGCATACAAATGCAAAGACAGGTGAATATCACTTACGGCGTAAGTGTAAAAGAAACTGGACTGGAGCACATTAACTGATTTTTTTGCCAAAAAATCACTGAGCATTAATTTCCAGCTCTTTGTATTTCACAGAACTATATGCCTTGATAGCACAACAATTTGGAGGAAGAGCTCACAAGGGTTTTGGACTTGATTTTCCTCCACAGAGAATTTTTTCCTGTGTTGAAGAACAGACTTCTGTTAGAAAGATTTTACTAGTTTAAGATTTATGCACCTGTGGGTGCTTGAATCATGTTGACTCATTTGAGTACCTACATGAGTACCTACTCATGTAGGTAATAGATCTGGGAATTGGAATTGTGTAGCAGCATTTCGCTAAGAGCAATAATAATCTAATTGCAAGCCTGGACACAGGGGTTGATCTTAGCTCGGATATGCTGCATCTGGGCAAGTGCAAAGGGATTTGGGTAACCAGCTGGAATGATGCCAGCAGTGCTGAAAAGTCAAAGCTGATCTAGGTGGTAAAGGGAACTGATCTTATAAGCTCCATGTTGTGTTTGGTGTGGCCTCCTGATGAGCCAGAATATACCTGTTAATGTGGCTGGTGAGCTCTCTGGAGGAGGTTCAACAAGACCAAGTCCCACGTCCTGCACTTAGGTCCCAACCACTCCAGGCAGTGCTACAGGCTGGGGGAAAACTGGAAAGATGCCCAGCAGAAAAGGACCTGGGGGTGCTGGTGGACAGCAGCTGAACATGAACCAGAGTGTGCCCAGGTGGCCAAGAGGGCAAATGGCATCCTGGCCTGTGTGAGAAACAAAGCCCACTCCCCCAGATTTTAAGAGTTTAATAAGGGATAATAAGGGACAGATCAGTAAAGCAAAAGTAACAGCGCTGAGTGCATGGCAACAACCAGAAGCACACCCAGTTCTTTAGCAAGCAGTCCTTTATACTGTTGCAGTTGCGTCACTTCCCCAAATGAGCTTGCACATTTCTTGGAGCCTGTTTACCACAGCTCCACCTCAGGTGGCCACAACATTCCATAAGTCCACAGCTACAGTCTCAGAGGGTCTGTCAGGGAGGCAGTCTGTGGTGGTCTTCTGATGCCACTCTAGGCTTGGTATTCTCCTCTTACGGTATTTTGTTATCTGCTTTTGCTGTCTTTGTGTTATAAATAACTATGTAGTTGTTGGCTTTCACTATTATGTATTGGCTTTTGCTAATTATTAAAGTGGATGCTATGTGTTGTGCATCACAATGTTAACTTTTGCAGAAGTAGCAGTACTTGTGAATTAATAACTAATACTTTTATTTTTGTAACTAACTAACGATAATGAGAATAACACATATTTGTGAAATAGCTGATGCTGATTTAAAGTACTTGTAGTAAACTTACAGTAATGGAAATAGCTAAAACCGTCTGCATGGTCAGATAACATTTAGGGAAGGGATGGGATGAGGACCCCTGGTAGTGACCCTTCGACTCTCAGTAGCTGTCGCCTGCTGAAACCACGGAACGGGGCTGTTGTGAGGAGTGACACATGACCCTCAAAACCACATCCACAATTACTGCACGTACTCTAAAAAGGTGGGTCAGGGTCAAACCAAGCTAAAGAATTCCCAGAACACGTAAATGAGTTCAAAGAAATGTTTGAATATGTATAATCTTTATGGATATGTCTTTGACCAGTGCAATAGAGAAAGCATATAAGAAGAGTTACTATGGTTAGCCGATGTGCCTCTGGCCATAGCCAAGCACCCAGTGCTGTTACTCATTTGTCCCTTTTATCCCTTACTAAACTTTTAAAAATTTTGAGAAGTGGGGTTCATTTCTCACACTGGTATCAGGAATAGTGTGGCCAGCAGGACCAGGGCAGTGATTGTACCCTGTACTTGACCCTGGTGAGGCCACACCTCAAATCCTGTGTTCAGTTTTTGGGCCCCTAAAGTCAAGAAGGATGTGGAGGTGCTGGAGCGTGTCCAGAGAAGGGCAGCAGAGCTGGGGAAAGGTCAGGAGCCCAACTCCTGTGTGGTGCTGCTGAGGGAGCTGGGGGTCTTTATTCTGAAGAAAAGGGGCTCACGGGTGACCCTACCCCTGTGTGGAACTGCCTGAAATGAAGGCGTAGCCAGGGCGGGGTCGGCATCTTCCCCCTGGCAACAAGTGACAGGAAGCTCCACCCGGGGAGGTTTAGGTTGGACAGTAGTTCTATGGTTCTCTGAAAAGTGACCACGGGGCTAGGGAGGTATGCAGGGTGTGAAAAATGCCATTCACTTGTGTTTAAAATTTTAAAAGTTTAATAGTAAGAAATTAAAGTAATACGAATTTGGACAATAAGAGACAATAAAAAGCAAAGAATTACGGACGTCCGTGTGCTTCTCTCTCAGGAAAAGCACAAAATACTGACAAAGGGTTAACTCTTAAAAGCAATAGCCTGTTGCATATTAATTTACCTCATAAGTGATTCATACGTTCTTTTCAAACAAAGGGTGTCTTCTGTTTAATTTCTGCTCCCCGTCTCATCGCATAAATCAATTTCTTGGCTCCTAAGAGTCTAGAAAAAGTGCGATAAGAAGGCAATAATTCTTTTCTCGGAANCGGCCGCGCCTCCCTTATCACGTGACGGGCGCCTTCCCGCCAGCCACGCGGGGGCCGCAGCCAATCAGCGCCGCGCGGGTGCGCGGGGCGGAGCATCGGCGTGCGCCACCGCGCATGCTCCGTGCCCGGGCCGGGCGCGCTCACTTCCGCGCGGGAGAGTTGAGGGCGGGGGAGGGGGCCGCGGCAGTGGCGGCTCGCCGCGAGCGGGCGGTAAGTGCCACCGCGGGCACGCGCGGCGGGGGGAGCGCGGAGCCTCCTCAGCGCCGGTCACGCAGCCCCGCTCTCCCCGCAGGGGCAGTGAGTGGAGCCTGCCGGGCTCGGGCGGAGCGGAGGGGGCGGGGGGGCCGTGAGGCGGCACCGGGACCTCCGTGAGGGCGGCCCCGGGCGGCCCGAGGAGGTGTTAGGGATAAATTCTTTACTTGTGAGAGCGGTGAGGCGCCGGCACGGGTTCCCCAGAAAAGCTGAGGATATCTGGTCTCTGGCGGTGTTCAAGGCCGGCTTGGATGGAGCTCTCAGCAGCCCAGTCTGGCGAAAGTTGCCCGGCCCACGGCGGGGGGGGTGGAACGAGACGCTCACAGAAAGACAGCTTTGTTTATTCGTTCTTGTTCCTTGCGAAATCTGGATGTGTTTGTTCTGTAATGATGTGGGGAGAATAGGGAGGTGAATGTCGGTCGCGTTTAGCTATGACTTCTCCAGCCGTGCTTCTTTCCCCACAAAGCCCAAATGAGGGACCTAGTGAGTGTGGGGTAACAGGTGTGTGATTTCTTTCTTTCTTACTACTTCCATAGATCCAATCCTGCACTGCACTGGAAGGAAGAGGAGAGCAGAGCAGGAGCTGGGGCAGTGGGTTTCGGTAGTGTGCTGGAAGTCAGGGGACTTAGGTTCTTTTCTTTACTTCCCTATGAATACACTAAGAGATTCTGTGCCTTAGCCTCCTCCTGTGTAAAAGATGGATATTTACATACAAGGATGCTTTCAGAACTGGGTCTGGAGACCAAATACTTAGACAAACTGGTAAAAATTCAGCAGGATTGCTGAATTTGAAAGTGACACAAGCCCTGCACTCTTGCCAGTGCTGGTCTTCTCCCTTTTTACTTTCTGTTTCATTTCCCATTTTCTTCCCTTTAGTCACTGTTGTGAAAAAATAAAGAACCGAAACCAGCAGCCTTCCTACTTCCTGCTTCGAGGAAATGGCGCAGGTACAGGAGAAGCTGCCAGGTGTGACTGTTCTCTCAGCTGCTGCTCTGCCTTCTGTTTTGCAGCATCATTTGCTCTGTCATGGGCAGAGGGCAGCAGAAGGGCCCCCAAATCTTAGAGCTGAATTAGGCCTCCTGGGTTCCCTGTGCTGGTGACAGTGGAAGCGAAGGGTTGCAGAAGGATTTTGGGACAGCAAGGGATTGACTGTAAAACAGCAGGTGAAAAATCCAGCATTCATAAGTGGAAGATGATGGAAGTGGCAAAGAAACAACCATAATGCTGATGCCCTCCCTACTTAATCTGGTGCCACTTAAAAAAGAGATCTGGAGGGCTGTAATACTCTGTAGTACTGGTCTAGTTGACAGGGTGCTGTTGGGTCGTGGTTTGGAGTTGATCTCAGAGGTCTTTGCCGGCCTAACCAATTCTGTTAGTCAGTATGTGACTCTCACTGAAAGGCAAGAGTTCTCCCTTCTAGGGGGGCCAGGAGGACAAACCCATGGGTCTGTCCCTATGATTTCTGTGTTGAATTCTCACTCTCCAGTTAGATACAAATCAGGGTACTTTCATGCCTTTCATTCTTTGTGGTTGCATTGCACGGAATACCCCGGAGGTGCAATTGGTGCAAAACATTTCCTGGTTAGTAAGGGAAAGGACAAGGCCACAAGGGTCCCACGCTGCCTCACGTTCCTCCCCAAACCCGTGGCNATTAATACAACATGACTTTCCAACATAACACATCTAGTATTCATTTTAATATTTGCGGAGAGCCAATCATGTAATATGCATTTTTCACACAGCATATGGCCTTTCCCACGGTGAAAGCCCTCGGGAAGTGGCTGTCGGACGGCGGCCCGCGGCAGTGCCGGGCGCGGGTATCGAACCCGGGACCCGGGGCCGCGACCCCAGCCCGCCCGNGGGGCGGGGGGGCCGTGAGGCGGCACCGGGACCTCCGTGAGGGCGGCCCCGGGCGGCCCGAGGAGGTGTTAGGGATAAATTCTTTACTTGTGAGAGCGGTGAGGCGCCGGCACGGGTTCCCCAGAAAAGCTGAGGATATCTGGTCTCTGGCGGTGTTCAAGGCCGGCTTGGATGGAGCTCTCAGCAGCCCAGTCTGGCGAAAGTTGCCCGGCCCACGGCGGGGGGGTTGGAACGAGACGCTCACAGAAAGACAGCTTTGTTTATTCGTTCTTGTTCCTTGCGAAATCTGGATGTGTTTGTTCTGTAATGATGTGGGGAGAATAGGGAGGTGAATGTCGGTCGCGTTTAGCTATGACTTCTCCAGCCGTGCTTCTTTCCCCACAAAGCCCAAATGAGGGACCTAGTGAGTGTGGGGTAACAGGTGTGTGATTTCTTTCTTTCTTACTACTTCCATAGATCCAATCCTGCACTGCACTGGAAGGAAGAGGAGAGCAGAGCAGGAGCTGGGGCAGTGGGTTTCGGTAGTGTGCTGGAAGTCAGGGGACTTAGGTTCTTTTCTTTACTTCCCTATGAATACACTAAGAGATTCTGTGCCTTAGCCTCCTCCTGTGTAAAAGATGGATATTTACATACAAGGATGCTTTCAGAACTGGGTCTGGAGACCAAATACTTAGACAAACTGGTAAAAATTCAGCAGGATTGCTGAATTTGAAAGTGACACAAGCCCTGCACTCTTGCCAGTGCTGGTCTTCTCCCTTTTTACTTTCTGTTTCATTTCCCATTTTCTTCCCTTTAGTCACTGTTGTGAAAAAATAAAGAACCGAAACCAGCAGCCTTCCTACTTCCTGCTTCGAGGAAATGGCGCAGGTACAGGAGAAGCTGCCAGGTGTGACTGTTCTCTCAGCTGCTGCTCTGCCTTCTGTTTTGCAGCATCATTTGCTCTGTCATGGGCAGAGGGCAGCAGAAGGGCCCCCAAATCTTAGAGCTGAATTAGGCCTCCTGGGTTCCCTGTGCTGGTGACAGTGGAAGCGAAGGGTTGCAGAAGGATTTTGGGACAGCAAGGGATTGACTGTAAAACAGCAGGTGAAAAATCCAGCATTCATAAGTGGAAGATGATGGAAGTGGCAAAGAAACAACCATAATGCTGATGCCCTCCCTACTTAATCTGGTGCCACTTAAAAAAGAGATCTGGAGGGCTGTAATACTCTGTAGTACTGGTCTAGTTGACAGGGTGCTGTTGGGTCGTGGTTTGGAGTTGATCTCAGAGGTCTTTGCCGGCCTAACCAATTCTGTTAGTCAGTATGTGACTCTCACTGAAAGGCAAGAGTTCTCCCTTCTAGGGGGGCCAGGAGGACAAACCCATGGGTCTGTCCCTATGATTTCTGTGTTGAATTCTCACTCTCCAGTTAGATACAAATCAGGGTACTTTCATGCCTTTCATTCTTTGTGGTTGCATTGCACGGAATACCCCGGAGGTGCAATTGGTGCAAAACATTTCCTGGTTAGTAAGGGAAAGGACAAGGCCACAAGGGTCCCACGCTGCCTCACGTTCCTCCCCAAACCCGTGGCAGCACAAACCACCAGCCCTCCACCCAGTTTTGTCTGCTCTGATCACTGTGGGCCCCGTTGCTTGTTGAGCTTTGTGGTTTTTTCACTGCTTTGTGCTTCCAACAGTAGTTCTCTGGAAGTGTCAGCTCTGCACTCAGACGCAGGCTAAAATGTGTCTGGAATAGTGAGAATTATTAAGGAAAGAAGGAAAATACAGTGATGTTGTGACTTTGTAGTGTAAATGGTAGCCCATCGTTTTGGAGGTGTTTTGCTCCTCTCAAGTGTAGCCAGAGGAGTAGAGAAGGGGTAGAGAAGTGACAGAGGTGAAAAGAACTTCAGACCAGCTTCTGTACAAAGAAGAGCTAAATAGTTTCAGATTCCTCGACTTTAAAAAGAGACAGCAGGAGAAATAGTAACAGAGCAATGCTGTCATGAATGCTACTGAAAGAATGGAGCAAGGAGCAAGGACTTCTTGCCGTTTCAGACAGATCTAAGGGTGTCTACTGGAATCTCTGAGTGGCAGGCTTAAGCCCTGCAAAAGCAAGGCATTGTTCAGATGAAATGTAACTCAACTGTGAAACTGGAAACCTGCCCTTAGCCTCTCCCTTCTCGTGTAGGAGCAGCCAGCCAGCTCCATTGCCCCGTTTAGCTCCGTATCCTCTTCCTGGTAGTACTCGAGCAGAAAGCTCGGGAAGAGCTGAGGCTCCCCTGTGTGTTGGGTTTGCATGGCCAGGTTTGGGTGGAGGGGTGGCTTCAGTGAGAAGCTGCCAGAAGCTTCCCTTGTGTCCAGCAGAGCCAATACCAGCCAGCTCCAGGACTGACCCTCCACTGGCCAAGGCAGAGCCCAGCGGGAATGATAGTAGTGCCTCTGTGGTAACACATTTAAGAAGGAAAGAAAAAAAGTTATTGGGCAGATATAATTGTGGGCAGTGGCGGGACCCATACTGGAGCAGGCTGTGCCTGAAGGACTGCACCCCATGGGAGAGTGACCTGTGTTGGAGCAGTTCATGGAGAGCTGTTGTTCATGGGATGGACTCACGGAGAAGTTTGTGGAGGACTGTCTCCAGTGGGAGGGACCCCACATTGGAGCAGGGGAAGGATTCTCCTTGAGTGTGGCAGGAACTATGAGTGATGGACTGAGGTAACCCCCATTCCCCATCTCCCTGTGCCTCCTGGGGGAAAGAGGTAGAGTTTGGAAAGAAGGGTGGTGGTGAGGGCAAGGTGGTTTTAAAATCTATTTTACTTCTCATTATCCTGCTCTGATTTTGTTACTAATAAATTCAGTTAATTATCCCTAAGCTGGGTCTGCTTTGCCTGTGATGGTGTTTGGTGAGGGATCTCTCCTTGTCCTCAACCCATGAACCCTTTGTTATATTTTCTCTCCCCATCCAGTTGTGGAGGAGAGTGATAGAGTAGCTTGGGGGAGTGCCTGGCATCCAGCCAGGGCCAACCNTCCTTGAGTGTGGCAGGAACTATGAGTGATGGACTGAGCTAACCCCCATTCCCCATCTCCCTGTGCCTCCTGGGGGAAAGAGGTAGAGTTTGGAAAGAAGGGTGGTGGTGAGGGCAAGGTGGTTTTAAAATCTATTTTACTTCTCATTATCCTGCTCTGATTTTGTTACTAATAAATTCAGTTAATTATCCCTAAGCTGGGTCTGCTTTGCCTGTGATGGTGTTTGGTGAGGGATCTCTCCTTGTCCTCAACCCATGAACCCTTTGTTATATTTTCTCTCCCCATCCAGTTGTGGAGGAGAGTGATAGAGTAGCTTGGGGGAGTGCCTGGCATCCAGCCAGGGCCAACCCACCACAGGGGACAGGAAATGGGGCTAAACAGGGCAGTAGGTGCAGGCTGGCTGCTTCCGCACAGAGGAATAGCCAAGAGCTGTACTTCCACTGCTTCAGGATTCCTAGAAAGGTGCTGGAGTAACCCCAAGGCTGACCTTGACCAAGTGTCTTCTGTTCTCCATCAGCACCAGGATTTCTACCAGGATTACTCCGGAGCCTGTAAGAACACCAGGCACTGTAGACTCCGCCTTTAGCCTCTTCCTTAAAAAATTCCTAGATCTGTATCCTCTTACAGGGCCTGAGCAGGCCCTATGTGTCTGCATTGATTCCAGGTATTGGTTTGCTGCAGAGGGCTTTTCCTGCATTTTAGGCCATTCAAATTCTAGCTCATTCTTATTTTGAATTTCTTTCTTTTCTATTCTAGTTATGTCTTTGTGTTTCTGTTTGTTTCCATTGTATTTATTTATTGCTCAGGTTCTGAAACTGATATGATGGTTGGCATATAGATGGGTATTGGAAATCAGTTTCTACCCTGCCTTGCTTACAAGACATAGAAGGACAGAGGGGAAAAAATCTCCAGCTTATGCAAAGGCAAAGTGACTTGTGATTATAAGTAAATTGTCAGTAGTGTGAGCCAGAGGGGAGAAAACATATTAAAAAATCCTCTTCTACTCTGGTGGTGTTTTCACTTGGGGCTACCAGTCTGTTTTATGCAAGGGAGATTGGAGCTAACGAAAACAGTTTGTCTGTTGAAACCCAGAAAAAGGTTGCAGGACTTGTTGGACTATGGGATTTCCTGCCTATTTTGTACTTGGGCCTTACTACCTCTCACTAGAATAATTTAACTTCAGATCTTCCTATTTCTTGAAAGTAAATGCAGATTTTTCTTCCATCTTGTCATACAGGGGTTTGTGCTGTCAGAGGTGACGGCTCCAGCAGAGGACAGTTTGGAGTATCACTCCTTGTAGGAGTGGGAAGCTGTTGAAGATTTCTGTGGTGGACTTGCACAAAAAAACACAAAGTAAAATTTCTGCTACAAATGTTGTGGGGTGATGCTCTAACCTGCTGGTGGGGGGCGTGTGTGAAGGCTTGTCCAGAAACTCTTAGACTGCTTTTGTGAAGTAAGTAGCTGGCCTCAGAATTTTGCAGCTGCTGGAGAAAGACTGTGTGAAGAAGAGCAATTAAGACTTGAGTGGGTATGGCCAGGAAAAAATAACAGGTATCCCTGGGGCAATTCCCAGGGCTCAGGGAAAATTCTGTCACTCCTGTTAGCATTTCACCTTGTTGAGAGAAAATGTTTGAATCTCTTGTTTATGATTTTTTCTTTTGCCCCAATTTACTTGCAGACCTCTCCACACTACTTTGCTACATCCTTCTTACAGTAAGAAATTAGTGTTCCTTCCTTGTTTTCTGTGAACTCCTGGAAGGCACTGGTGAAGCTGGAGGGCAGCTGTTTTTCTGTCCTTTGTTGACTCGCAGACCCACATGTGGCAGCAGTAGGTTAAGAAAACACTATGAGCGATTGCCCTCCTCCAAATAAAAGGAGTTTCACACCTTAGAGCATGACGTGTCGGGCTGCTCTTGGATCTGTTTTTGGAGCAGATATTGCCAAGCAAACTTGAAAACTCTTGTATTACCCCTTATGACTTCTTAGTGACTTTCCAAGAGGAGATAAACCACTCTTTCTCCTGCTCTAATTGCTGGAGCTGTTGGGATCTGGTTTCCATCCTACTGCCGTGCCAAGTGCAGGTTTTACCTGTTCTACTGGTAGTTGTTACTGGAGGAGCAAAGCACCAAGGGTCAGGGGATGTAGGTGAAGGAGCAGTTAGAGGGCAGGTGTTGGCAGGCTCTGCTTTCCTCTGTCCTGCTTGGTCTATGGAAGTTGCCAATTGTTCTGTGTTTTGTGCCAATTTTCCTGCTCTAGGTGCTTTCTGGATAATGGCGAAGATGGTGAGAAGAACATGTGCGTTTTGTTCAGAAGGGGAGGCTGGCTCTGTGATGTATATCGCCACAGAGAGAGATATTGCAGCTCATCAGGATTGTCTGGTGAGTGCCTTTAGCTGGTCAGGATCGAAGAGAAGTGGAGAAAGGATAAGGGGAAAGTTTCCACTGCTTAACTATTTTTGGTTTTGCAGTGATGTCTGGATTGAAAGGCTGGTTACTCAAACCAGCAAGTTTGGATTAGATTGAAAAGCTGTAAAAAGCTACAGGGCTTGGCCAGGATTTTGGAGTGGGAGAGGATGTGTCTGCACAGCTGGAGCTGTTGATTTGTGATGTTTTCATGTGTGTCTGTTGCTGATCAGTGGTCCCAGACACACATGAAAACAAGTAAAGGCCACATATGGTCTAGCAGCAGGAATAGGTCTTCTTGAGACTCATCCTCTTGGATGAGGATTCTTAGACCACAGAAAGTTGTGTGCTTAAACCTTTGCAGGGAAATATCCATATCACTTGATGGTTAAAAAACTTTCCAGTGTCTCTCTTATTTAAAATAAGGAAAAAAATATCAGAAGTTAATTATATAAAAATATCTGTGAAGCTCTAAGTGTGTTGTGATGCTTCTACTCTTCTTGCCTCTCCTTTATTGTGGAATGTTGGTGGAGCTGGTTCTTGGTGTGCAGAATCAATTACAGCTGCTGTATTCTCCCTTCAGCAGAGGGAGAATATAGCTGAGGGCTGTTTAGTGCGGGAGATGGCTGCTAGAGCAGCTTTCTGGCTGTCACTGTCCCAGCCATCTTATTCTCACAATTTTTATGTGTACATCTTTATTTTTCTGATATATTTTTGGTTGGTTATTTTTTTATCAGAATGTTCCACAACAGCGTTGTTTTACTTGCATTTTTTGTTTGAAACAGGTTTTATTATGGCTTTAATGTTTCTCCAGTGTTAAAACTTTCTCCCCCTCTCTCTCTCTCTCTGTGTTTTTTCTTTTCTTCTTTCCCCTTTCTGTCTCTTCCCAGCAACTTCACCATTTCTGTGCCTTAGGCTTGTTTGTGCTGTTTGGGTTTTTTTGCAGTCAGCTACCACCTTCTGAGCAGACAGACTGTGCCTGCTAGTTGATGAAAGGGTATCTCCCTTTTGTTTGGAATTAGCTACATATAATGCTTAGGAAATAATTGCCAAGAACTTCCCCTTCCTCACTCATTGTCATGGCTCTGCAGTTCTATTAAAGTGGCCTGAGTGTGCACATGTGCATTTTTAGTGGGTTTCTCCCAGGATGTGTACAATGTTTCTGTTTTTTTCCTGCAGTCAGCTGTTGTCAGCAGTGGGCTGTATGGAAATCTTACTACAGAGAAATGTTGCATCCAGCTGTAGGTCTGAACAACTGAGCACATAATAAGATGTCCAAGGTGTGGAGGTCTTGTTGCCTGAAGATTTTCTCATCCTTACTCTGGGCACCCTGGAATTTTACATTTTATTTGTTCATGTTTTTAATAATTTAACTTTCTCACCTTACTATCTTTTCTTAGTTTGCCTTCACGTTATGTGAAATCTCCTATGTGGAAGGAGGAACTTCTTTTGTGTAGAAATGTTTAAGCACAGCTCCTTGTTCAGTGTAGGTGAAACCTCTTGTTAACACAGAGAAAAATCAGCCTCCTTAGGTAGGGCAAGTGCAAGAAGAAAAGGTGTATTCCTTGTCTCTTTTCTGCACTGGTAACTGAGTCATTCTTATTTCTTAAAACTGTCTCTTTTGTCTTTAGTTGTTTTCCTCAGGATTTGTAGAATCTGAAGATCAGAACCCCGAAAATCTGGGAATAAGGTTTGATGTGTCATCAGTGTTAAAAGAGCTCAGGAGAGGAAAG
The DNA here is from genome assembly GCA_013399835.1 of Leptocoma aspasia. Classification (NCBI taxonomy): domain Eukaryota; kingdom Metazoa; phylum Chordata; class Aves; order Passeriformes; family Nectariniidae; genus Leptocoma; species Leptocoma aspasia. The sequence goes on from VXAX01002439.1 coordinate 131,494, forward strand.
CGGCTGGTAAGGAAATGTTTCTGAGGCTGCAGTTAGTCCTGTCTCATAGTACTGAAGGTTGTCTGGCCTGTTCTGTGCTTTTAAAAAAATGCATTGAAGTAGCTGGTCCTTCTGATCTAGTAAGATTAGGGAAATTACAGGTTTAGTGTTGGAGTCATGGATTTAACATGTGGTTTGGTGAAATTTAGTTCATTCTGTATTAAAATGCAGGTGGGGTTTTTTCTGGCCTTTATGTCCTTAGTCAAAGTTTCCTGAGACTTCGGTAAAGAACTAAGCCAGTGCTGAAACAAAAGAATGCAATCCACAATTGTAAAGGGGAACACCTTCTGAATTTAGCGGAAATAAAATTATTTAAATGAGAGTTTTTTTAATTGCCTTTGTCTTCAGCTGCCCTCCTCCCCTACATCCTGGGTGGAACTCTTTTCATTATGAAGTTATTAGCCCAGAAAACATAAATACAAACATTAACACCAATTAATGTTGAAATAACTTGGGAAAGTTGCTTAGTGCCCTCACGTGGCTCCTTGCCTCCCTTTACAAATTTATCAGTCTAAAATAGAGGTAAGATAGCAAAAAGGTGGCTGAAATAATGACCAGGGTAGGAGTTTGCAGGAGTGAATTTTCCTGTGAATTGCACAGAGGTGACTTGCCAATGGAATACTGGATTTTCCCCCGAGAATGGCATTTGCCCTGTCTGGCAGGATTTGGAGTAGCTGCCTGTGACACTTACCGGGTGAACCCCCTCCTGTTGTAGGTGTGCAACTTCTGCCGCAAGAAGGGGGCCACGGTGGGCTGCGAGGAGCGCGCGTGCCGCAGGAGCTACCACTTCTTCTGCGCGCTCTGCGACGACGCCGCCGTGGAGACCGACCAGGCCAACGGCGTCTACCGGTACCTCACCAGTGTCCTCTGGCTGCCACTGCCAGCCCCTGGGGGTGTCAGCAGGAGGGGCTTCCTTGGGTGGGGTTTAAAGGGTTTGTAGGGAAGGAAATAAGTTCTCCTCTCCTAAAGTGATGCTTGATCCTCCGTTTAGAAACTGTGGGAGAAATGTTTTCATTTCACAGGAAAACTTCACTGCAGTGGGAGGGAATCTGTTTAGTGCTTGAGCCTGTAACATCACTGAAAGATAACAAGGCCAAAAGTGAGAAAGTCAGTCCTTACTGACTCCCTAGACAATCTTCAGCAACCAAGACTTTTATTAATGTCACTCAGATTCTAAATTTTTGGTTGGTTCAGAAGCTCCAGTGAACATGGTCTGGGCACAGAGCACGTTATAGCACTTCTAGGTCTGCTCACATTGGGCAAATTCAGGTAATGTTCCCTCCCTGTGCTAGCAAAGAACTTTGATTCCCACCGAAGGCCTTGTATGTCAAGTATGTTGCTAGCATTAACACGATTAAATGGATTCCAGGTAAATTTTCTGTCCTGATCATGGTAGTCCTGGTGTCCACTGCCCTTGGGCTGCCTGCATTGCTATTGACAGATGAAACAAATTGTTTGGAGGATGCAGATGAAGGGGTTGAAAAACAGGCTTCAGTGACCTTTTGAAATGCTGAAGTTATAGAACAGTCTGAGGTGCATAAAAGCACTGATGCTCACTTCTGTGCAAGGCCAGCGAGATCACAGGTCATGTTAGACTTAGATTAATTTGGGGGTCATCTAATCACTACTTGTTTCAGAAAGGGGGGGACTAGTGCAGTCCTTGGTAGCAGTGGAAGATGGGTCCTTTTGTCTCAAGACACTTGCACTCCTGGCTGGTTCACAGTGCTCTCTGTCTAAAATGAATGCATCTGTGCAAGGCTGTAAGCCCAGCTGTGCAGGGAGGATGGGATGGTTAATTGATGCTTGTAAAATCTTTGTGAATGTGCAAAGCTCATGGAAGAGTGTAACTGGGAAGAGAAAACTTCCTATGATCACGGTATAAATGGCTTTCATCTTATAGCTTTAGAAAGGATAACTCAGGCTCAAGAAGACTGAACTCAAGATGTTGGAAAACAAGTGGGGCTGACAGCAGTCTAGATACAAACTGGTGAAGAGGTGCTTGCATGTACAGTTTGGTTTGGTGGCATTTTGGAGCTGGTGACCTTGGAAGTTTGGAAGAGGGACTCTTAAAAATGCCTTGTTTTAAGTCACTTTGTGACACTGATAGCCTAGGAAACTAGGCTATAGCAACCTGTATGGAAGAGCTGGGAAAGGACTGGATTGGAGAAAGATACTAGGACAGCTTTCAAGGATTTGAACCTAAAGACTTTTGCACAGTAGCAGTGGCATAAATAAAGCACAAAAATTGTAGCTAGCTGAAATTATTGGAGAGTAGACTTGAAAACCAGTGGATGTGGATTGACAGGCCCTGCACATTTTCATGGTGAAATATACTGGAAAGAGAGAATTCCTTCAAGAGAGACAGAGCTGGTGGTTTTAAATTCTGAGTTGCCATCATTGTGATGATGAGTAGTGATAATCAAAACAAATTGAGCAGAATAAAAAGAGAAAGCATATGGTGCTGTGGAAGTGGCCAGTAAGAGTAGAGGTGGAGAAATAAGTGCGATTTGCACTGCTGTCATGCAAAAATGAGAGTAGGGAAGTGCTTCCAAATAAAGTGGCCTGAATTGTAAAATATATTGTCTGTACTTTACAAGATGTTCTTGTGCTTGTGATGGGTTATTTTTAACTGTGAAAGACTAGAACTAAAGGGAGAGGAAGAATAAAAAACATTCTCCAAAGGGCAGTATTAGAAATTCAGGGATGTAAATAAGGTGTCTCCAGTATATAGCTTTCTGATTGCATTTTTAGGCATACCTAAATCTGATTTTTTGTGCTTCAAGATGCATTTCATGCAAAAGAAGTTCCTCATCAAGCCAACAGTCTGCATTTCTAAGGGCAGTGCTTTTGTTTTTGTTAAAAGAATAACAATAATTAGAAAATGTCCTAGTAAATGCAGTTCCCTTTAAAAATTGCAGCAGTCTTGGCAAGTAGATTTGTTAGGAAGAGATAAACTAAGCCATGCTCCTGACAAGGCATTTTTGCTTAAAAAGTGACTTGGGATCCTTCTGTAAGAAGGGCATATTGTAAAAGTTGATTCATGTTCTCTGCACATTATTGTACCCAAAAGATAAGGAATATTTTCAGATAAATTTGTTGCATTTTGCCTCTTCCAAGGAATACACATTGCTCTCCTAGAACCACTGAAAATATTCCCATTTCACATATTACTGAAGTCTTTAAGTAACAAATGGACCGAGCAGCTTTAAGCTACTGGATCTTGCACATTTACTCAGGATTTGGGGGCCATTCCCTGAGCACAGGGCAGTGGGAGGGAGGGGCACAGGGATCTCCAGGCGAGTGAGTCCCTTGTGCTGTGCGTGGTGGCGCCATGTGGCACTGCCAGCGTCCTGCAGGGCTGAGGAAGGTGACACTGGGCAGATGTGTCTGAGGAGGCTCCTGGCCTGTGTGGGGCAGGGCCAGGGGCAGAGCCGCAGGGGCTGTGATGGAAGAGTGTCAGGACTGTGGCGTTTCACCTTGGGAGCGTTAATCTCATTTCAGTGTCTGTGACACAGTGATTGCCACACACAGGAAATGTGTCTGAACAGTGGGCAGGCCCAGACAGAGTGGGCTGGTGGAACTGATCATTGAGAGCTTCAGTGCTGAAAGTCCACTGAGGCTCTAGAAGTACAGATACAAGGTTGTGCATGCACGGGACTTTAAAGCAGGTTTCTGAGTTGGGTAATGCTGAACAAACATACTGATATTTTTGAACTGTCTTTCAGTTTCTATTCAGTGAAAAGAGAGGAAAATATCTGTTAAAATTGGTCAACGTAACTGTTTGCATATTTATTAATACTTCTTCTCTTTTTCTTGAAATTGAACTTAAATTTTAGAGTGTTCTGCCCAAAACATGACCCAGGGAATAGGATGAATCACTGCGGTGAGTTTCTTTAACAACTTCATTGATTTCATTTGTTTTAAAAGTTTGCATCCTACAGTCAGTAATTCATATGAACAAGATTAATATTACCACCTTCATAGAGTGGTGGATTTCTAATCTTGCAGGAGTGGTTTGGTTGAGATCTACATGTATGCACAAAAATCAAGAAGGTTCTTTAAAGTGGGAAAAGTTAAAATTTAATCCTCCCTGAATCTCCTTGAAAACTGACTTAAACCACAGTGGACCCAATCCTTAATGGAATCATTCTTACTCTTCTTTAGGCAAGTAGGTCCAAGCAGCTTGTAACATTCATGTGAGACAGGAGAGCCACACCCAAGTTTGCACTAGATTAGCAAGGAGAGGGCTGTTACAGGAGAAGTCACCTTGGGATTTTATCTGTGGTTATGCAGACATTCATATTTCCATCTTCTGTATTCACTGCAGTATTTTTTAAAATAGGGCCTTTCATTCTGAAGGATCCCAAAGAGCTTTTTAAGTGTACCAAAAGGGTTGTACAACCCTTGTTTAAGGATTGCTTCCTGTGCTACAGAAATGCAGCTTCATTTGGCAGTCCTGGCCCTTCCTGATTTGGAGGTACTTGGGAATCCCAACCAAAGCTGGACCTTGTTAGCCCAATGCATAGAACTCTGCTCACAGTGAAGTGGCTCCTAGACTGGCCTTCACTTTGAATTTGAACTCAGTTAAACTGTGAGCAGTTGTGCTGACAGTGTTGTGCTCCCACTGAAGTCTACCAAATTTGGGCCAATCTTCTTGACAGAGTCTTGCTCCACCCTGATGACACTTAAAGGATGGGTTAGGTGATCATTATTTAAGCTTTTAGTCATGAGGGCTGGGGCTTCTTAGCCAGACATGCAGTGTGTTTAATATCTGATACTGCTGTGGTTCACTAACCAAATGCATCTTCTTAGTTTACTTAGTAGCTTTGCTTTTTACTTATCCATAGTTCTGAATCCTGACCTTTCCTCATTTTTCAAATTTATTTTGATTTCTGTGATCTAATGGTTGTCAGTGTCTGTTGGGGCTGCCCAGAGTCCCAGCTGATCTCCTGCACAAATACTGGACAGGCCCAGGATTGCTTTGTTTCCAGTGCCAGATAATAATCAGGCATTAGGTCCAGCCCTCGAGACCACCTTGTTCATTAGGAGTACTTAAGTCGTACAAGGTTGAATCACAGTATGATTTGGGTTGGAAGGAACTTCCAAGATTATCTAGTTTCAGCCCCCTTGCCTTGGGCAGGCACACCTTCCACTAGGCCAGGTTCTCAAAGCCCCATCCAACCTGGCCTTGAACATTTCCAGAGACAGGGCATCCATAACTAATGTGGACAAACTGTTCTAGAGCATCACCACCCTCACTGTAAAGCATTTCCTTATATCTAACCTAAGCCTGCTGTCTTTCAGCCTGAAGCCATCTCCCTTTGTCCTGTCACTACATGCTCTGGTACAAAGTTGTTTTCTGGCTTTCTTGTAGCCCCCTTTAGATACTGGATGGATTTTGTGTCTTCAAATGCTGCATATACAATGTTCCCTGAGAAGAGAGTTTCCTCTTAGAGGAGTTCTTCCAGAGGCACTTAATTTAGAGACCTTCTGTTTATGAGGGGTAAATGGATTCTGCTGGCAGTGTCCACCCTGCCTCCTGAATGAGCTTCTCTCACCTCCTGAGAGTAGCTGTACTCGGGGAAGTGGGTAGCAAGTGGGAGAGCTGAGTAGAAGACACTTGGTTCCCCAAGCCCAGTGTTTCTTGCTTCACAGTTTGGAGAAAATGGGGTCAAGGAAGATCCCCTTATTCTTGGTTCATACAATATTCTTGTGCTGAAATGTCAGGGCTCTGCTGTGTGATTGGAAAGGGGATAAAGGTGCCTTATGGGCCAAGAACTCTCCTTGCAGCTCTGTGCAGCAAGGATGGGAGAGCAGCTTGGACTTGGAAACTGGCTCCAACCTCTGTTTAACTGGAAAAGTTGGGTGTGGATGGAGTAAAGGCTGACAAGTGCAGGAGAGCAGCCAGCACTGTTCAGGGCAGGAGTTGGGCTGCTCTTCAGACTGTGTTCCTCTTGTATAAGCCGTCCTTACAGCAGATATCAGGGAGAGCTCAGAAAGTCGCATCATGTGTCAAAAATACCATGCTGGACAGCAAGGAACACTTTGTACCTACAGCAGTATTTCCCACACTGCCCCAAATTAGGCCTTACAAGCTTGTTTTGGATGAAGTGAGAGACCAGTTTCCTTTCAGACCATGAAAAATGCAAATGTACAGCACCAGTGCCCAAAGCCCAAACTTGTTTCCATGGCCTCCGTATACATCAGTGGTTCCTCGTTCCTCTTGACGAGATGATTTCTAACAGGAAAGGCCTTACTAAGTGCTGCCCAGAGGTTCTGGAATTAGACAGGGAAGGGGAAGTATAACCCCACTGTACTTTAAATATTCAGGTTTTGGTGGGTGGGTGCACTCTTCTCTGCCTTTCTCTGCTTCTGCCATGTCTTCCTTGCCAGAGCTATCTTTCTCTGCTTGTGATACTTTCCAAAAGTACTGTGATACTTTCCAAAAGCTGCCAGTTACAATGTTGGCAAGAGTCTGGTGCATGCTGATGGAAAGGACACAGTGAAAGCAGTGATAGTTTTTCAGAGATCTTGTACCACATCGCTACAAACACTTTGTGGCATAAATAATATTAAACTGACAAGTCAAATAGCTTCTGGAGGTTTTCTGGGAGGGTCCTTATGTTGATGAAAAACCTAATGGCCTTTGTATGTCTTTGAGACACCTAAGTAATTCTTTATGTAATCTTAGTTTTGAGGGTGTAATAACATATGTAAGAATTGTTGGGAAAAGAAACCAAACAGTTTTTTACCACCTAGAGGTAGTGCTGCTGCCAGGAGGAGTAAGTTCACTCTGCCACAATTGAAAATCTGTTGAGTTGAAAAGGTTAAGTGATATCCTAATGCTATAATGATTTGCACTTTTCCCTAGTGGTTGGTTCGTGCTTGCAATTTTCCTAAATGGAAACAGTGTGAATTCTGCTGAAATGTCAGGTTTTTGAGGAAGCTGAAACATACTTCTGCCTTGCCACCCAAAGTGCTTCACTTCTGTATCTTGTTGGGAAAATAAGGAATTTAAATGATGTGTGATGGTCAGTCTGAGGTTGTCACTTTTGTTAGTTTGTTGTTTATTGATTCCTAGATGCAGCTAATAAGAAAAGAAGACGTACATTGACATCTTCCACCATCACAGAAGAAATGGTAATTCTGAATTTCAGTAGTACTAAAATGGGACCCACACCTGCTACAGCAAAGGACTTACTTATCAAAGTATTCTGACATACTGGTCAGAAAGAGCCTTGGGAGTTCCCAGTAGGCACTTGTTAACTTCTCTGCTATTTGCAAATGCAGTGCTTAAGGAAGGTGGTGTCCCAGGTGTCTGACTTTTCTTAAAGCATTTTTGCTTTGAAGCAGTTTTTGCTTCCATTTTCAAAATAGAATGTCTGGAGAGGAATATTGTTAGCCATTCAGAGAAGCTGACTGTATTCACAGAGATGCGGACTGCTTTTTATCTTTCTGCTAAGACAGAAGTATGATAAGGAGAAGAGCAGTAAATGTCAGCATGATGTAAAAATACATTGTTTTGATTTTCTTACAGAGTACAGAAGAGACAGCAGAAGAAAACCATTTACGAATACTAAAAAGAAAAAACAACAGGCATAAAGGTGAGATTTGCTTTGATACCCAGAAGGGTTAATTCAGTTTTTACTGTGCCTGTGAAACTTTGAGCAGACAAACAAGGCCTGCAAACGCTGCTCCTCCAGCAAGGACAGTGGGAAGACAAGAAGAAGAAATGTGGCTCAAGAATGCAGTGATAGATGGAACAAAGGGCTTATTCTCTGAGAGCCTGGGATGGAATCTATGAGAATAGATAAATTGTTATATGTATGATGGGAGTGTATATAAGCAACACACTTAATGTAGAATCAAGGTGTCCACATAAGGTTAGGAGTATTCCCTGCAGGACCTTGGGCCTGAAAAAAGGATGCCCTCTTTAACTTCAGTGTTAAGGAGCCTTATTCTGATATTTTGGACATTTAGTAACAACTTAATGGAGCAACTAGGAGGTACTGTGATCTGTTATGTTGAAGTGCAGAGCTTAGAGATGGCTGGTAGCAAATGCTGTGCTAGAAATGTATCTCTATGATTCTCCTGAGACAAGTGGCTCTCTGTGCTCTGGCATGGCAGCAGAAGTCTGATTTGCAGAATGTTTTAGTAACTGTGCAGCAAACAAATGCCTGTGGTTTGGCTGAGTGAAACTTGCTGTATGATGTGAGCTGGTGATTCAGATGGGAATGCCCCCACTCTGGCTGGCTGCTGCATTCAGCTCTGTCTCCTGCAGACAGGGGTGCCTCTGCCTGACGCCCCTCCTCTGTATCAGTACAGTTAAATCAAACATGGAAACCCTGGAAGGCATTAAGAGAGGAGGTGCTCTGAGGAGGGGGCAGCACATCTTACCTTTGAAAGCCTGGGTGTCCACAGGGTGCTGAACACAGTATAGGCTTTCACTGCATACATACGGTGTCACAACAGTGAGATGGATCACAGGACCTATCCTTCAGTGCTGCAGTTTTCATGTTACCCTGAAGCTCCTGCTGCAGTTGCTTGTTGGGATTCTGCTGGCACTTGGAAGTTTGGAATGTGCTAGTGGTGATTATTCACCTCACTATGGATCTGCTTAATGTATGGGCATGGTATTGCAAGTGGCTGCCTAGTGGTTTTTTTCTGAATTTCACTACCACTGTAGAGAACAGGAAACCTATAAAGAATCCTGAAATACTCTAGAGCATCTCGTGTGAGATGGCATTTCTTTCCTCACAAATGTCTCCAGTAAAATGTAACATTGTTTTTAATGGAGACTGGCAGACTTCTGTGAGCCGTCCAATGGCTCTTTGCTTTTGAACTGCGCATTGCATTGATCTTACTAAGACTTGTCACTGACCTGCTGCTCTGAGATAAAGAAAAAAATGGTTATTTCTCTATCAGTCCAAATTTGACAAAGTAGGTATATGAAATGGGCTGTAATAGAAAAGTTTAGTTGCCTGGATCACTTAGAGTAAAAGTAGCTACTAAATCTAATACTGATTCATTTATTGCACTGTTTTCTGTGCTTTAGCTTGCTCAGTCCGTGGTGTGGTCCTAAGGATTGGTGGAAACGCGAGCAAGACAAATCACTAGGGGGTATCATGAGCTTTAGGAATGGCACATTTAGAGTTTTGGAGCTGTTTGCTTGTGATGAATGAAGCCAAATCTAGAGCTTAGGAAATTTTACACCCAGCACAGTGCTTATGTTTGCCTGGCTACTTTTTTGTTCCCACTGAAAAGGGCTGTGTGGGTGGCTGGCGGAGCCAGAGATCTGCAAAAGTGTTTGTTACTGGTGGAAGGGCTTTGGCCAAAGTTTTAGTTTCTGTGGAGAGGCAGCAAAGCCCACTTTGCAGATCACTTCTGTATGAGAATGCTTTTGTGTTTTAACAGTTCGAATAGACTTTGTTAGGAAGTGCAAACAAGCTGGGCTTCTGGATGACATATTTGAAGAAATGCTGGACACACTTCACCTGGCTCAGGAAAAACTGATGGATGACAACACTTCAGAAACAGGTATGTTTCAGGGGAATCTATGGCAGGGACTCTGCTGTCAGAGCAGAGGTGCAGATCTGAATCTCAGGCACTTGGCCCTGGGCCACCTTCCTGAGAATACCATGGTGCTAAATGACTCAGTCCTTATTTCTGCAGCTGTGCAGGAGGTTGAGAATGACCTCCCCTTTTGAATGACCACTTATAATGAAAGTTCCAAGGAACTTCTTTCTCAAAATTATGTAAGAGCTGCCAACTCAGCATCTCTAGTGGGACCTTCTGACTTGAATTTTTGAAGCCACCTTTTACATGTTGGCATAAGCATAGGAAGGTTCAGTCAGCCTCTTCCCCCAGGAACTGGAGAACAGAGAGGTCCTGAAGAGAGCCAGGTTTTGGTCAGGTCATAAGTCTGTGTTGCTCATGCAGCTTCAATGAGGTACGAGCTGTCTGTTAATATCAGCACTCTCTTCTCAGTGAAAATCCCTAAGTATGTACATTTTAAGGCTTTGGATGATTTGTTACAACTGTACTGTCAGCTTGGGGTTTTTATGGGTTTATCACCTTGTATGAGGTACTTTGTTTTTAAGAATTCCAATCTAATGTTGCTTTGTCCACAACACAGTTAAACAAGATCTCGAACCTTCCTCTCCAATTGTCCTCCCAGTTTTGCAAAGTTAAGAGTAATACCTTTGCATAAAGAAGGCTATTTTATGCAAAGTAACTGAAGCACATGCATGCAAAGTGAAATGTCCCACCTGGAAAGTCTTCTTCATGAGCAGCTTGTGTGTCAGTTGAACTCTGCGAGTGTTTTGTATTTTGCTTCAGCAGAAGCATCAGGTATGAAATTGAGGTGTAATTCTTGGATATTTCTTAACAGCAAACAGGGATAGCTCAGTCCCACACGTGATCTGTCAGGAGTTGGTACAGTCAGCTCTGCCATCACACAGTCCTGTGTGACATTGAAGTGTCAGTCACACTGAAGTGAAATATGACTTAAGTATATTGCTCTCCTTTAAATGCACTGTTCATGTGATACAAACCCAAAAAGGGAATAATTTTCTGTGTGAAACTAAAAAGAATTGACAATTTGATCCTTCTTTCTCAATGTAGATTACATGAGAAGGAAGACATCTTAAAACCTCAAACAGTCAGTATGATGGAAAATGAGGAATTACTGGTTTGTGGTACTTCTAATGTAGGGCTCTGTAAACCTTTAGTCAGTAGTATTACATCAAATTATCTCTTTCCCCAGAGTATGAAGAGACAGTGATGGCACTATTTGACTGTGGACTGTTTGAAAATATACTGACAAATATTTATTCAGGTATGTGCAGAAAAGCTGTCGGGGAGCAGTTGGTCTGGGGTTTGGCACTGAAGTTATTCTAATGAGAATTTTGATAGAACAATCATTTAAAATGAAAATTCCAAGGAACTTTTTTTCTCAGTGTTATATAAACAGTTGAATAAAAGCCATGGCTAGCTGAATCTTTAGAAATACAGTATATCAGATTTGGCTGGCTGACCTGAAGGAGGGAGCAACTCACAGTTCCACAGCTTTAAAAGGCCAAAGGGTCTCTGCCCCAGGGGAACCCACCCTCTCCTGCAGCTTATTTGGGTTCCTTTCCCACAGCCTCCCTTCAGCAGCTTGCCAGTGTTACAGCTCTGCTGCTGGCTGACAAGTGCTGGTCAGAGTAATGCTTTCCACTAAAACACAGCAACTAAAGGCCAGCAGAACTCACCTGGACTGGGGGGCAGTTGTGCTTTGAAAAACAAGTTGAGAATGCTCAGAGTGAAATGCAGACAAAGGCAGGAACAGTTACTTGGGAAACTCTGGGGCTTGAATTCTCAGCTGTTTGAAGCAACAAGGCTGAAGCTGTTGATCAGACAGGCAAGTCTCATGCTTCCCATTTCCCTCTCCAACATTTGTTCTAACTTTTGCTTTAATTTATTCTGGTGAAAAAGGTTTTAATTAGCTAATGTTGAGGTTTGGTATGTGAAAATGATGTTTGCTGTTTCCCCTTCACTTGACTGAAAAAGCCAGGCTCCTCCCTTCAGTCTCCTGTTCTTGCATTTAAATTCCTTTTTCAGCAGTTGGAGTGTCCAGTGTTGCAGTTATCCGACACAAGGTTCCACCAGTGCCTCATCTGAGGACATTAAAACATCTCTGCTCAGAATTCCTCGTGTGACACAACTTTGGATCACACTTGTTTCTTTTACTGCTGCATCAATTATTTAATCCTCTTCTCAGCTTACAGGAAAATCTCTTGATATTGGCACCTCCCTGCACACAACCATGTGATTCTCATGGGTACTAGTTGTCCCCTCTCCAAATCCCCACAAACTCAAGCAGCTCAATTCTTCCTGTACCACACAATCTTCTTTTCTGAGACCTTTTAATTTCAAGGTCAATAATAATGAGGTTGGTTCCAAAACTGATCCAAGACAAGCACTTAAAATGAAGCAGTGAGAAAGAAATTAAAACCATGTTAATTACAAGTGAAACTGTAGAGAGGGAAGGAAATCACCAGCTGCTTTTTTTCTTTTTTTTTTTTCTTTATTGTTACTGTTGTCTCAAGCTGATGGTTTTGGGTCATCTGCTGTGCTTTAAACTCAATCTTTTTATCACTTCTTAAATCATCACACAAAACCTGTTCTAAAGCCTTATGTGCCAGCATAGCAAGGCTACTCTGAACTGTAACTGTTGAAAGGGCTTTTTTAAATCCCTTTTTATATACAGGGATCCACACTCCTTTTCCACTGTGCAGCTTTACTGCAAACTCAACTGCATGTAAAACCTTCCACACAGGATATGCTGTTGCCTCAGCAGCAGTTTCAGTTCTAGGCTGGAGGTTCTTTTCCTCTCCTCCAAGGAAAAGTGACTTCTTTTAGTTTTGTTTTCAGTTCTGTTGTGCATCCCAGTTGGGCAGAATCGGCTTCCCTCTGCTCTGTGGTGATCAGCAGTCTTGCAAGAAGCTTTTGAGCTCCTTGACAGCATTTGTTTTTGGGAGGTTTGTAGCAGCAAATTCTGCAATTCAGATAAAGGTTGTGGAGACAAAGCCGTGATACTTAATTTTAAAACTGTTGTGCAGTTCCTTCACTGAGAGCCCCATAGCACTTGGGGCAGTCATTCCAGATCCATGTCGCTCAGGCCATTCCTGATTTTACAGAAATACATTTTTTTTCCCTTCAGCTCATTTCCTCTATGAGGTGGAAGGTTCCCAATCTGTTACCTGCCTTCCTGTGGAAGCATTTCTGTAGGCCAGTCATTCCCATCACTGACATCTTTCTCTGGGCTACTTTCTATTACTGCCACATCCTTTTGGCAGGAGAGAAACTGAGCTGCGTGTCTGAGCTGTGTCTGTTCCATCTGTAGCTCTCCCAAATGCTGAATCAACAGGATCACAGAGTATTCTGAGTTGGAAGGGACCCACAAGGATCACTGAGTCCAACTCTTAAGTAAGTGGCCCCTATGGGGATTGAACCCATAACTGTGGCATTATTAGCACCATGCTCTAACCAACGGAGCTGCTTTGTTAATTTCTGATAATTAATTCATATCCAGATACTCTCTAAGAGGTTTTTTTCCCCCCTGGTTCCACTTGTACATGTCCACTTCTTCAAGTATGTGTCACCTGAGTGCAAAGGGAAGGGGCGTCTCCTCCTCTTCAGTCAGCGCTAGGCTGGGGCACCAGGTCCCTCTTCACTGAATGCTACCAGAATTTCCCATGGGCAGCAGGCACCAACAGTGCTCTGGCTGCCCGTTTCCAACACCCACACCCAACTTTGGGTAATGTATTTAAAAATGTGTCCATGTCCATCACCTTCCACATCCACCCACAGGCAGCAGGTGCTGTGCTCTCTGTGCTTTTTCACTGCAGAGGAAGAAGCAGCAGGGAGGCAAAAGGCCAAAGTGCTTTCCTTTCTTCCTTTAATTTTTTTTGTTTTTCAAATCAGTTAAGACTCTCTTATTCTGAATGGCATAGGGTAAACATCTGGAGAGAATTTCTCCACTCTGCTCACTGGAACGTTGGAGGCATCCTTCAACATCTTCTCCCCCAAAAGAGGAAAAAATACATTCAGTTTGTACAAAATGTCTTCTCTTTCATACTAGAATCTGAACTCTCAATATTCTCACACACTGAGAAAGTTGTTTGTTTTTCACAGACCAGCCTTGCTGCTCAGAGGTCACCAACACCTCTGGTGTGTCCTGTTAACTGAACAAAGCAGGTGCTTCCTTTAAAACTTGCAATTAACACTGTAAGGTTGTGGTAATGCTTCTGAATACTGGCAAGGTTCCTTACTGAGCTTTCACTGACTTCAATAATCTTTAACATTAGGGAAATGGAAGCAGCAGAGGGAAGCAGAAATGCAGTCAAGCAGGGCTTTGCAAATAAGGTAAACAACTTAGTTAATCCCATCAGGATACTGTCAATAATAATTTTGCCAGAAGCAGGAGAATAAATGCTACTGAATTGTGTTTTTGAGAATCGAATTGTTGAATACAGTTGTCCAAACCATCTGCTTTTAGGTTTAATTTTGTTGTTGGCTAAAATCCATTAGGCTTGTAAATTTGCTTTAGGAGTGTAATTCAGAGATGGTATCTTTAAAGATTTAAAATACGTCATTGTTGGAGGAGTTCTCACACAAATGGAGTGTGAAAACAGAACCTTTAAAGCTAATATGCCAATTAACAGGGTATTAGTAGCTAAACTAGTGATTTTTACATATGCTGAGATGTTTTAAATTTAATCTCAAAACTAGCTCTGTTATAGATTTCAGCATATGGATGGCAGAGTAGATGTGACTCCTGCTCTGTGCTTTCTCTGACACACCAGCCAGGCTCTCAGCAGACACAGAGTTCAGCTCTTTGTGAAGACACCGGTGTGCGGGGTGGTGGGTTACAGACATTGCTGCAGAAAGGCAAAGGTTTTATTGTAGGTTAAACCAAGTATCAGGAGCTCTGCAGAGTAAATGAATATGTAACATATTTTACATTACTAATACTTACATATAATAATAAAATCTTTTTTACTCCTTAATAATAAAAGCTTTTTATCCCTTTTTCATAACAGGAACAGAAGAAAAAATCCAGAAACTTCTGGAAAACAGAAAAAGACTGGATCACAAGATTGAGCTACTGCAGGACTTAAAAGAAGTTATCCTTCCTACTCCAGAGAACATGGCCAGTACATCCAGTACACTGTCTGAATAACCCCTGTGATGGTGCAATACTTAGGATTTTCTAATGATAAAAACCATAAAGCAGTCTGGTTAGTGCCCAATTCCCCGGCCCCGAGGTGGGGACTGAATGGGTGCAAGAAGGGGGTGTTATACTCATTTTTATACCTCACTGTTGCAATAATTTCAAGTCCTCCAAGTTTTCATCTTCAGATTTTCCCCTGGTTCCACTATAAATTTCCATTTATATTGCACAATGGAATATAAATGAGTGTTACAAACTAAATTTACCTCTTGCAAAAACTCAACAGAACCCTCCAGTGAAGACCTTTTTCTCAAAGCCAAAGGAGTGTTCAGCTGCCACAGAACACTTGCTAAAGTCCCTTAAACTGTGGAAGCCCTCTCCTGGCTGGGCAGTAGCTGCCTCACTGTCTGTGTCTAGACAGTGAGGGTTGAAGGGTCACAGTGCTGCTTTGGCTTTCCAAAAAGATAAATGAGCAGAACTTGCACACAAAGCCTTCTGGATTATAAACAGGAGTTTAATTTAAAAAGCCAAGTTATTCTTTATTGACTGGTCAAGGTCTAGCTGTTTCTGCTGTAATGGCAGTGGTAAAGCAGTGGTTGCAGGCAGACCAGGAAGTGTTGGGCATTATACTGAGAATAGGTATAATGTCAAATGTACAAAGCAAAACAGTGACTGGATCTTCTTTCTCCATTAAGAAAGGGTTCATGTGTTTTGTCTTTAAAATATTGTTTGAATACAGCAAAGCATTGTTTAGCCACAACAGGCTAAATTAATAAAATAAAACATTTTTTAAAGGAGCTGTGTGTGGAGTTGTGCTCCCTGTTCCTGCTGCTGCACAGGACATGGCCAAGAAGGGGGAATGGTGTCAGGCCATGCTTTACCCAGCCCTTGGCTGAGGGACAAGCAGAGCACTGGCAAATACCACTTAGCATGACACATGTGACATCCTGTTACAAGAGCTGTACTCTCTCCATGACCACTTGGAATTCCTCACTTGAGCTTGTTCTGTGGGAAGGTGGGGAGTGATAAGCACAGAATAACAGCATTCAAAATGAGCTCTTGAACTATAAGGTGTGCCTGATTCAACAAAGTAAGAGTAACTGCTTACACAGTTCAAGTCTGAACTGTAGGCCTAGAAACCAGTTTACCCAGGACTTGAGTGCCACTCAGCCTAAAAAAAAGCCCCACCTAAACCAAAAATGCATTAATAAGGAGCCCTGTTATTAAACACAGTAAGAATGATAAGGATGTCCATACATACCTTCTGAAGGGTTACAGCCACTTAAGGATGACTTAGTATAAAAAAAATCAGATCCATAGAGTGAATCACTGAGGTCTTAAATTAGACCTTACAAAGAAATTTGCCAACTTCTGAAATCAGGGGCACAGGTATTTTGTCAGGCACAATGAAATCAGCAAGATTCCTTGTATGGGGTGAGCTGGGTTTTGGCTTTATTTGTTGTTTATTTGGGTTTTCCTTTGTTGTTTTGATTAAGTTTTTTAAATGAAGCAACTTAGATGCTGTATGTAACACAAAAAGCTTGCAATGTTCTTCAAAATCCAAAGTTTGCTAGTGAAGAGGTACAAAATAGTGAATTTTATTACACATAGTTTAAATTTAGACAATAGTTAAAAGCAAAATCCCACCCAGCTTTCCCTTCCCCCTCCAAGGGAACCAACATAATCTGAAGTCACTGAAGAGTGGAATTATTTCCATTAAGCATTATAAATATTGCTTGAACAGATTACACAAAGTACACATTACAACTTATATTAAAATATACCCAAATATAGATATTTACTTCAAATTAGTTTTTCTAGTAACTCCTTTCTTCAAAGTCACTTGTGTAGGCTTTGAGGATACTTTTTTTTTTCCACACTTGAAGCACTGGATACACTTGGTTAATTACACACAGCAAATGGCCAATTCATTACAATCATGCAAATGCAGGAAGAGATAACCATGCCATTTGCTTCTCTATAATCCCAGGGAGTTAATGATTTAAGTGACATCATTCAGTGGCTCAGGTCAGACTATTTTCCAACCCCAAACAGTAAATTGGAAATACAAGCAGGCGGTACTAGAACGGAGATTTCCTAGGCTGAAAAGGCAAGTCCGGAACACCAGCCAGAATCCCTTGCACGCTGCAGCATTTCCCCTCTGCCTGAAATCTTGAGCTGGTTCCACCATCCAGGTTTGTTAAATGCAAGTGAGTATTTTGCTTGACATTTTTACAACAGCTCACTCTTGAGCACTGAAAACATTTGTTTTCACTGTGGCCTTTCAGGTCCTGTGGTGGAAGAGACCACCTACCACTTGCCTGGACCCACACAGTTATGCTGTAGCTGGAAAAAGAACCCTACAAACACCTTGACTTACGGCCTCGTTTTTTCAGTTCTTGAAGGCTCCACATTTACTGGCTTTAGCAATGAATTCCTTTAGCAGGGGACCATCCATTTGCCAAAATGCTGTAGTTTGTGTCACTTCTGTCAAATGATTAACACAAAACTTAAAGCAGAATTCCTCTAAGTCCTAAAGAGGGGGAAAAAAAAAGAAAAATGTCATTATCGTTGCTTTCAATCACAGAAAATTTCATTGAGGCACAAATGCCTGTTTCTGTTTTATTTTGCAATTAGATGAACACGCCTAGTGGATCTCAGTGTTTCCCCCCAACGGTCACTACATAACAGAAAATAATGTATCTACCCACATGTCAATATGTAAATGCAGTTACGAGGGGAAGTAACCAAAATTTGTTTCTCACTATATAGCAGCAGTCACAAAAAAAAGCTGTTCTGAGCAATGTGTATTTTAAGTTCTTGCACTTGAAGAGTTTCATCTGCATTCTCTGACAACTTTGAAACTCCAATATAAATAGGAGATTTTGGGGGTAATGGTGCATAACCAAGACTGTGGATAAAGAAAATTCAGCTCTTTTCGTTTCACAATATAAACAAATCTATTTGTAAGGTTGCTTGACTTCCTTCTTATTGAAGGGCTCAGCTAGTGAGCCTTCAACTTCCATGTCCCCAGGCTCACTGCACGTGTATCCTGACTGGATAGTTTGTACAGCAAAGATTAGGCAGAAGGTCTTTCTGTGCATTAGAAACAGACTTGTGCTACAAAGTACTTCACAGGTCTCCCAAATGTGATTTAAATGCAGCACAGCAATTCTTGCAGAAAGTGGGCTCCAGATATTTGAGTTTACTTGGAAGTGCCTCCCATGTAATAATTAGAAAAGCCTCTCAACCATCATTGCACCCAGGTGATGTCAGACAGAGAGGATGCCTTAAAGAACACAAGGCACGGTCCTTGTCAGTGTAAGATTCCCCACAGAACACTTCCCACTTAGATTATTTCCACCTCCTCCTTTGAGGAGGAAATCTGCTCTGTGGTGCAGATCTAAGCTGCTCTAAGGAGGATGCCGCAGTCCTGACAAAAGGGCAACTCCCCACACTGTTCTCATTTCTTTATTAGATGTTTGTAGGACTCTGTATGTGAGAACACACCCTTCCTTGGCTGCTCAGCAGACTGGGCACTGCAGGAAGGCATAACAAACTTGCAGAGCTCTCTAAGCCCCATAAAGTATGAGAGACTGAATAATATTCATGTTTTCTCTTAAGGTCAATACTGAAACTAGAGCAACTGTGTGTGCCAGTGACAGTTCTTAACACAACAATAATATAAAAAATACATCCTGGCCTAAAACCAGGCATTCTGAAGCTGCAGATCTTGACTTGTGTGGCATCTGTGCAACAAAAAAAGACAAGCTTATTAGAACTGAACACTGACAGTTGGTTTTTTTTTAATAACAGAATTAACTACCATTTTAAAGAAAATTACATCATACACGTTACAATATTTTGCACTGCTTTATTAAAAACTTCATATTCCAAGTCAATGCAACAGAAGCATACAATAAACAGAATTATTGTAGTATTAGTAAGTAACTCTGGAAAATCTAAAGTTCTGTATAAAAAGAAAGGCTGAGTTCCATTTGCAGATGGATGAGCTCCCAGCAAACTGTACTTAATATAGACTTAGGTGAATAAAGGCACAAGGTACAGCCAAGGATTATCTTAAAAGCTACAATGAGAAGCTACCCCTGACCTAATATTAGCTACTTCAGTCAGTCACCGAAATAAACTGCAGGAGTTTCATGTCATGAAGGTATTTCAAATTAGTGAAGCAGCTTCTTTTAAGTGCTGTCTTCCAGGCACACACACATCCCCCTGAATGAACTACATCAGCCAAGCAATTCCAAGCCCCCTGCCAGCATTGCAGCATGTAAACCCAACCCCTCATCACCCATTCTCTCCTGGAAGCAGCATTGAAGCCTATGGTTCTAACTTCACTTAGCTAAAGAGGTACAGGTGAGGCAGAGTAACTGGATTTCTCACAGCCTTACAAGCAGAGTCAACCACACACCAAAGACCCATTCTGCAAACCATCTTTGGAGGCTAAAACATGGGAATCTTATTATTTTTTATGAACTTCTATCAAAGACATCACTATTCATAGTAGATCAGAAGCCACTACAGACACTAACACAGCCTTTGGGTAAAATCTATCAAAAAAGCATCACACTTCAAAGCTCTGAAATAAGTTAGGGCAACCTGCATGCCAGCTGCTGGAAATTAAGTACAAGAAAAAGCAATAAGTTGATTTACTGAGTACCAAAAAACTGCTTTATAAGCATAATAGCAAGTTCAAAACCAACCAATTGCAAAGTTGCCAACACAATGCACAGATACTACTGAACATAAACAGCCAAAGCAAGCCCAAGAATACTTCCTGATTAGTTCCTAAAGCAGCATGTTAGGGATCTAGTAGTGAAGTCAGACATTCCACAGTGGGGAGGTTCACTCCCCTATTCACACACTGTTGCTCTGTCTTCAGCTTTTATAAGGCCCATGAAGCAGGTCTTATCCTGACACTTCATTAGCATACTCTGAAAACTGGATGTGTATTTGTACCTAACAAAACAAAAAAGCCAAAAATATCCCACCCCACCAACCAAAAAAAAAAACCCAAATGCACTCAATCCCCAACCTACCACCACATCATCACACACAACACACAGCCTTACAAATAAGTTACTTAAGGCTTAAAAACCTGCTTTTCATTATGTTACTTCTTTTTCTTTCTATTTAAACCCTCCCCTTATTTCAGAGTTAGTGTTTCCATTCTCAGAAATATCTGCATACTAGTTCCCAGTATGGGCTTATGGGGAAAAAATAACATTAAAAACACGAGATAAAAAAACTGTATTTGCCATTAGATGGAAGTCCAACATTCTCAAATTCTAAAAATGGCAAATAGTATTAAATGGAAGTAGGAGAGAGCTTCTCTCTGTAGTTTAAGTCAGGAAGCAGCCACCCATTTAAGAGATTGAACTTTAGAAGTTTACCTCTGCATCATATCTGACAGCAGCAGAGAGCAATGAAAATGCATTTTCCACAGTAATTCCTCTCTTGATAATGTGCTGACACAGTTTTTTCAGTCTGTTTTCACAGTATGAAGTAGCCAAATCCAAAAGCCCTGCAATTAAAACATCATCCTATCAGTCCGTTGTAAAATTATCTCTGCTCTTTCAACATCAGTTTCTGCTCCTGCAAAGCTCTGTATCTCTTTAATGTGCTTTTTCCAAGTAGGTTACTATTCAGAAAATGCAGATTAAAGGCAAAGAAAGGCTTTTTATTACCTCATTATGCACTCCCATTAATCTCTGTAAATATGAAAGCTGTCCTACTGACTTGCATACCTAGTGGCAGGCACCACAACGTAAGTAAAAAAATACTATTATCAATAAATGGGTTTGAATTACAGCTTGCTGTAATTGCTCTGCTGTCCAAGTTTCCTCCCCATTAGATCTGTTGAGATTCTTTGATAGTATGCCAAACAGTAATTGCCTCAATTTCGTAAAATATGCAAGTATTTTCACCCACAGGAATAGTTTCTTTCCCAACCTTGACCAAACTGCTCATCGCTTATTTCTAAATACACGCCATTTTTGCTGTAGTTAAGTTTGTACAACAGAATTTTAAAGACAGCTTAATTAATCACCAGTAAACACATTATAGGCTAGAGTAGAAGCCTGTATTTAGTCACTTATACTGCATGCCCTGCCCCAGTTTTTCTGGGTGCTGCTTTCTGACACATCAGCAGTACCTATTGCATCTTCAGGCGGGAGGTCAACACTGTCCGTGTACAGGTACTCGAGAAAGGCACGATAGACAGGGTAGGAAAACTGGTCTATTTCTATCACCTCCTTCATATCCTCATTCCAGTATGACTGGAACATGGTTCTGAAGTGTTCACACCTAGGAGACAGACATCATCTGGAACACTATCATACACACACACGAATGTCACATTACAGTCCTCCTGAAACACACATTTGGGGCACTCTGCAATACTCACAAATGTTTTACCATGCCCCATCAGTCCACGTTTTGGTTCCTAACACTGTAGACTGGGTTATGCATTTAAATAAAACTCTTATTTTGTCCATGCTACAGAAACATCTGTGTATACACTGCAATCAGAACAACTTAAAAGAATTTATTACCCCAGGAAAAGCAGGCTCAGTGAAAAATTAATGTGGACCACCCCTTTTACAATCACTTCATTTAAAGCTATTATGGATACATGGATGCTACCTACTACAGGTTTAGGGGTCCCTCCTTCCCTGTTACTTTTTTCCCCCCTTGGATGATAGCCTAAGATTTTGTTCTGTACAAATAAGAGCTGTGAAACACAATCACTACCTGATTTTCAGAACAGCTTTGTGGACATGGATGTACTTTCCATCCACACGGAACTTCAGGTCTGAGGTTTCTGGGCTGTCAAACTCTTTCTTCAGAGACTCTGCTACTGTTAAAAAGTCTTCATGCTCTACAGAAACAATTTCAAAATAAACAAACAAAAGATGTTAAAAGCATCTTAAATTGGACACACACACCACTAACTAAAGCTAGCAACTCAACTAAGAGTGTATCAAGGAAAACAGATCTGTGTCAGGGATCCATTGGCTTAAGCAGCAAAATGAGAAGGATTAATTAATCCATCCAATAGCATTTCCTGTTGGGAAGGGCTGCTCCACAACAGCTACAGGCAGCAGTGGTCAGCAGTTCCCACTCTATCCCCTTGCACAGAGGTATCACAGCACTAAGGGAAGTACCTGGAGAACTCTGTCTCCATGTGGGCACTACCCATGAGATTCCCAGCCTCCGGGCAGCTGAGTGCTCGGGCTGGCTCAGCTCAGCTCTGCCCCCTGACCTGCACAGTGCTGCTAATGGAAGTCTGCAACACCCCTGAACTCCCTGGGGATGTGGCCTGCAGCACTCCAGCCACACTGACGCGGTGTGGGCTGGGCCTAAAAAGAAAACAGGTCACCACATGGTCACCTTTCTGTGCTGGCAGATTGGATACAGCCTGCAGGCTGATGAGGTCTTTGCCAGGGCTCATTAACATGAACCATCACTGACACCAATTACTCAGTTTATGAGCCAGTTATAACAACACAAAATCCAGCAGCAGTGTTGCTGAAGGTACAACCAAGGACACAGAACCTCAGCAGCTCTGGAAGTGGATTAAAGCAGAGATACCACAGTTCTCTTTATTGAGGCCTATGGCACTGGTCCCACAGAGGTCCCACTCTGTGTCTCTAGAAATCATACAGGAGTTGCAGCACAAGTTGTCTGAGGCTTTTGGTAAAGCAAGGCCTCTGAAGTTTTAGAAAACTTAATTTAACCCGTTATTATCTTAAAAGTGTGTTTCAAAGCACATGGCTTCTGAGAAGTGAAGCATGGAAAAAAAAAACAAATGGATTTCTACTAAACGGAATGCAATCTGTCTCCTGTGTCCCACAGGACTGTATAGTGTTCATCCATATAAAATCTGCACACTACTCTTGACCATTAGGGACACTAAATTATTTTGTATTTAAGAAGAAATACTGCTGGAACAAACTACTCAGAACTAGCAGGTCACACCTGTGCCACAGAAGACCTTGCACTCCTCTGACTTACACAAATCACTCAGAGAAACTGCATCTCCTCTGGCCTAACTAAACCATGCTCCAATCCCTCTCCATTTGCTCACATGATCTTTTTTTGCTAGGTCATGAGTTTAGCTCAAGCTATGCAGATCAACTTTCACTCCAAATACTTGCAGTCCTGCAAAAAGGCTGCAGATTTGAATTTCACCACAGCCAATCCTGAGTGGCTGATTCATTTTTTGGCAGGGACACCACAACTGTAAGTAGAACAATAACCTTTACACAGAGTTAGCTCTCCCTAAGAAAACAAAACTACACAAAAAAACCCAAACAAACAAAAAACCATAAGAAAAAAGAAGGGTTTACTCCTATGTGATTAAAACAGGTGGGAAAGAAAAACATGCATATGGAAAATGGAGATTTAAAGATGCCTACAGAATTAATTCTTTTGATTTAAATATTCAGTAAGATTGCCAGAATAAGTGGGGAAGAATCCCCAAAGGCTAAGAGGAACTTGCAGAGTGCAGGTTATCGAGGTCAGACACCTGCTATACTCAGTCTGGGAATACCTCATAAAAACCAGGAACTTGAAACCAGGGAGAGATGTCATTTAACAACTCTCTATTAGCAAAAGACAACAGACTAGACAACCATGAGACCTCCACAAGTGGGGGAGGCAAGAGAGAGCAAGACCAGGACATATTGCAGAGGATTAGAGAATGGAGAAAGTGACAAATGAGATAAAAGCAGACTTAGATTTACTCAGGAGCAGACTGCTTGTAGTTAATCTTCTCTCTCTTTAGTAACTCTACTCAGTTCTCCCCTACAGGTGAGATGATGTTACCTGGACCTCTACAAATGTGGTAACGTGCTAAATGAGAAGTTGTCACAGAGAAGCTGGGTTAGGACAAGCCAAATGCAACAGTAAAGTCTGAGAGACTTTACTGGAGAGAGGTTACTTAGGATGTGATCCATTGCTCCCCAAAAACAATTCCACACAGGGACTAACAAAATTAGGGTCTGTTGTCAATATGAAAATAGATTAGATGTCCTAAGAGATCTTCAGAACTGAGGCAGCAGATGTAAGATGAAACAACTTATTTTTTTGAACATGAAAACACCTTCATGTTTTCCAGGAAGTGTAAGCTAAGCCTTTTATATCCTATTTGGGGTCAAATAAGAATTAGCAGCATGTGGATCAAAGAAAATCAAGAAAAAAGGCTTGAACTTATTTGTTGGACACAGAGAGACTGCATCCCACAGAGTAATCCAAGGCAGTATAAGAAGAGAGTGCCAACATAAAAAGCAATTATATAAGAATCTTGTTTCACAGGGACTATTATTTAAAGTCTGCCCATCTTTGAGGAAAGTCAAACTAAATAGACTTGAGACAAATCATCTCATGAAATGAAAACTTGGAATTCTGTTACTTTCAAGACAGGAAAATATAGGGGAGAGATTCACTCCTAGAACCACAAATACTAATGAGGGGAAAGCTACAGAGGACACTTAAAGTCCAAAGTTGTTAGACACCAAAAAAACAAGCCCCAGGAGTAGTCTTCCAAGCAGGAATAGTTTTAAGATGAAAAAATCCCCAAAGTTTTGTTAAATGACTCAGGATTCCTTCCTGGACCTGAGCTGGAGTTCAAACAACACAAACATAAGAAATACACAATATGCAATGGTAAAACAGGGTTTGCTTTGGATGTACACCGGCAAACAATCTTGTTAACCCTAGCCTGGATCCCAGCTGCTGAAATAGACTGTCTTCTTTAGAAGGAAGAAACAACAACTACTGAGCTGCCAAGCTTCCCTCCTTGAACCAGGAGCCTGCCAGGGGAGCAGTATGCTGTACTAACCACTAAAGGACACAGGGATCATGGGAGCTGGAGCTCACCTACGGAGAGCAGGCGCCACATGACAGCGGGGGTGGCGAAGCAGGCGAACACATCGTCGGTGCAGGCAAAGTGGGTGAGGTGGGGGAAGGTGACGGACTGGCCGCGGCACTGGCCCCACATGTACACCTGGCCACTCTGCGTCTTGGCCGCCGACGTGTGCGCGGAGTGGCAGGCGGCGATCTCCACAACCCTGCGGGCACAAGAAGCACGGTAAGGTACGGAATCCAGGGACTTCCCAAAGGCCTCACCAAAATAACAGCCAATAAAACTGTGCAGTGACATTCCTGTACTTGGGTCTTTGTCCTGCAGAAATGTGATACTGCTTGAACGGGTATTGAAAAATCCCGCAATGACATTTTCAGATTGCTTGTAGATTTTATTGTAATCAGATATTGCTTTCATGATGTCATTCTTATCAACTGACTTTCCTCCTATTTTTTCATAACCATGGAAAAGTGGATGAAGAAAAAACAAGTTTTGTTTTTCCCCCTTAAAACCAACACACATCAGAAATTTATTCTCAAGAAGAAATATCTTCTACCTCCTTTTAATTTTATTTTTGTAGGTTGACAAAGATCTGACCCACTGCCTGTACTTTGGACTTCTTATTTTGCTGTTAAGCTTACTTTCCTCAACACTGAAATTCAACACGAAACACAGTGCTCCATTTGAGGGGAATGAACCCTTTAAGAGCTATGGGTTTTTTTTAAGTAAAGTCTACATAGTCCTTTCACCCACCTCACAGTTTTTTAAAATACTAAAGCAGTATTGGTGGTATTTTGATGCTCACTTATCTATCCTGTTCTCCCGTTGCTCAGGCAATCTCTAGATTCTTATCTGAAACATTGCAAGAACCAAGAAGGAACACAATTCCAATTAAAACACCACAAAGACATTGCCAGAGTTTCTGTGCATGTGATAAGCAAAACAGGGAGGGTTCCTGTTCAAAATAAGGAAAATAAAGCTATGCTTTCCTGTTTTTTCTCTGTGGTAAAAACACATCAGAGGATTTCATGCTTTTGTGCCAAAAACACATCACCCAGGACAAACAAGTATCTTTCCAAGCAATCTAAGAATATACACACAAAAATGTGTGTTCCTTTACAGAACAATAGCCATGAAGAGTTAGATTTTTAGGAAAAAAAAAATTAGTTTTGTTCATATTTTAAGTGCAAAAAATGATTTCAAGATGAAACTCAAAGAATCTACATCACTTTTAGTATATTTATCAATACCTTCTGGCAGATAGAAAACTGATTGGTTGTTTTACACTACTATCAACTTATGAACCGCTATGCCACATCTCTACAAGACATATCATACAATATTTATTTTAGGGACAACTTACTTTTTATCACAGCTATCAAGCTAAAATACTTCCTTCTCCAAACCTTCTTTTTTCTTAGCAGAACAGATTCTTCTTTTTACAGACTATACTACACTTCAGCACTACAGCAGAACATGTACTATAGCACATGTATGGTACACGTACACATACTTACAGTACATGTACAGGGCAACATATTAAGCATGCATTTAACAGCAAAATTCAGGAAGCTGATCTTCACAGCTGTTCCTCCAAGCTAGCACAAAATAAAGTCTAAACATTCCTTACAAGCTGTATGTACAATGTTTTTCAAGACAGCACCAAATTAAACCTTCTAAGTAACTGCTGCCAGCATTAAATATAAATTACAAAAATTACATAAACTAAAAGATCAGGAGCAGCAGTAATGTGCTTCATGGGAAATGACAGCTCACCCACTTTTAGCACTGTTTCCAAGGGAGCCAAGTCAAGCAAGATGAGTAAGTTCAAGTGACTTATCTCTCCCTTAGATCCCAAGCAGAAGTTCTATGGTATTTTTCCCCTTCTTCATCCATTGAACAAATGCCAGTTTCATTATAACCCCATGCTTGAGTTCACATACAGTTCTAAATGCAATAGTTCCCCTTAGTTCACTCATGAAATAAATCACTAACAAAACAAAGCTGATCTATCTGCAAACGTACACATTTCTCTTTCACTGCTTTTTAAAGAATATTTCATTTTCCTTCGCTACTGTCAGTTCCTTCACAAACAAACCAGTCTCACTTTAGTGGTTTTGACTGTGATAGTTCCTTTCTTCTTTCCCCACTCCCCATTTTTTAAGCTCTTAAGCGTTCTCAATACTATGAAGCTTTTAATTTAATGCTAAGTGGGGTAAACAACAACAAATAGGAATAACTTTCCAGATGGAGGAGAAAAACCAAGCAGAAGTGCTTCCTAGTTAGGAGGTGATTGCAAATTAAGAGATATCTATAGACCAAGACAAGGTACATTAATCTGTAGGTATAGACAAAGGCCCAGAGAATGGGACTGAGGTCCACATTTGTAGGTGAGCAGCCAAAGAGCTATCCCCAAATATGAGGATGATGAAACGTTGATGAAAGAGGATTGACCAGGGTTAATTTCATTCTTTTATGAGTCCAAGAAACTAAAAAACTACAAACTACTAACTGGTGTGAGTAATAAAAATGGATACTAACTGTCCTTAGCTCAAGCAACCTTGCAAATTGAGTTCTGTTTTCACGGTGGACCATTTTCAACCTTTCAAAAATTGTTTTTCTTCCCATGTCACTTCTTGGAAAGGTGGTGCTTCCTTTCTCCCCACTTTTTTTTTTTTAATGTAGGCCTCAATTCATGGCTTGGCTTATTGATTTCATAGCTCCAGTTTTAAGCAAAGGAACCATATACAGAATAGCATAACACTTATTCATTCTTTATCTCTCAGTATCAGGTAAATGCAAAGTATGTTTGTGTTCAATAACCATTACAGACGGCAAAAAGCACTCAGTGCTCATTGTAAACAGTAAGTTACCATCCTTCCCTGTGTTTTTAACATTAGCAACAGAAAAACAATCCACCAAGCCCTACACATGCATGCTTCCAGTGCTAGAGATTGCATAACACATGCTCAGACTTTATCAATTCAGAAACCACTTCAGCAAGATTACCTTTCTTTTTCCATCATGATCTGCACGGGGCTGAGCTGGTTACTTTTATTGCCAGTCCCCAGCTGCCCGTAAGTGTTAGCTCCCCAGGCATAGAGCAAGCCCTCATCTGTTAGTGCTAGAGTGTGTGCATAGCCACAGGCAATCTGTAAGTAAATGTATAAAGCGTTACTCCTGAACCAAACACACATGAGAAACAAAATATCGCACACATTACCTTCAGCTAGCTCATTGTATCTCAGGCATTCTTCACTCAGCACCACAGCGTGATACTTCTCAGTCCTTGCAGCTAACACAAGGTATGTTAGCTGTAAGTACTGCAAAAGTCCCAGCTTCATTAATTTAATTGGTTGCTCCCAAGTAACTTACTGCACACTAGACAAGTCTCCCCAGAAGCTACCTGCTTTCTTTTCAGATGAGGAACACTGAACTTCTTCACATCTTGCAATACTCTGAAAGTATTTCAGAGCTGGATTATTCTGAATACCGTAGAGTATGAGTACTCTGTAATGAGGAGAGCTGCAGTTCAACAGCCAACAACCCTTCAACCCAGCTTATCACATTCAACTTTACAGAACCTTCCCAAAAACTCAAAAAATCCCAAATTTTAGTTTGATTCTCTAGCTAGAAGAAATCCAACCAAAATCCAAACAAACCAAACTAAACCCAATCAGCAAATAATCAAGCCCACCCCCATGTCTCTTGTCTATCCTCTCCCATTGCATCTAAAGGACTAAATAGAACACTAGAATTAGAATACTTAGAACAAATTTGAACATCTGATTCGCCTTCATTTCTTGTCTTTGACTAGACTATTTCATTCAACTTGGTAACAAAAATGCATTTTGTATCCACAGCATAATTTAATTGTAGTTACAGTAGCTAACTGTAAATCTTTCCAAGCATTTTCCCAAGCAAGTATTTCACAGCTTACTTGTAGGTTGTATAAGCAAAATATAATTCATTGTAGCTAAAAAAAATTCCGCATTGGAACTAGTGAAATCTAGAAGCAGGTATAATACTCCAAAGAGAGGGTTCCAGCAGAAGCTAGCAGCAGGAGTGCACTTTCCCTTCCACGTTGGGCATACCTGGAGCACACAGACGCTGTGCAGCGCTGCCACTCTGCACGGCGTCAGCTGGTTCCCGTTGTTCCCCAGGCCGAGCTGACCATTGCCATTGTAACCCCAGCCATAAACCTGAGGGCACAAGGAAAACAAAATTTAGCCATTCTTCACCAGGAGCATGGAGCACTTAGGACTTAGTATCAAGCACAAGCCAAGAGTAGTACTTATTATTAAAAAATTGTGTGCTATTTGAAGAGCAATAAAGAGAAGGCTGAAAGATATTAAATAAACTGCAATGACTTACTGCACTCAACTTCCCCGCCCTGCATTTACATTTTAAAGAAGCTAAAAAACATGTCTTTGAAGTACCAGGAATTTTGCAATAAACTCACACTACACCAAAATCTCTCCCATAGCATCAACACTTTGACTTTTACGCCATCCTTTCTTTTTACTACTTTTCCTTTTTTTTTTAAGGAGAATATTAAATTAGTTATTCTGATGAACTTTTCAGTTTAAGTGGAAGTCCCCAGTTTATCTCTAATTCTTTCTTTGGTTTTGTTACAGTGGACACACCATGACATATATAAGTACAATGAAAACCCATCTCAGCCTCAGGGACTTTGCAGTCCTTCCACTCAAAAGGAGATACTACCCTCTGTTTGATGAAATGAAGTAAAATTGAGGTTACATTTCATACCTAAAAGCAAGACAGCACCATAAACTTACGTCAAATAGAACAGCTGCACAATGGGAGGGCAATGTTCAAAAGCATGTTTTGGGTTTGTTGCTGGTAATTAAGCAATGTGTTTAAAAAGTAGGATCAGTCAATGTATCCATGCAGAAAAATTAACTGTTTAATTGTGCATGCTTTAAAGAAATAAACTGAGACTACTTTAATTGAATTTTAATTGAATTGAAAGAATTTTACAATATTTATGTTAAATAATCTACTGCAACATGAAGACAGACATGGTTAATACAACTGTCCAAATTCTTGCAGTTGCATACTCGGTAAGAATTGTGTTCCAATATAGTCTTTGCCATAAGAAGGAATATTGAAAGATTGCATCTCCAGTTACTTGCAGTGTTTTCCTGCAGCTGATCTCACAGAAGTTGTCAGGATAACTCTGTCAATACAGCCCTAACCTGAGCACTCCCTGTCAGCATTTCTCCATATTCAGACACCAACTTGGTAGATTCAGGTAACAGAGAATGAGGGAATGCAGCAGCAGCACTTACCTCACCATTGTTTACTACAGCCATGGAGGAGGTCTGGCCACAAGCGATGCCAACTACAATTTTACCCTGCAAGCAGTTGGAAACTCTGCGAGGAGTTGGCTGGTTGGCTGTAGATCCAGATCCAACCTGACCACAGTTGTTGTAGCCCCAAGCATACAGCTGTCCATAAAAACAAACAAACAAAACCACACAGTTTAAAGCTTAATAATAGTAATGACAGCAATAGATAATCTTCCCATAGTCAGCACCAGATTGGATAAACTATCTTACTTAACAAGCTAAAATGCTTAAAGTTCATTTTCAATAGACGAAAATGATAAACAGCGCTAGGACTCATTTAGCAAATAGGCATATAGCACTTTTTCCAGCTTATTGCAACAGAATGAGAGCATCTGACTAAAACAGAAAACAAAAGGAATGTATTTCCACATTAAATACAAGTCAGACTGTAAGACAAAGAGTACAGTGATTGTCTTCATAATTTCATTATGTTGGAAAAAGGAATGCAAGCCAGAACATCATTTGTTTCCCAGACACACTTTAACTTCCCAGTTTAGAGCTACATAGTTTTCCTTCATAGAACTCTAAACCAGGTTTATTGCTGGACACTCATCATACCTCTTCTACATCTTCAAGAGCTGTGAAAGAACAGGGTTTTGTCAGCCATGTTTCACAGTAGCTAAAGTCTCACACACAGCAGCATTAACAAAAAAAACCCCACAGTTTCTGTCAGTTTGATATTTCTGGTGGCAAAGTAGTACTAATACAAGCAAAAATATGAGTTCCTTCTAGCTGAAAGTCAGGAAGTCAGGGAAGTAGTTTGCTATAAAAAATTTTGTAACTCTGTGTTTTCAGTGCCTCCAATTCTTTTTACATGTATACATGCCCACAGCTTGGTGTAAAACTGTTTCTGATGGTTCATTCTCTGGTGCTTCACCAAGTTCAAAAGTTTGCCCTGTTGGAAACACCTTCCACAGACATGCTTGGCAGTACAAGCACACTGACAGGTCCCCTTGGGAGAAGCCTACACATCTTTTGGTGCCAGAAGCTGCCTGTTTTCTGCAACACCAAACCAAAAGTCATTAAAAGTCACTAAAAACTAACACCTCCAACAGCACCAAAAAAACCTCAACCCACCAAAGACAAGAACATAAGACCCCCCCACCAACACAACTCATTTACAATGAGTAATATGAACAAAAGAAGGAATCAGTCCTTTGCTTTCTGTTACTTCTATCTGCTGGATCTTTAATTCCTACTGAATATTTGAAGATGCTTTATAAAATACTTTAATTTCCATAACAGCAAATATTTAGGTAGAGAATCTCAGAAGGTAGATCAAATCGCCAAAGAATGTGCCAGAGAAGCATGAATGTCTGCATTCCTTTAATTCTGTCATTAAAATACTTTTTTTCAATTTGCACTGCATTAAATCTGCACTGAACCATACCGACAAATTATGCCACGTACTTCCAACTTCAACATCTCCCTGAGGCTTTAGGGTATATTAGGACACAAGGGGGCTGGCAGCCAAATCTTTCTGTAAAGCTGCTTAACACATTTTGCTGCTTTCAGTGCACTCAGCTCTGGTAAGAGCTCAGAGTACAAACAGACCAAGTTACTGCAAGGTACACCAGGGATGGATTTAAAGTACATTAACAAGCCACACTGGTGGGCCAGCTGCAAATACCAGCTCCATGGTCAACACAAAGAAACTTCCCTGCTCCCACTGAGATTTCAAGCATGTCACACTTATGACAAGAAACAGCATGGCCTTCGCAGGCAGCCACCACACAGCAGCTGGCACCTCTAGAGTAAGTAATGTGGGAATGCCCTCTCCCTCCTGCATGCTCACAGGTTTTATAGCTTAACTAAGTCAAACATGACAGCACAAAATCTTTCCTAAGTATAGGCTCTTCTTTCAGATAAAACACAGACCACCTAACTCAATCTCTCTTTCCTACCCTTAAAATACTTGGTATTACTGTTGCACTGTTATTCCATACTGGACCACAAGACAGACATGCTCAGATACCAGGATGAGAAGAACTGTAGTTTCCCTTTTCATTGTTAAAAGGTTTTAAAATTAGAGCTTTTCTTTTGTTAGTGCACAGCTGAAACCAGATTTTCCACTGTGCACACATCGGCCTGCACATTCCATGACACATAGCCTGAAGCCACGTAAACAAACAGCACAAAGCAGACTTGGAGATAAACCAAGTGCTCTTTCATTAGCTACACACCAAGGTATTCATTCAGAGGTGTGCAGAGCAGCATTCTTTTGCAGTACCAGTGTGGAAATGCAAGACATTTCTACACGAAAAAGACTAAATTCTAACCCAGTAAATACAAATTCAACACACCCCCTAACTAACAGAACTGCAAGCAAATAAATGACATTTCACACTTACAAACCATTATTTCACCTCTAAGTGGCACATCTTTCTAGTCTCACCACTGTGAGAGACACAAAAGTTTACTAAGTTGTATTTCCCTTGGTTTTGGGGTTGCCTTTTTTTGGCAGGGGGTAGTAATTTGGTTTTTGGGGTTTTTTTGTTGTTGTTTTCAAGTCTGCTCTGAAGAAAGGACACCCTAGTTCGAGGCAGCAGGAGACAAGGTTATGTTTGTAATTACACTGTAGAAACAGAGAGAAGTTCAAACTGCAAGGTCACCTCCACTGTTCACTTCAACAAGGAGATTAAGAGATTTGAACAGGTTTCAACTTACATCCCCATCCAATGAGAGCGCCATGGAATGATGAGAGCCACAAGCCACTTCCACCACTTTCTTTATTAACAGATTTGTGCAAACTTGAACAGGAGTAATGCCCTGATTGGTTGTGCCATTTCCAAGCTGGCTGTAACCGTTATGTCCCCAAGCATACACTTCACCATCTGCAAAAATATTTGTGATGAAAACCACTAAAAATTCCAGGAAGGTTGAGACAGAATTTTAAGAAATCAGCAAATACCAACATGAAATTGAAAGGACATTAACAAAAAGGGAAATCATTACAAAAATCATCTGTATGTTAGAAAATTATATACTTTGTTTTATATTCATATATGACAGCATATCCTCTAGATTGTGGACATATGTGGAAGTGGACAGGTAAGTCAAAGTACATCATAAGTGACAGCATAAAATGCTACAACCTCAACATAGTGGAAATGGAGACTTTACAGATTACAAAATCCATTTACTTCCACTTAAGACCAACGAGAACCTCTTGGTGTACATTAGCCAGTTCACAAGTTAATACAATTACACCATAATCCATTCCTGTTAAATGCAAGCGGATCTTGAAATCTCTAACTTAAGTTTCTATACTAAATGTTAATTTTCTACCTTCAGTACAAAGAACAACATGGGGTCCACTTCCATAACTGAGACTGGAGATCTTCTTTCCACATAAGGCCTCTAATTTCTTTGGTACTATTGTGCTCTGATTATCTCCAGTTCCCAAACAATTACTGCAATTCAGTCCAAAAACAAATACCTGAAAAACAAAAGAATATTCACATTCAAATGTTTTATACTCGGGTATGCACAGATGTGTAATACTCAGGTCTTCATTAACTGGGGACAGAGTTTCACCTTAGAACGCCGGGGGCCAGAGACATCCCACATGGAAATTAACAACCTCAAGAGTCTGCACAAGGGCACTTTGGATGTTAACTGATGAGTCTAAATTATTCAGATTCATACAGTCCTGGAAGTTAGGCTTTTTATTTTCAGGAACTGCACCATAAAAAGTCTGAAACTGTGAAAAGTGGAAGACACCACCTTCTTTTAAAAGCAGTTTGTAAACAGCAAATAAAGCATAAGCATGTAAAGAGCTATAAGGTGGGAGGCTCATCCTATAGACACTATTGATAGGACTTAAAGGAAAAAAAATCCTTCTCTACCCAGTCTTATGAGAAACCTTCCCATTAATACATCCCAGAACACCTGTCTCATTTTCTTTCAGTAGCACTATGCTAACTCATAATGAGTTTCTAAATCATTAAAATCTACAGATAATCTGCCACGGTATTTTTTACTTAGCAAGCCATAACCTCATTTTCCATCTTCATACCTGTTTGTACTTAACTTCATGTTACCACACCTTCTTTTAAATTCTGCCTGTCTTCAGAAGCGCATGTAATCCATCCTGACCTTTGCCACGTGAAAGTTTTCTAAATAGTCCATTTATATTGTCCCCACACAAAACTTTAAAAAAAATCAAATGTTATATCCACCATGTTTTGGAAAACCTAACTTTCACATAATGCTTTTGAGAAGCTGTTAATCTGCAAACATTCTGAAAACAGCAAGTTGTGGAGCAGCTGCCCAGCTCGATGCCAGGCTCACCTCGTCGTTGTGCGTGATGTAAATGGCTTCGTTGGCCGACGTTCCGAACACACACGCTTTCCGAATGGAAGCAATTTCTTGGGGGGAAAGTAAGGTAAATATTGGCCACTTGCCTACATCCACCATGATGCTGCTGTGTGTCATGACGCTTCTACAAGCAGGAGGACATTGCTGTAACAAAAAAACAAACCCAAAAGCTTCTTAGAAAGAGTATTTTGCGCTTTCATTAACAGACAATAAGGTAAACTCCTTTACGTGGAGAAAAAAGACACGTAGCTCTGAAAGTAAATATTCTATTCCATAAGAAATATGTAATTGTATTTCCAGGTATTTAGGTGAACAAAAGCTAATCACTGGGAAAAGAGATTGTTTTCTTAACAGGGTATTTAAGTAAACTATATCCAATACAGCTGAACATCTGCTCTTTAGCAAGCAAACTTATTAGAAATTTGTGATCTAGCAAATATCCACTGGTGGCAGAGTGGAATTCTGAGGGAATTTTCACAGGGGATTTTAGCTGCAATTTCAATTTATAAAATTTTAACTTGTGAATTTTTTTGGTAGTCTTACAAGTTACAAATGCCATGTAAGCAAGCAGCTGATACATATGCGAAACATGCAAATAAAAATAAGGCTGGACCTGTTGTGAACATGACCCAAATCTGCCATCTCTTGTGTAATCAAAAGCTGTTATGGTCAAAAAATACTTGTGAGAGCAGGAAAGCATGAGCTTGTGCAATTAGGCAGTGAAACACATCAGAGAACAGCAATTAAGTAAAATTGCCATAATCTGTTACTTAGAAACAAGGTGGATCACATTAACAGCTGGAAACACATTCTTCTCCAGTGCTCCCTCTTCCCAGTTTCCTCAGGACAACTGCAGCAGCTCCAGAGCAAAGCTGACAGCACAAACATCCAGAGCTTATCGAGGCATTCAACGCTGCACATAACATCGCTCACACCCGGAAGGGACTCTGCTGCTCACAATCTATGATCCATGCCCAGGGCTAGCAGCAAGTTTTGTGAAATGTGGAAAGCATTAGGTGAAGAATTCCACAGAATGTCAGTGACAAGACAAATCATCATAAAACAGTAAAAACCAAAAAGGCAGGGAATGACTCCGTGGGTAAAAATTGCAGTCTCTACCCAGATGCCATCCTCTCATCAACACTTAGTTCTTTCATTTGTTTGCTTCAGTGCAACCCAATCCCCCTATTATTTGCTGTGTTGCTTTCAAGTCAGGCTACCTCTTGATGATGCCTGGGTATCAGATGTGGGTAACAGTGAGAACACAAGACAGCCTCTCTGCTCTTCTTCTGATGCTTGGTTCTCAAAACTGTGCTGACAACCAAGACTTGGCTTCAGAAAGCCAATTAACAACAGCAGTCAACTGTTATTCAGTGCAGATGTTTCTTGAAAGAAGGGAGTTTAAAAAAAGTAACAATAATAACAATAAAAGAATGGTTTTACAGAAACACTGAGGTCAATGTGGAATTATGGCCACAAAAAAACCCTAACAGAAACAAAACTCAAACAGGGTTGCTTCCTTATCAGATTTCACAACCTTGATCTAATAAACGCAGCTCCCCTCTACAGTCACCTCTCTTACTAAGAGCCTGACTTAGCTCTGCATTTCACATTTGAAGCAAGTCTTGAAAACACCTGAAATCTCCAGACAGCAAATTCATAATAGATTTATTTGTAGAACAGCTGGTTTTTGGTTGTTTTTTTTTTGAAGTCTACCTGATGCCAAGGCATAGCGCATTCTGCACAGCTAAACAGGTTTGGATGCATTTAAGCCTTCTTAATTTCTAGTCCAGTTACAAGCACAGGCTACTTAGCTGCTAAGATTTGTTACCTCACCTTGGCAAATCTTTTAACACATGACACTATCAATCAATTAAAACAAGGCAGTAATTACTTGTTCTTTTGAGCAGACCAAGGAAGTGTCCCTTCTGACTTCACCTATTTAACTTGCCTCATATAATACACAACTGCCAAAGCACAAATGTGTCAACCTGGATATTAAGAAAACTGTTTTCTTCACTGAAGTCATTTTCAACATAACCTGTGAAGTTAAGACAGGAAGACAACATGTTATTTTGCTAGAGAATATCCTAGCCAATTGACAAGTTTTACAGCACCTGGAGAACCTAAACTACTGTAAAACTAATAAGTGTAATATTTGTTGCCTTTTCTCTCCCTTCCTGATCTGTGCACTAGGTCTCTAATCCATTTGACTTCTCTTCTGCTCTGTATGACTCAGTTAATCACTGCTCTTTGACAAAACCTTTCCAAGCACCTCCAGAACTTATGCAAGTTATGCTGCACTTCCCACACCTCACAGCTCAACCTGGCATCTTGTCAGACAAACTAATACCGACAGATAAAAGTTTTCAAGCACATGAGACTTCCCAAATTGGAGATATGAGCAATTAACTCCATCCACAGGTGAAGATCCTGACAATTGTTAACAGGTGTTAACATTGCTTCACCCAAAACCAAGCTGTATACTTTTAGCCATTTCAACTGTTACTACAATGCTACAGTTATTCCAGGGGTTTTCCTAAAAAGGTTCTTAAGGACAACTCATCTGCCACTGGCAAGTTTGTTTCTTCAATAAATCTCAAGCCTAAACTCTATCCAGGTTTAGCAACCAATGAAGGTTCACAAAAATCCTTAAACCAAAAATCCTTAAACCAAACAAACAACAAAAAAGCCCCTCTTGCTTTTTATGCAATATGTACTGTTTCTCCTCAAAGACATGCTTTTCCTTCCTCTTGAAATATTAACTACTGTCCTTAGATTCTGCTATTTGCTGGAGTACCTATCATCACTGGCTTTCAACATTTCTATGGCAGCAACAGCAGCTATTTTCCTTTATCCTTTTATCTAAGAGAGAGAAATTACACACAAACCTGAAAGTTCTGGGCCTTACACACTGACTACTGTTTCTTAACTCTAATTGTGCATAGAAAGCTGATTTAACTATTTATTCTTCATTCTCCACAGAAAATAAATGTTCCACCTAGGTAGAAGCACCACCTTTTTTCTCTTTAAAGACAGGTTCCTTAACAACCCTAGCCAATTTCCTAGTTTTCCAATAAAAGTTCTGGCAGTCACAGGAAGCAAAAAAAAAAAAGTCTACAGTGAGGAAAAAAGTATTTGAGGAATCTACTTTTAAATGTAGGACTGTAAATGGAGGTGTCAGTAAAGTAACTCAGTATTATCAAAACTGAGACTAAATTGATTCTAGCATCCTGTAAGACATACTGCACACTTTCCCAAAGAGCAGATGCTCTGTGATCCCGTGACTGACCCCTCACACCACCCACACTCACGCTTCATCCCTGCGCAACATTTGCCTGAATGTTCTGGGGGGACAGGCATGTGCAGAGTTTCTTCTGGGCAAATCCTTGCCATGAAAGGCTGATGTTCCAGGAGACTCCAGACACGGCACTGCAAGCAGTAGCACAAAGAAACCCAGCGTCCTTCACTCGCCTTTCCTGCAGTGTGTCAGTCCCAGACCTAATGTTATTTGCTTTTCCTGATAGGACCCTGCTACGTCACAGACTGTGCAAGGGCTGCACCTCAGCTGAGAAGTTTGTAAGAGCAAATGTACCAGATGGAGCCCCAAGCAGTCAAGGCATTTCAACCTGCATGCTAATAGCTCTCTCAATCCATTAGCTCTCCAGCTATTGCTCAGATTCTGTGTGCAACAAGGCAGCAGCGGCTCTGAGGAGTATCTGTCATATATCAACACACAGCTCTTAAGTTAATTGCAATGAAAAACCTTATGAGTATAAAACCCCTGAGCTTAAGCTGGTCGCTCAAGTTGCTTTTAGAAACACTGCATGCCACCTCTCAACTCTTAATTTATGCTGCATGACGCAGAGAGAAACAATTATACAACACAAAGCTTTATTTCTGCTGCAAAATGAACCAGCAGAGGGAGTTTACATCAACAACACCTCTTCTCATGGCTCTGGCACCTCCAAAATGATCCAACAACCTCAGTATCCAAACAGGAACAGAAACAGAGATCACGCCTTGAATTTCACTTAGGCTAAAAATAAGCAAGAAAAGGCGACTTGGCAAAGAAAGGAAACTGAACTGGCCACATACTGTGATGAAAAAGAAAGTGACCTCGGGGTAGGCACCAACATTAGGGGGGAAACATCTAAATCTGCTCACAACTTAAAAAAGCCAAACACTTTTGGAGCCATAGGCCCCTCAAAAATTCTGTGTTAATCTGCTGCCTACACATTCACCTCCTCAGTAATTTTCTTACCAAATAAAAAGCCTGCAAGCCGATTCACAGTGCCACATGAAAGACAAACATGAATCCCTGCCTTAAAAAAAAAAAAAAAAAAGGCAGCGTTTACAAAATGCTTTGTTAAAATTATTTTAGATACTGTTCTACAGAGTTTATAGTTCAGCTAAATAAATCCAGGCTGGATAGAACAATAGCCTAACACAACATCCTACCGGGAAAACAGTACCAATTGTCCTTGCAACAAAAAAACTACAGTTAACTCCTCAAAGATTATCCCCTTATTTGCAAAGGCTGTTGGAACACAATCGCATGTTTGTTTGTTTCACTCCTTCCTCAGGCTCCAATGTTGCAGATTATTCCAGCTGGGCAGACCTAGTCCTGCACAGAAAAACTGCAGGCTCAGGCCTTCGTTTCTCCTAATTGTCTTTGGGAATTACGAACAGTAGTGAGACCACAAAAGCTGGGATATCTGGCTTTAGAACAACACAGAGTGACTGGCACACTTAATCCCTTTTTAATTGAAGTACACCTTAACCAAGGAAGAATCAAATCCTTCACATCACACCAATCTTCCCCCAGTCTATGTTTGCTTTTTATTTCACATTTTGACATTGAGAAGGAATATGGAAACTATAAACTATCATTATATTAACAATACTATTAATATTAAGTAGATGTATGAACCAAAGGATGTTACTGAGGCATTCTCCCTGCCAATGAAGAGACTGCACTCCCTGAAAACACGTGCCTTAACTTACTTTCCTTGGACCTTACAGAAATCAAAGTTTCTATGGCAAAACTAATGTGTTCCAAACCTCTACACAATTTACTTTCAGGTGCCTTTAGTGAGCCACACAGGGGAGGAAAGAACTGCTGATTCCAGGGCTGACAACCAGACCTCCTGTTTGCTTTGAGCAACCAGCTGAGAGACATAAGCAAGCAAAAAGCACCATCATGCACGTGAACGCTACTGAACATGACTGGTTTAGCCACAGGAAACCGCCCTTATGAGGATGGCAGTCATCCACCCACCATAACAAACCTCCAATTACAAAACTGTAATTACAACCACACTCTGCCTTATTTTCTTTTTTTTCCTACGCTGAGCCATTAGTGCAACTTATCAAATCCATTCACTGAGGACAAGACATCTTCTAAAGCAACGCCTGTCGTTCAATCTGATGCATAAAGAGAGAAGCATTCAAGGGGAAACGTTCATATTAAGGCACTAAAGAATGAATGCATCTTCCAAACAGCTTCTAAAGTTTTTCCTAAAATACTCTGTGCTCCGAACACATTTCAATTTATGATCCCTTGTACTCTTTTCTCTTAATCCCACCCCTTGTCAGAACGATTAAAGCCCATTTTACCTTCCATCAGTAGAGGACAGCACAAACGGGTCACTTGAACTTCCCAAATCAGAACCCTGCAAGTTCCTTACAAAGCAGGTAAATATTCCTTTAGTGTTAATTTACAAGAGCTTTCTAAATTGCAACTCTTCAAGTCCCTCTAAAAAAAAAAAATAAATTCCCCCTTCAGCTTAGAAGATGCGCGTTAAAAAGCCGAAGAAGCGCGTTTCAAAGCCGAACAAACGCTGTAAATGCTCATAGAAAGCCGGGCGAGGAAAAACAAAAAGCGTTGAGTTTTTCCTGCCTCCCTTTTTTTTTTTTTTTTCCGACCAGCCGGGTACCTCCGTCAGGCTTCAGGAAGCCGGCGACAAAAGGGAAGGATAAACCGCAGCACCACGAACCAGAAAAATAAAAAACCAAAAAAATCAGCAAGAACACACAGTGTTAAGGACACGCAGTAGGAGCCTTCCAGAGGGCTGTGGGGGAAACTGGCTAGCGGCGAGACAGAGCGCGGGTGAGGGTCCCCACCCCAGCCCCGTTCCGGCGACAAGGACCCTCTCCCTCCGTCTCCCTCCCTCGCTCTCCCGCTCCGCACGGGCACCGCTACCCTCGCAGCCCCTCGCAGCCGCGGTGCCCGCCCGCTGCCCGCAGCGCCCTAACGGGACGG
>VXAX01002439.1:172104-237200 GCA_013399835.1 Leptocoma aspasia
CTCCTCGCCCCCTATTGGGCGCCGCGGGTGCGCCGCGCGCGTGACGCGTCCGCTTCTCCGCTATTCCCTCCGCCCCCCCTCCGCCCCCGACATTCCATCCCGGGATGGCGGGACAGCGGGGCTGGGAATGAGCCCGGCATCATCCGGAGCCCAACCTCTGGCCCAGCATCACCGGGTCAAGCACACCGTGGCACTGAGTGCCACGTCCAGCCTTTCCTTACGCACCTCCTGGGACGGTGACTCCACCGTCTCCCAGGGCAGCCCGTTCCAGTGCTCAGTCGCTCTGTGAAGAAATTCCCTGGCACAGCTTGAGGCTTTGTCCTGCTGTCCTGCCACTAAATTACCTGGGAGAAGAGGCCGACCCTCACCTGTCTCCACCCTTCTGTCAGGGAGCCGCAGAGAGCGATGGGGTTCCTCCCGAACCTCCTTTTCTCCAGGCTGAACAACCCCCTCAGCCCTACGCTCCCTCAGACGCTATTCGCAAGGCTTTGCTCCAAACCCTTCCCCAGCTCCGTTGCCCTTCTCCGGACCCACTCCAGCCCCTCAGTGCCCTTCCTGAGCTGGTGGCACCTGTCTGTCCCCGCACCCTCAGCGGCGCGGAGCCGAGGGCAGAGCGGGGTGGCTCAGCCCGGGCTCCCTGCCCTGGGCCGGGGGAGCAGAGCCCGCCTGTGGCCGGTGCCGGTAGGGCCCGAGTCCAGATGGATCCCACAGACAGGGCTA
The DNA here is from genome assembly GCA_013399835.1 of Leptocoma aspasia. NCBI lineage: Eukaryota > Metazoa > Chordata > Aves > Passeriformes > Nectariniidae > Leptocoma > Leptocoma aspasia. The sequence continues at coordinate 172,825 of VXAX01002439.1, forward strand.
AGGGTCTTCTGACAGTCACTCTCTTCGTTCAAAAGTATTTAGGCAGCCTATAAACCCCTGCTAGACCTTAGCATTGGCACGGTCTTGTCCCTTTACTGTTCATTTCAAGACCTGCAGATCAAGTAGGGGGGGTCCAGGAAAGGGAGGACTGGAAACCTGCCTTCCCAAGAGAAGTCTTTTGTTAACACAAAGTTGTTACCAGGAAATGGCTTCGTCCTTTCTCAAAATTTACCTTTTTTCCTGACAGTGGGTCAGAAGGCAGCTGGGGGTTATAGGGAGTGGGGAGCTGATGGATCTGAAACATAAAGCAGTAAGGTCAAGCGCACTGGAGGTATCAATCTCTTTTTGAGGGTGGTCAGTTTAAGAAAAAGCTAAATTTAAAGAAGAAATTGTAATTAAAATATAAAAGAAAAATCAATCTTAGTAACCCAGGGATCAAGTGTGGATGGGTTGCTCTGAGAGGGAATCAGTGATGCTGAAGAAATTCTACTCTGGAATATGAGGCAAGGAAAGCACAGTGGTAGGTCCAGGGTAAAAAGAGAATTTTCCTGCCAAGTTGCTGCTTACTGTGCTGCTGGCATCAGGAAATATGCTGAATACATTTTGGGAATTCTGGAGCAACAGAAAGAAAAGGCATAAATAAGATACACAGAAAAGTGCCATCAGTGCCTCCATGGGAGGCCCAAAAGAGCCAGAAGGGAACATACACAACATTTGTTTTCAGCTTGTGTTTGTAGCTTCACAAAGGAGTTGTCTGTCAAGAGCAGCTGCCTTTCCTGACATTGCTGGGAAATGGTGCAAAGGTGGAGCTGCATAAACAAAACTGTGATTTTAGTTCTGCAGGACAGCCCTGCTTAGTTACCATATGCAGAAACCCAGTGGTTTTAACAAGCACCAGAACACAAGCTCCAGGTCAGGGGTTTTTTATTCACATGGGTTTATTTTCTTCTTATTAGTTATCACTAGTTAGTTTTCACACTAATTTTATCATGCAATTAGTCCTTAAACAGTAGTTGTAGGCAGTTTATATTGTGTCTGATCTTTATGAGCAGCTGAAACAGCTACAAAAGTGCTCTGTGTGGAGCAGAAATAATTTTATTATCTTGCAAATAACTAGTTTCAGTTCTTTTTCCTCTCAGTGTGGCTTTTTGTAACAGCCAGCAATAACAGAAAGCAACCTTCTTCTAACATTTCGTTTTCTACAAAGAAAAGGGTTATGAAACCTGATATCCGTCTTGGAAAAGTTATGACCGACTGGAAATGTTATGAAAGCATTAAATAGGCCAACCAGGCAAAGCAATGCTATTCAGAGACAAGTTTTGTAGAACAAAAGGAATTGTTTCCCAAGACACCACACAGATAATACGTGTTGCTGGCCTCGGTGGGTCAGCTCAGGTGCTGATCCCTCTCTCTTACACCAACAGCCTCAGTTTACATCTCTTGATTGCAGTAGCAGGTGACTGCAAAGGGCTTTCCTCAAGTGACCAAAGTGGGGACACTAGAAAGTCAAAATGGAGAATAGCTTGTCATGATAGCTTGGCTTTGGGAATGATACCCCAAACCCTAATGCAACCTGATTCTGTAATTTCATTCCTAATGATAGGTTTTCAAACCTGGAGATCACAAAGGTGTGCACAGTCATAGATAAACCCAAGTTTACAGGAATTTATGATCTTGTTAATTGTGGATTTAAATGCTTGTTCTGTATCTGCAGCTCTGTAAGTGACCACAAACAGTGAAGAGTTGTGATGGCACCTCTCAGTGACCTGTTAAAGGATATTAAAAGAAGAAAATTCTTCAAAGTGTTGCTTGTTTTTCTCCTCATTAAGCATCATTTTTTTCCATCTGTAGATTAACTCTTTTCACTCAAACTGTGGAGTCCTAGGATACGATGCAAGCTAAATCTGATGTGAAAACAATCTGGAGCTAAATGTGACCTGCATGGAGCTGACATCTCACTCCAGTTCTCTTCTGCAGCCCTCACCACCAGCTTCCTGTGGAACACAAAACAAATCTACAGCTGCTATTCAGCAAAACCTGTTTCAAAGTGATCCAGCTGCAAAAGGGTGTCGAGGGCTTCCCCCTAAGTCAAAGCAGGAACTCTGACATCTGCTGTTTGGCAGGAGCTGATTCCGCTGGAGGAACGCTCTCCATTGAGAAATGTCTGGGAAAACATCGACACTCTGTGGCCAGACAGATAAAATGCAACTTGTGAAATTTCACGGGTTTTCGCCACTTTCTTCCATTTACCAAATAGATAATGTAGTAAAGAACAGTTTGTAGCTTTTATTCTTGTTGATAATTTCCAATATCTTTTCAGAAAATTTTGTTTATTGGTATAAAATGTCCTAAATATGCAAGCTAAGAAAAATATTAAAAACAAACAATAAAACAAAACTTTGCATCCAAACTTCCTGAATCTGAGAAGCACTGAGAGTGAGACTCTGCTGTTGCTCTGGATTCTGTCAAGTTGCACAAAATACATTTTCAGGTCCATGCTTGCACTGTCATTTTAATCCCATTTTCTTCCTCTGGAACTGGAACAAGGGAAGGTCACCTTAAAGGGAACTGGATTTGTGTATTGCGAAGCAGGATTTCCTCCAGACTAATCTGGAGAGATGAATTTCATCAGCATACCTCCAAAGTATAAATTTTTACTTCCCATAGAAATAACAGATAAGATATTACCGATATTATATTTAGTGCAGGTAGGGAGTAGGGTTAAGCATCATTAGATAGTCTCTTTAGGGCTTCCTCTCAACAGAAACCAAAGGAATACTAAAAAGCCCCCCAAAAGCCAGTCCTTGCTTCATGGCTTTTACATTCAACAGATGAAGAAGCAAATACTAGGATACAGGAGCCTTTTTTTGGCACACATAACATTGATGTTTTTGTAAGCATACATGTTTTTTGCTCTTTTTTTTTCTCTTCAACTAGAAACATTAATAATAATGAAGAATTGAGCTTAAGGCCTCTCACGATAGCCAGAGCTGTATTTTAATTAGTTTCTAAGGTGAAAATGGCTTGTGTGCAGTATGTGGCATAGATGAGTGTATGACTTAAGCTCAGATAGAGACCAGCTGTAAGAGGAAGTGTTAATGAATAGGAAAGGGAATGATGGTGTCAGGATAGGTAAGGATGCCAGAGAAGCTTAGTTTTAAGTTGTCCTGAGGAGACAAAGCTAAGATGTTAGGGGTCAAGGAGGAAGAGGTACGTGAATTTAAGGCATACGAAGAAGGACCTGGAATGAGAGTTTCAGTGACATAGAAGAATACAGAGCACTCCCAGTTTATGCGGGAAAAACTAAAACAGTTTGGGCAGCCCTTGAATAAGTATGTCTAGAGAGAGGACTTGCATCCTGATAAAATTCTAAACAGGTTTGGAAATTATAAATTCAGAGACTAGAGTAATAATATTTATGAAAAATATTCTACAGTCATATTCTACATTCTACACAAAAGAATAGTTCAAACAGAAATCAAAACAAGGCAAATAATTTTCCTTTCCATGTCATCTGGCTGTTGAAGCACCTGCTAGCTAAGGGATGAGAACATGAGGGAAAAAAGTCTTTGCTCTGTGCCGTATTTCTCCACATTCACCTTGTCGTCAGGGGGCAATGCAGGGAGTTATGGCAGGGTCTGATGGTCAGGACCTGTCCCGCTGTCCCCAGCCAGGGAGCAGGCAGGCTTGGGGCACATGCAGGGGCACCACCAGCCCTGGCCATCAGGCATCTGTGTTGAGCAGGATCTAACACCCGTGGGCATGTTTGTGCCCTAGTGGCTGCTGTCCTCCAGCACAGGGATGGGTCCCAGCAGGCAGACGGGTGGGGACTGAGAAGAGACAAGGACCAAGCTTCCTCTCTTGGGAACTGTGACACGCCATCAGCGAGGGTGTAGCAGGTTAGTTTTTGTGCTTTCCTGCTAGAGTCATTCCCTACTGGAAAGAGTTAACTTTGGAAAGCACAAAGCTGATAGCCTATCTGCTGCCAGTTATGCTACCAAAAAACATTTTCCTTCACCGAATGTTTGTCCCAGGAAATGAAGGGAAAACAAGGACCACAGGATGAGCTGGACCTTGAAAACAATGTCCTATTTCCAACCTCACCAGGAATGCCCTGGAGGTACCAACACCTCTCAGTGCTTGATGGGCACCTGAAGGACAAGTGCTTAACATCTGCTGTGTCTTTTGTGGTGTGAGTCTTGTCATTCTGAACTTTAGGGTTTTGATTGAACTTTAAGTGATCATATCTTGTCAAGAGACATCACTGCAGGCAGGCTTTTCTAGGGCATGTCGTAGCCTGTGGCTGTCTTGTGTAACTTTCAGACTATGCTAAGCCATGTTTCAAGCCTCTGGGAATTCATCTCGGGAGGAAGAAGCTTGCCTTCAGCTGCCAGCTCTCACAGCTACCCAGTGACCCTGATGGAACAGGCAGCTTCCTGGGCACGTGCCAAGTGAACTGGCACCAGTCTGTTAGCAGGAGTGAGTTTCCTGCGGGCACGCCAGAAACTGGGGGCAGAACAAGAGAAATGGAGCAGGATGCAGGAAAGAAAAAGGCCAAACTTCTCTAAGTCTGAACCATCACATTTGGCTTTGCTGTGGTTTTAGCCTGGGGCCCTGGCTAGGTCAAATCCAGTGATCCCGCAAGTCCACAAGGAACTCTCACAGGCCAAACACAGAGAAGTCCCCTTCAAGGTGGCTGCCAGCAGTAGACAGGAGGGCTCTCCAGGTCAAGACATCTGCCTGTGGCCAGGGCCTCCCTCAGCTCCCAGTGGGTTTTCTCACCAGCTGCTGGTCTGAACATGCCCTCCATGGGTGGTCCTTCCAAGTATGATTTAGTGAGGAGATCCTGCAGGAAACACAGGCAGAGCTGGGTGCATGGTGGCTTTGGTGGCCTTTCTCAGGGACACAAGCACATCTGGATGGGGAGGCACACTCTGCCTTCGCTGGACTGAGATGTACTTGTTCTTCCAAGCAGATGCCATTTGGATGAACACTCACAAGGACCAGAACTACACCTGTTATTCCTGGCTCTGTGAAGGGTTGTCTCCCTGGAGCTGCCTTTCAAAGAGGTGGCACAGGCTGGAACAAATGTGAGTTAATATAGTGATCAGGACAAAATCCCTGTAGTTGGAATATTTGGGGCATGGGAAGGAGGGGGGATTCTCGCCTATATCACTAGTACTGATTATTGCTTTTTTGGGGATGAATATCTAGGAAGCAGAGAAATGCATACCTAAAACACAGCAAACAAATAAATTTACTGAAATTCTGTGAAACTATAAATGGAATTAGCATTGCCCCTGAGAATTCGGGGACATGAAACACAAGAGAAGAACATTTATTCTGTCCACAGAAGACACAGCTTGGATAGGGGCTGTTCTTGTCTCTGAACACAATGTCTGAATTATTTAGTACCCAGCCTTTCCATTCCAGCAATAGATGCACTCAGAGTTCATCTTGTCTGCTTTTACTTTCTTTTCTTTCATTCTATCTTAAGCAGACTTGTAATTGCTCCTATGTATTATTTATTGCAAATATTATGCTTTTGTAACATAGCTGTGGGCAGAACAGGCTCTGTAGGCACAGTTTGCACCCTGTATTTGGAATAATTGCCAGGAAGAAAGAAAATAGGTTCAATACATAGGGTATATGTATGTAAAAAAAGAAAAAGAACATAGTGTTTTCTCTATTTGCCCATGAATTACTGTACTGTGTGCCATAGAAAACCTGAAGGGAATCATCAGTAAAATTGTGCTTAGTTGCATCCCTTACTCTGGCTTTATTTATTCCTTTTCCTTTTTCCTTTTTCCTTTTTCTCTTTCTCTTTCCCTTTCCCTTTCTTTTTTTTTTTTTTTTTTTCAGAAGCAGCCTTCTTCTGTAGCATGTGAGGGAGTGATGTAATCAAAGACTCCATCACATCATATTTCAAATGCTCAGATACTCACTGAATGCTAGAGTCTCCACCCCTGCTTCCTGTACCTATATTTTAATTTACTTGACAGAAATTACAGTACTATGAATGTCTGGTCAGATGAACAGATGTGTGTCACCACTGCCTGCCAAGTCTCAGAGAGGATGAGCAGCAGCAAAGGCAGGAGAAACATGAAAAGGTCAAGACAAAATCACTTGACCCACAGTTATGTCTAAAAATACCAACTATACTGATCTTAAAGGACAATGAAATATGGGAAGGAAGGTTATTCCAAAATGGAGAGCAAGCAGATCAAGGGTTTATTTTAAAAAGTGAAGAACATGGACAAAAGGATAACCCTCAGACGGCAACACACACTTCAGGGTGTGCAAGCAGTGCCCTGAAGGGACAGAATCCACTGCACATTACAGTTCTTTTTTTTTTTTTTTTCCACATCTAGAGAGCTTTCTGCCAATTTTGCACTTACAGACTGGTTTTAGAAGAGATCACACGTGAGCATATGCTGCACAATTTTATTGTGGAATCTTGAGAAAAAAAGGCCTATGCAAGTCCTTATCACTGTGTTCCAATATTTAAATGGTGGCTACAAAGCAGATGGAGAATCCCTTTTTACAAGGAGTCTATGGAAAAAAAACGAGCAGAAATGGGTACAGTGTATTCCTGGGGAGATTCTTGATTGCACACAAGAGGATAACTTTTCACAATGAGAACAATCCACCATTGGAATAATCTCCCCAGGGAAGTGGTGTGTTCCCCAGCACCTGGGGACACTTAAGATTTGGCTGGAGAGGGTGCTGAGCTTCTTTTAGACCATACTTTTGCCTTGAAAGGCTGGTTGGACCAGATGATCCTCAAGCACCTTCCAACCTGTTATTCCACGATTGTTAAAACCCATTTTGCACATCCACAAGCTGCATAAATCTTGTGGAGGTTCTTGGTGCCAACCAGCTCTGTGGGTTAACAATGGGAGGGACATTTATCACAGAGGTATCTTGCAAAATATGGTCTGTTTTGGACCCCTTGCAATCCCATGCAGCCTAAGTGGGCTGGACTCATTGTGGTTTTGTTTTGTTTTGTTTCTTTCCTCATGCATCTTCCTTTCTGTAAAAGATGGAAAACTGAAGTATCTTGCCCCCAGAGGAAGAAATATGCCTCTCAGTGACCAGCTGAGCAGACAGTCCCTTCCACATGCTGTGCTGAACTTCACCCCCAGTAATACTTGTGACGTGGAGCTGTCATGTGGAGATTATTGCTGAGGAAACTGCATCTCCCACAGATGTGTTAAAAATTCCCCTGTGGTCCCAGGGAAGCAGGGGTGAATCCCATTTCTTTCTCAAATAAGGGTGGCTAGAGAGCAGCTCTGCCTTACTGCTGTGAGGTGAGCTCTGCACACCTCTGAGCAGCCTCTTAGGAGCAAAACCCAACCAATAAAGAAGGGAAATAAATACTGGCTTTGCTGAGACTCTGCTGGCTGTCATCAGCTGCTCTTGCACAAGGGAGTCTGGGAGCTGTTGCAGCAGCACATTCTTGCCAGTGGCATGTAAAGTGCAAGGGGTGCTGTCTTGTTAAACAGTTTTCTGTTCTTTTAGGGGATTTTTGTACCCCCTCAGCCACAGAGGACTTACTTTGCTTCACTTTAAAAAGTTAAAATGTCGTAAATACTTTGATTTAAAGAATTTTATGGATTTTTGCCCCAGGAATGGCATTTTGACTCATTGTATTTCAGTGAGACATTAAAAAAACATGCTTGTCTGCATTTTTAAAAATTGCTGGTTTTACCATTTGCACAAAAGGTAGTAAAAGCTGATGATACAGTGATTTGTTTTGTACTTTTTAACGTAAGACTGGCAGAAAAATCGTCTTGTTGCTCAAGAGGCTTTAAATCCCCACCCTGGAGCTGTGATTCAGCAAATTCCCAGAGTAACCCTGCTCTGAAACCCGGGTTCCTCCTTGTCCTGTCCTGCCGGGGGTGGATTTCTCCTAGACAAGCCAATGAAGAGAAGCTTATTTATTTATGCATGTGGTGAGGAGGAAACTTACTCCACAGTTTCCCCACCTCTTCCTGCAAATGTTAGCTCACTTTTGCACCAATCACTTCGGGTCCCGAATGAAAAGAAGTGAGCGGCAGCAGAGCTGGGGTGTAGAACCTGCTGTTTTGAACATCACTCCCTGGCTCTGCTGCACACCTCATAAATAATCGTTCTCATCTCATTTGAGCCACAGAGAGAAGCAAAAGCCGGCTGCCCGCGTTTTTCTTCGGGAAGCTTAAGGTGCTCTTTCGGAGAGGCAGGACTGAGCACTCTGTTAATGACTGACATCATCGAGGAAATACGTTTGCTTGCTAATTTTTTTTGGCTGCATTCCCCCCCCGCCCCCTACAGCTGAGGCAGTATCTTGATGGGGAAGCTGATCTCCAAAGGCTGGCGGAAAAGAGATGCTCGAGTTATCATGCTGGGGCTCGACTTTGCTGGCAAATCCACCCTTCTGTACAAACTGAAGAGCGGCCAGGCTGTGGAGACCTGCTCCACGGTGGGATTCAACGTGGAGTCTCTGAAAACACCCTGTGGCATATCCTTCACCCTCTGGGATGTTGGTGGACAAGACAGCCTGCGGGCCAGCTGGCCTAACTACCTGGAGGACATCAACACCCTCATCTTCGTGCTTGACAGCACAGACATGGCCCGGCTGGCCGAAGCAATGGCAGCACTGGAGGATGCCCTGAGCCACCCTGGCATGGCTGGCATCCCCGTGCTCCTCCTGGCCAACAAGCAGGACGTGCCAGGAGCGCTGGCTCCTGCCAAGCTGGGGGAGATGCTGCAGCTGGGGGGGCTGGCAAGGCACCGCTGGATGCTCCGGGGATGCAGTGCCCACACTGGCCAGGGCCTGCAAGAAGTCCTGGACATCCTGGGAATGCTGCTGCGGGGCTCAGAGCAGAGCTCCCTACCCCAGGAGCAACCCAACACGGGGCTGGCAGAGAGGAGGCAAGCTCCAGAGCAAACCTGAACCTCACACGGACCCTTCCCACTCACAGCTGCCAGCAGGTTGGTCACGGAGATGTTCCAGCCTCCAGGCACCCCCTACAAGCTGAGCTGCAGCTGGCACACACTGTGAAACACCCAGCTCCTCACCACCAAAACCCACCAGGAGGGTCTCTGAGCAAAACTCCCATCATGGAGCAGTTTCTGGCCGCATCTCTTGGACTCTCATCTCTGGCTGCAGCTTGTCCCACTGTCACCGTGTTCACTTATCCACCGCATTTGTGTGTCCAGAGGTTCAGCAAGGATGCTTTTTAACATTGATGAATTATAACAGAGATGTGTGCAAAGAACAGAAGTTTTCTCCATTCTGCAGCTCCAGCCCAGATATGTCTATCCAGATGGGATGATCCCCACAGCGGGGGAGCTTGGATGTGCCCCATGCTGCTTCTTTCTCAGCACGAATTACATGTTCATTGGCTGGGAACGCAGGAAGGCACTGAAAGGAATGGCTGAACGGCAGCAGTGTAAGCTCAGGACATCAAATGGCCAAGCAACTAATTGCTTTTAGTGTGGCATCTACAGGTATAATAATCTTCAAGCCATGGAAGCAAGCTGGGATTTGATGGTGTAATGCAGTTTGAGGATGTGTGTATATTAATTTATGCGTTTGTTGTAATAGTACTTTCTTTCTCCATTCATTATTTTTATTGAACAATTATTTCATGAAAATGGTCCCTCGTTTTCCTTGGATTATGTTTAAATATAAAGAAATCAGACCTGACTTTAAGATGCTTGGAAATACATCTCCATGGCCAGTCAACGTCTAAATATCCTCATGGTGGCTTGAACAGCCAAGACAAAACCCTCTTTCTCAGACTTTTGAGACTGCATGAGACCACTCCACATACATTGGTTGGTAACCATGGGCACCTATGAGCACAGGCAGGTTGGTGACCAAAGGTCTCTCCACACTCAGCTGTGTCCAGGGCAAATGAAAACTCCCCTGGCAGTTCACAACAGGACCAGGTCCCATGTGGCAGTGATGACCTTTGTCCAATCCTGCTCAACCTACCATTGGAATGACCTATAAAACGTGTATACAAGATTCTGTTATCCAGAGTTAAAATTAAAATATTTCATAGTAGTCCCTGCTTCATTATGAAATGAATGGAGGAAGGGGAGGGGTAGGATACAACATTTTTATTTCTATTTTCCATTTCTGTTTCTATTCAGAAATCAGCTGCTTTCAAGGAACGGCATACTCAGCCTAGAAACACCAAGGAGAAATACACGGCAAAATCCTCCTCTGTCCATACTAGAGCATTTTACAGTTGTTAAGGAATTAATTGTCCAGCTAATCCTGGTGCTATTATTAGCCACACTTGATAGAAGGCAGCAGCTGGAATAGAGAGCTCAGTCACAAAGAAACAGAATCAGACATTTATAGGAAAGTCTCAATAAAAGAATCCTTCCCAACTGTTTTACCTGCATTAATGTAGAACTACTGTGTGCTATAAAACAGTGCTGCAGCGTGGATGTGGCCTGAGCAATCACAGTTATGGGTGTATTTAAACAGCACTGGATCGTATAATTAATTCCGTGACCTGTGTGCATGGTGAAGAGGACAAAATCACATCTTCAAATCATTGCAGGTGACATAAGCTGGTTGATCTACCTCCAGCTTGTTGCAGGTGCTCGCTTTTTGTCTCTGGCAGGCAAGGCTCCAACACACCTATTGGCCATTTTGGACATGGGTTCTAGAGGCACAACATAAAAGCCTCCATGCTGCATTGCCGTGCCAAAAAAAATTGTCCTTGTTGAGTTTGCTGGTGTTTTGGTCTTGTGTCTCGCATGGCACAAAGCAGAGAATTGTGCATTAAGGTAAATTCAACAGAGACTGAAAGGCTGTTGTGGTGATGCCTTACTTCTAAGTGTCCCTAGATGCCTGCATTTGGCTCTACAGAACTGTCTGCTGGTAGTTAAAAGAGGCACTGAAGCCTTCCCATTTTCCTCTGAGTGTTTTTTAAGCTCTTCAAAAAGATAAAAAATAGGCTCCTCAGAGGTAACCACCAGCCTTTAGTAGACATCACCAATTAAAAATTAAAACAGCAAGGTAGGAGGTGGGGAAGAAAGGGCAATGGGAATCCTGAGTGTCTGAAACTGATGAAGCAACATTCCAGTTACTGAAATTGCTCTCATATCCCCTGAAGCAGTAATTTGGCAAGACACCCCATCTCATGGAGCATCATGTGATTTACCATCCTTGTTTTCTGGAATAAGGCTTTTCTGGACGCTTGGTCACATTACCCAGCCCATTTATGCCATTGTTCAGAGACTGTCAAAACAATGGTGGGTCATAATATTTGAAATAGCAACACAGAGTTTACTTCTAATGATTTCTCTTTTCTCCTGTGTTGGACAGCTGCTAAAACAAGCGAATCTAACGAGCATTGCACTGCTTTAATCAAAGGCTAGCAGGGTGCTCACCCAAAAGTCCTGCCTGGTTCAAAGGGAGCAGCATGGCAGTCTGCAGGAAGCAGCCAGCTCTAGGGAGGGGTGTTTGTTACCTCTTTCCTGGCAATTCTGCAGGAGAGCCCCTGCCACATGGACTGATATTAATCTCTAAAATACCTCTCCTTATGGATTTCATCCAGGAGAGCACCCTCAAACTTAGTTTCCCTCTTCCTGGGCATGTGATAAATGTCACACTCTCAGCACTGATATTCTGAAAAATAACACAGCTTCTCTCTGAATAGCATGTACAAGAAAAATTCTTAGAACCTTTTTTCAGGTTCCTCACAAATTTCAAGCATCCTTCAGGTTATTTGTCCCGGAGCCCACCCTGGCTGCTCAAGATCCCTTTTTAGAAACTTTCCTGGATGCACTCTGGTGTGTATTAACCTTTACAGTGACATGACCAGAATCCATAATTGTGCATTAATCTTCCCAGCCACCCCTCCAGTGAGATGAACCATACAGGTAATTGTCCACCCTTGCTTGGAGCTGTCACAGCAGCCTCCCTGCCCAGGCCTGTTAGCAATTCTAGCCCCTGGGCCTCCCATCCTGCCTCTGTTTTGCAGGGATCACTGCAGTGGGAGCTACCACCATGTCTGGCTGTTTTTTCAAGGACACCAAGACACTTCATTGCTCTTTCAGACGGTTTATGAAAGGACATAGCTTATTCCTCACTGATTTACCAACTTTTCTGTGGGACTGGTTTTTAAAGCAGCTTCCTGAGTATGAACCCAGTACAGATTTATTTTTAAATTTTTATCAAGAAGTTTTCCATCCACCTCCAGAGAGCAGGAAAGCAGCAAACTGGGGAAAAAACCCCAAACAAAGAACATTAAAACCAGGAAGGACGATTCATCTTTCCCTCTCCACCAGCACGGGAAGGGTGACTCACCTTTCCCCTGCTCTCTTCACAACTTCCATTTTTCAGCCAGTCCATGACACAAAACAGTTTCTACTTGCACAGGAGCTGATTTCTGCTGCATTTGGCATTGCTGCTTTATTTTCAGATGGAGCTACGTGCCATTTGTCCTGCAGTTTCTGGTGGAGCTTCCCTGATGGGTTTCAGTATTACTGAAGGGCCTGAGCTCGGAGGGGAACCATGAGGTCCCAGGGCTGCAGGGTGAGGGCATGGACAGTTGCCAGAAGTATTTAAAGAGGGAACAGGGTGCATGAGAGGGATCTGTGACCGGATGTAACACCAGGAGGAGAGTGTTTGGGCAGCAGCCAGAGACCTGGAAAATGCTTGGGGGAAGAAAGGTCAATAAGAATTTTTTTTAAAGGCTGAGAAGAGTTTTTTTTTAAAATACAGCATGGGAAAAAAAAATTCCAATTCCCCTTTTTTGTTAGGAGACAGGCTGTATAATACAGCGAAATGTCTTAGTTTTTGCCTAGTGCACCTAACAGCTGTAAAGTAATTTTTTCCTCTTAAAGAACCCTGAAATACCACCTATAAAGATTCTCCACAGGTAATTCACCAACAAAAAACAAGGAGCAAAACCACGTGTGACACCATCTCTTAAAAAAATCAAAACTGGTGCCAAATGGTATTAAAAGCCAGTCATGCAATAATGATTGAGACAAATGACAAACTACTGTTCCATATATCACAGGCTTCAACGGGTTAATTAACTGGCCTTCATCTAAGCTGTCCCACACTTGATTTTTTCCATGATGCATTTGCCTGAATCGAAGCCCTGAACCTGCCATCTGGATATTGTTAAAAATGCCAGGTGAAGGCTGGGATTTGGGTTAGGAACTCGGCAATGCATCCATGGCCAGGAGTGCATCATCCCCACATCTCATACTTCACACAGTGTGACTTGCATAAAATTCCTGCCAAAAGGGGAAAAAAAAAAAGATAATTTAACCAACTACCATGACCCAGACCTGACAAGTGTGTCCCCCTCTGCCTGGGCTCCACCTGCCTCTCTGTGGTCTGACCAGAAGCACAAACCTCTGCTCCAACCCAACCTGGACACCTCTCCTTTCCAAAGTTCTAATGCTTTAAGCCAGACCAGCACCATCAATGTCTTGTCTGCTAATTGCTGTGAGAAACAATCTCCCTGGAGCTCCTAGAGCTGACCAACTGTTTTTTACTTCTCCCTTACACCTCAGATTTTTATTAGGGTTTTTTTTTGGCCTGTGCTGGCTAAACACATTTTGATGTGGCAATGAGGGTTTTTTTCCAACAGGCCACAACCACTTGCACAAAAAACCCTTCTAATGAATGGCGGCTCTGCAGCAACACTTTGTCTTGGGCATAAGAGAAATATTTGCTTTTTAGTCGAACAGTGGTGGGGTTACAAAGCCACTGGTTTCTGCAGAGAGACAACAAAGTCACATGGGCCCATGTGAGGTTTGGTAATGGTGGAAAAGGACTTTGGAAAGACCAAACTGGGGGTTTCCTGGGGAAGAAAAATACCAGCTGGGAGGAGAGTTGTGGCCCTCATTTCCTGGGGGATCAGGGGAGAGTCTGCTCTACTCATGAAGACACAAAATTTACACCTCATGATTTTCTGGCTTTTGACAGCACTTAACAGTCATCCTTTTGTTTTATAATGGTGTAGATGAAGACCAGTGCTGAAAGTCCACCCTTCAACACAGGCATCATTTTCAGAGACGTGAGGTTTGGGTCAGTCCAGGGCTGGAGCAGGGGTTCAGCACTGCACCAGCTGTAAGGCATCTGCACAAGGTGCCTCAGGGTGGAGCGTGCATAAGGATGGAGACCTGGCTTCTCCCTGTTCCTTGGGGAAGGCCAATACAGAGGAAAACATGACAGACCATTCCTGAGGATGCTCCATTTCTCCATGATGGGGTGGACCCATCACTAGCAAAGCAAGGGAAGCTCAGCCAGGAAGAACAGGTTTTGGACTGCAAACACGGGTAAATACTCCTGAATCTCCAGAGCTGCCCTGGGAAGAACAGGCATGATGTCTGCCGTGCTTCCAAGAAAAAACAGCTCTGCAAAGACAGTGCCTGGGAGTGACTGGGAGGGTGGGGGACATGTCCTGCTGGAGATGGCTGCAGGCAACCTCAGGCCTTCAAGTGATACAGGCACCTTAGCCTGGCAGGAAGGTGCTGATTTGACCCCTTGGTTCCCCCCAGGCTTTCTCCCTTTATTCTCCTGTATTTCCACCCTGGGTAGAAGCACTTGTAATTTACTTCAATGAGATGCCACTCTATCTTAAATTAAAAATCCAGACTCAATATTTTTGCTGGTTTTTTCTGCACCCTACCTTTCTTCCACATCATAAAAGCCCTCACATTGCTGTCTGTTCCCCCAGCACCATCAGCAGAGATAACAAAGGACCTTGTTGTACCCTCCCCTGGTAGAGCTGAAGACCCCATTGGCTGCCTCCACTGCTGCATGGGACCTCACATGCTGCTGAAGGCAGGAAAATCACTGGAAAAACAGATCCTTAGAGAATTCATTCTCTGGGAAAGACAAGGGCCTCGACCAGAGAGAGAGGCTGAAAATGCCACAGAATGGCTTCTGACAGGCTGTGCCTTCCTGTTCCCTCAGGGCTGGCCCTGGCTCACCCTGCTTTTGCCTGTCACTTGGATCAGCAGCCTGCGGAAATGCTGTCCCCTGACCGCCCAGTCCATGGCCACACAGGAGCATCTCACAGTCTCTGCCACCTTCCTCACAGGAGATGCACCCTCCTCGAATTATTTCAGTCTCTTTGGTGCTGGAACTTAATGGATCTTCTTGCCATTTTCTTGAAGGTAATGCCCTAGAGCTTTCGATGACATGCCTGCATTGAGTTTTGAGACTGCATGTTATACCCATGACAGAATAGCAATATAAATAATACATCTGTTAAAAAACAACCCAAAAAAAAAAACCCACAAAAACAAACACCCAAACCCTAAAAAACAAGGCCAGTTCAGGAATTTTCAGCTGCAAAACAAAAGCTAGGCAGCCTCAAGCCAGTTGTTCAGTTCCAGCCATCTGCTTTATAACCCTGAGCAACTACACACTGAGTAAGGGGCAAAGTACGTCCACACCAACTTCCTCTGGTGTCATGGAGGGAGCAGCCTGACTTTGGAAGTCAATTCCCAGGCACAGAGCCTGCAGCTGGCACTGACACCCACCTAGCAAGGAGTTTTTGCTTCTCTGCCACTGCTTTTAGCTCTCGCACAATCTTAGGTTGGAAGGAACACGGATGCAGTTCAGCAGCTTGTTGCCTGATGATTTCCAAGGGGGGAGAAGAGAGCCCCCAGGTCCTCAGTGTTAACACTTTAGTGCTTGCAGTGCTTCTCTTTGACTAGGTGACTGGGACTGGGGTAAGAGCAAATGCCCTGAGGAATACTTTTTGTATTCTTGCAATTAGAAGCATGAGAAGCAGCCCCCACTACATCAAGGAAAATCATGGACCTCAGTAAACTTCCATTTCTAAACATGCAGCACTCACATTTGCAAATTTTCTTTCCCATCTTTAGGGGCCAAGTCTTTCTTCTATTAAATTTAAATTAATACACAACTGAGGTGAGTAAAACTCCTGGAAAAATTCAGGAGTTTAGATGTCGACTAAAATACCAAATACAGAGAAAACTGTGACCTTTACAGGAAGTGATTTCTTCCCTTTCCATCAGTTTTTAATATTTCAAGAACAGACCTCTGGTTGAGTTCGCATAAAAACACTTCCCTGGATAACAACAGCCACACAAAGCTCAGTGCAAACCCTTGGCTCTATGCTGCTGACAATGAGGCTGCATTAAAAACCCCAGCAGTTCGATAGCAGGGAGAAAGGAACATGCTGCTGCTGCTGCTGCAGGAGCAAGGTGCCACCTTGTTAATTACTCCCCTTGGACTGGGCCCTTTTCTCACCAAAGGCTTAAATACCTCAGCACAAAGCCCTGAAATTTGAGAATTTGAGACTGAGATTACAGAGCTGGAAGTATTATCGCTAAGTATCCAGCACATCCAGCTCCCTGTAAGTGTTCACAAATGAGCCCTTTGGACAGAAATTTTTCCATGTGAGATGCAACATTTTAGCAGCAATTGAAACAAACACACATTAAAAAGGTGGAGGCTTTAGCCTCTTTTTAAAAAAAATCTTTAATATTTGTTCTAAACCTGAAAGGCAGTGACTGAGAGATCTGAAACAACCGAAAGAGCACTTTTCTTTTGAAAAAGCAACACATTTCTCTACATATTTGATTTAAACAGGAGAATTTGACAAGTCCAAATGCCCCCTCTAAACTTATCACCTCCTGAGATTTATGTGCTGCCGTGCTTAACATGACAAAACCTAAGACCAGGCAAACCACTCCTAGAGAACCAATGTCAAATAAACACTCCCACAATTACTGGGCCAGACGTCCTGCAAGGTGGGATCATCATGGCAAGAACAGAAGGAATTCATCCCTTATTTGCAATGCTATAATGTGCAGGCAGTATGCAGATTTCAGGGAGCTCTACTGGGATATAAAAGTACAAAATGCAGGGGAAACCAGCTGTGAACTGCATCAAACAGGAACAGTGATGGGTCTAATCTCGGGCAAGAGCTGCAGCTTCCCTTGAGCATTTCTCGGCACAAACCTAGAACTGAGCTTGCTGAAGCCCACTGGCAGAATATTTCAATTTCATCCTCCCACTTCATGTACAAACGATTTTGTATGGGCGATCACCTGGCTCCATGAATTAGGGTTAAAAACAAGCAAATAAAGCCACTAAAGATGATCAGTCTGCAAATAGCAGATGCAGACATGAGCTCCCTTACACTTCCATTTCAGCACATTAAAAAAATCCAACCACCAGTTTTTCACAGGACCCGACTTAGGAAAGAGGATGGTTAATCCGTGTTCCATACCTTTGTGTGTCCCTGGAGCCTATTTAGTGCACGGAGCAAACGGACAACCAACTTCCTCCTGCATCTCCCCCATTGTGTCCAGGTGGGGGGTGCAGGAGGGTACCTAAATCCCTGCAGGGGACCTGCAGGGTACCTAAATCCTTCACAGAACTTGCCATTTTTCCTCTGAGGTTGTCTGGTGACGTTCACCTATTCTACTGCTATAGATGAAGGCAGAGCAGCCTAGAGGCTCCAACCTTCATTTTAAAACAAAAGGATCATCTTATTAACATTCTTAGGTGTGATACACAAGGTTGTGATCTCTCCAACATTAAAACCTTACAACTAAGGTTGGAAAAAAATCAGCTTTTAAGCTCCTTTACAAACTGGGATGCTGCTCAAGAAAGCTGTTTCAAGAGTGCTTTTGGACATGAAGCTGCTCGTGTGGCTGCAGCAGCAGCTGGAGAGCTCCAGGCGAAGCCAGCAGCACGGAGCAGACCTGCCCATTACTGTTTCTGTGGCAGGATGATGCACATACAAACCAGGATCAGGGAAGCAGAAAGCTGCTCTAGCTCCTAACTCTGCATCTTGACACAAGGCAGTTTTCCTGAGCAGCCTCAAGTAATGTCCCAGCCTGAAGCAGACCTGTGCATCTCAGGCAGCTCCAGCTCATGCTGCTGTCAAGGTGACAGTGACAATCATAACAAACCCCTGCAGCAAAATCTCCCAAGACTTTGCCTGTTGGAGCCCAGAGTTTTCTACTGATTGGGTTTTTTTTCCTTTTCTTCCTGAAAAAGGCTTCCTAATGGCTTGGCATAATTTGTTGTCCTACATACGTTTGAATGGAAGCATAATTATGCCACAAAAAGGAGTACTTTTTATGCAAAAAAATAGAAGGAACACAACACCCTGCATTTGGTGGAAAGGACTAGATTGAACGACATTCAGAATCTAGAGGGCGTTAGAAAAGAACAGAAAAACAAAGTGGGCCTCAACTATCACTGAGCCCACTGAGATTAAAAACAAAAAAATCAACTGAACATCTGTCTGCCAGCAGCTCTTCTTACTCATTAATCTATTTAGCAGATCAAGCAAACAAAATGGAAGTGTCTGTAATTTTATAGGTATGGGGAACATTAAGGTATCATCTAGGTTTTACTCTTTCTAAATAAGACATGTCTTAAGATAATGCATTATTTATTCCAATGTAGTGTCTTTCAAGTCCTCCAGGTAGCATCTAGAGAATGATTAACAGGTTGCAAAAACCCAACACAGTTCAGTTTGTCAACTGAAAGCTGAAGGAACTAAAGGGATTAAACAGCTTTCAGAAACGGGAATTAGGTTCTCACGAAATCTTTGTCCTTTATATCCCCATGGACGAGCATTTGTAAAGATTTAAATACAGCACTGGAAGCTCATCTCTGTCTCCCGCTCACGGTCACACGGGTTCCTTGGGGTGGCTCAGCCAACTGACACTGAGAAAGGATGGCAAAGCCACAGCTGCAGTCACAGGCACCTTTCAAACAGTTCAGGTGGTCTCCTCCTTCCACTGTTGCTGTCCTGTAATTACAGCAGGACTGTACTAATTATGAGGCTGCTGGACAACGCAAGTCTCTGGCACTTCCAAGCTGTTCCCAAGCAGCACCCCAATGGGGTCCTTGTGCCCGAGGGAGGGATACTGGCCATGAAAGGCTGTTTGGCCTAAGGCCAGTTTTGGTGCACACTCCCTCCCAACCCACACTGGGCAGGAGTTGGGTCCCCCTTGTGCAGCATCCTGAGCTTAAATTAATGCTGAATCAGCAATCAGCCTTGCACCACGAGACTGAAAGCGTGTTTCTGGAGGTAGAAGACAACTGTGGAAGTTCCTGACACTCTTGGTCCACCTTCAAGCCTTTGAACTGAAGTCACTATTTCAATAATTACATGGCACAGCTGCAGCCCACTTACTACAGCCCCTGTACACAGCTGGGAAACGTCTCCATACAAAGTATAAAACTCCGTATCCAAAGTTTCAGAGATGACTGCATTAGCTTACTTTATTCATACTTGTAACACACTTCAAACTTTGATGCGGAGTTCTGCTAACTAATATCTAGTCAAAGACAAAAACCCCTAAGTCAATCCATGAAAACTAAGCAGTTCCATAACCTTCAAAATAAGTTCTTGAATGGTTTATAGTATTTGATAGCAGCTTTTTATTGGTTACAAAACCTAAGCCCATATACAAAATTAGGAACACATTTAGATGCCTCTTTGAAAGAACGTTTTAGTCTATTTTAACTGATAGTTTAAAAAAATAATAAAAACAATGCAATTTTAAACACTGTTCTGAAAACGTAAAAGTGCAGCAATATACTTTGTTTCCTTTATTAACTATGAAATGGTGCAATCCCAATCAAAAGCTGATAAGGTCACAGCAGAAAGAACTGAGCAAGCACTTTGTCCTGCCTTACCCAGTTCTCCGATGTTCACTTTTATTGTAATGCATTGAGTGCAAGAAAAGGATCCAATCTTGACAGTGGAGGAAAACTGTTGTTTCAGTATCAATTTGTATGTAATCTCCAGAATAACAGTGAGTGTAGGCTGAACCGGGTATGCATCACTCTATGTGGCGTACAGGAGACTGGACTGAATTAGAAGGGGGGAAGTATTTGTTCACAATAACATCTGCTGGAACTCACAGATGAATTTCACAAAAACTTTGTGACCTTACCTAACTTTGACTTTTTATTGTTTAGTTTTTTAGCGAACACCACAAAGTTTCAAGATTTTAGACTATAGTGTGTGAATAGGATGCAGTTACTATATGAAGCTCCAACTCAACTTCTGGGAAAAGAAAAAAGGCACAATGAACTTCAACTCAATTTTATGTGCACAAGAGTTGAAAAATCTGAGCCACCTTAAAGAGAAATTGATTCTAAAATTTATAAAACCTATAAATAATCAGAGGCCAAACCACTATATTAAAACAGATTATCTAGCAAGTAAAAATCTTGCAGTTTAAACATACGCTTGTATCCAGCTGAGATACAAGACAACTCACTCTTTAAAGTGGCTCCACCTTGGCAGATATATATTTAATGAATGCACACCTGCTATGTGTTGTTCATCAGTGGAAAAACAGCTGATCCACAAAGCTCTGATGGCATCTGTCCTTATCTTCATCACAGTAAATACAACCCACATCCAATAACTAAATTAGTTTAGATTTTTCTATCCCTTCACATCAATGCATTGGGAAATTACACCCAGTAAACAACAGCAACAAAACCAGTTTGTGTGATAGCTTACAGAATTTCAAAATTACTGATCTTCGCCCCAGCAATACCAAAATCCCTTTGAAAGTGACTGGGTCAGGCGATTTTCCAAAAGCAATGACTTCACATACCTTATATAAAGTTATTTAATGTGCGCTGCACATCAGGTTTACGCTGAGTAACGGCAGCTTCGATACAGCCTCACACATCAACCAGTTTGTATGGTTTTAATCACATGAATAAGATTTGAGACTAACTTGTGAATTATTCTTCCAATACTCCAAGAATGAAGCTTTTATGACGCTTCTAAGTAGTTGCTGGTTTGTTGCCAACCACATCATCATAAGCACTGGTTACTAAGTAAAAAATAGTTTAAGACTAAATTACAGTAAACATGAAAGCTCCACAGTTTAAACCCAATATAAATCAACCATATCCAATTATCAATTTAAAACAGAAGATATTGACTACTGAAAGTTGAAAGCAAGATTCTTTTTAACTAATACATTTTTGGACAGAATTTTTTTTCTACAGTCTGGGACTCTTGCTTTCAGCTTAAACAGAAGTTCAAGTCCATAACAGGTTGTAGCTCAGGTAAAATACCATGCACAGCATTTGATTACTTCAAAACAGCAGGAACACACAGGCTGAAGTGAGTGGTCAAATAGGGCTCGCTGTTCTCAAAAATTAGGTATAATGGCAAAAGCTTTACCAGTCCAAATCTACAGTTCATTGTCCAACCCTGGTTTCTGAGGCAGTTAATGAACACACATCAATTACTGATAGCCGAAGTAGTTTTTTGTTTGTTTTAAACTTAAGTGTTTAATCAATTGCCAAGTGTTGTGTTTTTATAAGTTACTTTTATTTCAGTTTCACCAATGAAATTCATTTGGCTTGCATTTTTGAATCTATTCTTCCACATAAAGTTTATGAAAATATGTTTGTGGAGGACGATGATGGAGGCTCAGAGCAAACTGGGCCCCTGTAAAGTCTTCCAAAATGTATGCATCATACCAAAGTGTCTTGATCCACAGCGCACCATTTTCCAAAGAAGCTACTTTTCCGTGGAAAGCCAATGTGCCACCACTATGGAATATTCTTAACAAAACTGCAGATTGCGGTTGTCAGCATGTGGCACCAGGAAAAAGGCAAAAAAAGGTAGTTGGGACTGTTAAAAAGGATTCTGAAAGTTTAAGAGATCATGCATATGCATTTACGGTCCATGTGATAGTGATGTTTGGCAACTGCAAAGTGACCAATACATGGTTTGCTTTAGAAGCATCAAAACGAAGAGGAGGCATGTGTGTCTTGGAGCCTTTTGTTTCTTCACTTGGTAGCCATCTGGTGGTGCTTCGTACTGGTGTGGGACAAGAGAAGCTGCACTTTTTCTGAACTTAAAAATTAAATTCTTTTGTTTGAAGGTTGGCTGTTGGGTCAAAGTTGTAAGTACCTCCTTGAGTGGCTTCAGGAATGAGACTGGGGTCTTCATCGATCTACAAAACACAACAGCAGAAACACATGAGAGGCCAATTTCCTGCATGATTGGGTACACAGAGAAGAAATTCACAAATGTTCGTGTTTTCTTTCTTTTTAAAATATTATTGCAGTAAAATTAGATCAGTTTTTCCAATTCAATTCCCCAAATATGTTTAAAAAGAACAACACATCAACTCTGTTCTAATACCATTAGGGAAACAGAATATTGTAATGGTTAGGAGACAGTGCTGCTGTTTGGTCCAAGCAGTTGCTATTTTAGCTGTGCAGTTCAATTTTCAGTGCCAATTTTTAGTACTTCTGGAGTTGGCTAATCACTAGTCGTGGACTCCAAAATTAGTTTTGTATTTTCTCCCATTTTCTTTCAACATGAAAATATATTTTTATTAGCAGCTGATAGAAATACTTATATAAAGCTTAAAAGAGTTCTTAGTATCTCCCATCAGAATTTGAAGGATTTAGAACTACTCATTTTAGAGCACTTTTATATAGGTCTCATAAGCACAATCTGAATTTAGTCTTAAATCAGAAGTACTTCACTGCTCTATGGATACAAAGTGAAAGGAATCAGCACCCAACTTCACCCAGCTTCATCAGCCTCAAGGAATAGCAAATAACATGGTCAGTAGCAACAAAATGCAAAACTTCAAACTCTACCCATCCTCCTGCAAATCACCAGTTGCACTGTTCTCTGAGCCTCATCTGAGATTGTGTGTCATTCTGAAGCAGCAAAGAGCCCTTGGGTGGGGGGTCTGAACAGCTTTCTGAGACCTGGTCTTGCAGTAGTGCAGACATCAGAACTGACTCATCTAAAATCTCTCTTTACGCTGGCTGACACCATCTAAACCGGGGGGAGGAGATTGAGGCCTTTTGTGACAGCAACAATCTGCACGTCATGCCCACATGAAGACTAAGTCTGGTTTCAGAATGTTTTGCAAAACGTTTTTGTTTTGATAAATCAGCACTTCTGCCTTCTGCAGGGATACTACAGAATAACCTCACCTAAGCTCACCTGCCTTTAACACAAACTGAAGTCAGGAGGCTGTTAGTGCTGGTCCTAAATTACAGGCTGTGCACTTTACAGGGCTCAGCAAAGGAATTGGGATTAGCAATGAAGGGACATTGAGCAGCCAGCAACATCTCATGAGAATACAGAAGATCCTGAATTGACAGATGACAAGAACACTCCTAGACAGTCCATTTTAACACTGCCAATCAGGCTACCATAACCAATCTCTTGTCTCCCTGGAGCAATTACGGAATTCCCACAATTTTGAGTTTCAGAAGCTCCAGAAAACACAGTAACAATATAATAATCTGAAGGAAAGTCCTGCTCTTGAGTAAAAGAGGCATATCCAGCCCATCAGGCATAGATTAAATTGTGTCAATGTAAAAAGTAAAAGCACAAAAGGGAGTACTAACCTCAACAGGGATATTTTTCCACCCACATCAACCAGACTGTGCTCTTCCGTTAGACACAGAAGTTTTAGAGTCTCTATGGAGACTCTAAGACACTGCTCACAGAATCACTACAGGCACAGGAACTTTTCACATATCTTAACCTCTGGTGACTAACTTCCCAATCACATGATGGGCCCATGAATTGAAAATTGAGTCCTGAAGTTAGAGCTGGAGAGTTCAATTTGAGAAGAACTGAAAACATAGTTCTGCTAGGCTGTAGAACTACAGACACCCTGGACAGCCTAGAAAAGATGATTTGTCTTCGGATTGCATGTTGAAGTGCTCCTCAGAAACTCACAAACAGCCAGTAGCAGGAGGAGCTAGAACCAGAGGGTCAAAGTATCTAATCTGGGTGCAACAAAATATTGGATGGTCTAGATCAAACAGCTGCAGAAAGTGTTAATAGCTTTGATGACTCTGTTCACTGCAGAAACCAGACTGAGCACATACAGACTTGAAATATAAAAATTTTTCTGAAAGTAAGCATCTGCTGCCACTTTCAAAGACTGATATATGAGAAAAAAAAAAGGAAAGAAACTAAAAAGGAGAGCCATAGAACTGTTTGGACTCTAATCACAAGTAATTACATGTCAGTCTAACAAAATTAAGTGAGCATCGATCAATTTGTTAGGCAAAACTAGAGTAGTCCCCTTGATTTTCCTGAAGAAAAGTCCTGGTATTGAGAAACTCTTCAAAGACTTTAAATTGAGAGAAACTGTACTGAACAAGGACCAGGAAAACTGACTTTGGATATAATGTATGTTCATGACCACTGGAGCTGAGGAACAGTGACAACGTACTTACTAAGCTAAGAGCACAGTGCATATACTTTTCCATCTTTATCATACTTACATCATCACCAGAGAAATACTGATCTATAATTTCAAATGCTAGTTTATAAATGTCTTCATTCTCATGCTGTTGCAAGGCTTCGATTTTCTCTAATCCTGAATAAAAGAAAATGGAGAAGAGTTTTGTAAGCTTAAACCAGATTTACTGACTACTTAAAAAAAAAAGAGAAAAATGATTAAACATTACTACTGAAACACACTAGAGAAGATGTAGCTCAGTTTGAAAATATGATCTATGCAGCAGCTCTCTTTGTCTCTAAGAGGAAAGAGAAGTAGTTTGTGAACTTTACATGCCAGGAAGTATTCCATTTTATGAACAAAGGATAATGGAGTCTTCTCTTTGTTTATATAGAGCTCTTATTTTTTAAAACTTCTGTCTACTACATAACTTTTGGGCTAGTCCTTGTGCTTTCTATATATCCCCAAAAAGAAGTGGCTACATTTGTGTGTTGCCTGTAAGTTTAAAACAGCAAGGTGACAAAGCAGATAAAACACTAGTAGCATTTTCAAACTGGATATGGAATAACACAAGGGAAAAGCTTCCAGTGCATTATGTTCTTCAGTATCTCTTTATTATAATTCATTAATTAGCATACATTGCAACTTGGACTGTGATATTGAAAAGACTCCTCATCCTGCTTTGGTCTGTAATGAAATGATGATCCTAAAACTACTTCCAAGAGCAAGAATTGTGTGTTTTACCACAGGACAAAGTATGTGTAATTATCAAATAAAAATAATTGCAATTCTCATTGAAACCTAAAAAATACCCAAGCTACAGAAAGCTCCTTCAACAATTGCCTCTACACAGCCATCTCCAAACTGAAATAAACAGAAAAAAAAAAAGAGTCATGTCTCATTAAAAAGTCTCCCTTGTTTACTCAAATAGCCCATGTAAATAACACTGCAGTAAACATCAACAGCAGCAAGGGGAGGACAGAATAACATCCAGCCAATTAAATTTTTTAAAAGCCTAGTAAGCTCTTACCTCCACACTCTTCTATAATTTCAGCTATTGTGCTAGCCTCATCACCAGCCATTATCAGGATGTTTTTCAGGCCATCCAGCACCACCTGTACCACTTGAGAATCCTTTACTGAGAGTAGATTGCAGAACGGTGGGATTACATTTTGTTGTACAAGGTATTCAACCTAAATAATTAAAAACAAACAAAAAAATGCTTTCAATGTAGTGCTTCATATGGCTGCATATGCAACATTTTAGTGACAGCTTGAAATCCCACTACACATACCTGATCTTTTCTCCCACTTATTGTCAAATTGCTAATTGCCCAAGCAGCTTCCTTTTGTGTCCCGAAGTCCCCCTGAAAAATAAAATTAACAGCTCATTAAAAGCAGCATGGAAACATCTGTCAAACTTATTAAAAACCACAAACTCCTCATGTCAGATTTATAAAAAGAGGATGACAACTTGCATAGCTGATAGCTTGACTGACCTTAGCCAGCTGGTGTATGATCATGGGGATTAGCCCAGCATCTATTACAGCCTGAACTTGTTGCTGGTTTCCTGCTGTGATATTGGAAAGGAACCAAACTGCTTCCTATAATGGGATAAAGCAAAAAAGCAAAGCACTTTTAAAAACTAGTCAGCAGATGAAAAAAAGAACTCAACCAAACCTGACCACCTCAAAACCTAAAATCATGTGATGAGCAATCACTAAACAGGCCTCCTCCTCAGCAGCACTTCTAGCACACAAACTTTTATTGCACTGTGAAAAACAACAGGGAATCAATGTAAAATTAATATGATTGATTCAAAGGGCCAGATTCTCTCTCACATAAGGAGTGTCTCCATACATCAGGAGTAATACTGATATAAGCCTTATACTTTGCATTGCTGGAGTCACAGACAGGCTTTAAACTTTCAATCAGTTTTACTAGGAAAATAGGAAAACTGGTAAAGCATCATAAAAAAAGGACTTGTCCTGTAATCCTACTACTGACAGCTCAGTAGTACCTTTCTGCTGTGATAAAAGGAAGACTCCACCTCCCACTTTCTTCGTGTAACATGAAGTGGTGTCCACAAATCTCATTCAAGTATCACACATAACACTCTGTCCTGTGACTTTGCTCAGCAGTTACTCCTTCAGGAGGTTCATCCACATAGCTACCACCTATCTCATGGCAGTTATAAATTCCCAGTTACAAAGGGAAATACTTGTCATGACAATCCAGAACATCTTAAAAAGGCTCCAATCTTAAGTAAAAGATGTGGCAAACAGGCAGTTATGAAGCACTGCAGGAAAAAAACATGGGCTCCCACTTTTTTAGGGATACGTATCTTGCTTTTATTTCTATTTGCCTCTCACAATACAGACTTGAAACAAAACTCAAAGCATTTCTGGACTTTTTTTTTTGTACAAAAATAATTCCTTGGCATTCAAAAGAGCTCTTCATCACTCTTTTTAAGAGAGTGGGCAAAAATAAATCACATCAGCTTGACTGTCAAAGACAACTTCTTCAGAGATCTTCACAGCTGACAGAGCCTGAAGAAACAGATTCCTCACAAACAGGTTTCTCCTCAATGATACACTAAAATGGGGGAATTACACAATCTAAACAAAAAAGCCTTCTCCTCAGCCAGACCACCTTTGCAATGGAAGATGGCACAATGACTAAAAAAACCCAAATAACATGAAATACAGCTCTGGAAAAGGAGGAACTGACCACTTTCATCAAACTCTCCCTATTCCACCCAATCCTTGCAGCAGTGAAGTTATTTCTGCCAAAAGGAAGGACATGAAATGCAGAGACAACTTTCAGGAAAGGAATTTTCCTTTAAGGTGAAGATGAACAAGTGAACAAACTTCACTATGAAAAGGTGGAGTGGGAAAACTGGATCAGTCTTATGCAACTCACTGGACTCAACTAAAATTATGAAAAACTGTAACTGAAATTAGCCAGTTACTCACTTTGCAAATAAAAAGAAAAGGTATCTCACTCCAAAGCAAAACCCTTCAGTCCTCCCAGAAAGCAGGAGGTATCAACACCTAAGCACGGATACTCACTATGGCTGTTTGGTTTCAGTCCCAATTAAGCACCAGCCTCAAGGGCTGCATCTTTATACAAAATTGCTCACATGCCGGAAATAACAGCTGTAGGAAACTCTTCTGAAATAGTCCACAGGCTACTGTTTTATTTCTTAAAAAAAAATACTAAGTTAGGAAGAAGCAAATCATACCTTGTTTATCTTCTCTTTTGGATGCGTCAGGAGATGTGGGAAATAAGACAAAACATCACAATTGAGAACAACTTGTGTCTGCTCATCAGTACCAGTTACTATGTTGCCTACTGCTCTCAGTGCTGCTGTCTGAATATCCAAAGTGGGAAGGAAAAAAAATTGCATGTTAAAGACATTGCTGTTACTTACGCTATAACAAAGATTATTTTAAGATGTCTCTTCATAAAAACACTTTGCAAAATACAGTTTAGCACTTCATCCTCTGAGCTACATCAGAAAAATGGATACTGTTTCATCAAAAGAGACAGTACATCACAGGATAAATGCACTGCAGCTATAGTCAGAAAGTGCAAAGATTAGACATTAAAAGAATATTAAAACCATAGAAGATTAATTCATCATGTACCTGATCTGTGTTACAATTCCAACAACAGCTTCTAGGTTCTACATCTGCTGAGGCTGCTCACTTCTCCATTCAGCTCCTCACTAGGGCATTCAAAACCTCACAACTACTTACTGAGTCTCAGGTGATTTAAATGGACTTTACATCTTTATGTATTGGTCAGTAAATGCTTTACAAGTGACAGAATACTGGAGAGATTTCTTCCATCAAGTGAACTAGTCTGACAAATTTCAAGACAGCCAGATCTCATCCAAAGTACAGACTAAACAAACATGTCAAATGCACAGATACAGAGAAGAGCCCCGTATTACAGCAGATGGATCATAAAAAACCCAGTACACAGTAACTAACTTTTAGTTTCACATTGTCTTCAAAATTAATCAAGTAAGCTCAGTTAACCTTTCACAGATAATTACAAATTCACTAAAAGGATTCAGCATTTGCAAATATTTCCATACTCTCAAGGTTCTAAAATACTGATTTCCATGAGCTATTCAGATAGAACATGCACAACCATGTATGCAGCACCAGAAAGCGTGCATACTACTTCAATTCTGGAAAACATAAAATCTGTTGTCATTAAATATTTTAGGACTATAAAAGGAAGGCACCCCTGGTAATCACATAATGGAAGTTAATGTTTAACCTGTCACTATTTAAAACTGTCTTAGTACTGTTTTGAGTTTTCTTTATTTTTAGTATTTTTTTTCTTCACTGTAGGTAACATTTTTTCTTCAGTTTTACCTGCACAAAAGGTAGCTATAAATGTCCATCTCACTAACTCCACTAATAAATACTGTAAGGCACATTTTTTTAGCAAACAGCATACAAAGGACTATTCAAACACAACTGAATCCAACTTACTTGAACTTTAACCTCCTGATGACTCAGAAGGGGAACTAGAAAAGGTACAACTCCCGAATCAATCACCATTTGTATCTGTTCATTTCCACCATCTGTTAAGTAGGACAAAGCCCAAACAGTGTCCACAAGAATCTACAAATTGGGAGAGAACATGGTTTACATGTTGAAGAGAAAAATCCGTATAATGAGCGCTTAATTTAGTGAACAATATTCTACTTATCTGAGGGTGGAGAGGAGAAAACATGCAATTTAGTTATAGGAAAACTTAAACACGGTTGTGATGAGACCTAATCAGTAATATGTTATATTATTATGAACAACTGTTCAAACCGGGGCATTTGTTCCATCAGAGTAATTTCTGTATGTCCTCTCAAATTCCTTTTTAATTGAATACCACATTTTGGTGCATAAAGTGACACCATACATCATCTCACAAAGGTAAACTGTTGGGCTTGATTTGCATTTCCAACATAGACAACTAGCTGTGCTAGTAACTTTCTGAAGAAAACACCAATACAGCTACCTTAGCATAGCTGTAATTTGTTAGCTGTGCTATTTTAGGATTATGGAATACATAAATTCCCTTAAATCTCTAATCCATCTGGCACCTTAGCATTTCTGATCCATAGTGCAGCTCTGAAATGAAACTGCAAACAAGTCTGGATGTATGCCTTTTCCTGCCTTCATATTAAGAATAAAAAACATAGCTAAGGAAAGGAGTTCTTATACCAACTAAAGGACTGGCAACTATTGTAATGTGGCAACTGTTGAAGTGCTCAAGCAAAGCAAAACCCACAGAGAAATGCCTATCAGGCAGGGCCATCTGAGAATCTTAAAAAAAAAAAAGTCACTGATGACTTGATAAGGATGATTAGAAAGCCCTCAAAAATAGACAGGTACAAAAGTTAGTCATTGAAAGGTAGTACCTGAAGCAGAAACAAAGCCAGCAGAGAGGGACATCACATCACATAGAGATGATGTTAGGAACTGCAAGAAATGAAATCTGAACCCCACTAAGGACATAATCTGTTGAGGTACCTAGATCTCGCCTACTTTTAAACCAGATACCCATTTAAAACTCCCAGCTATGAGAATAGCGGAATACTGCAGTACTAGAACATAGGAATGACTTTACAGTCCTGACCCACAGGCTGCAGCCACCCAGCTCCGGATGCCAGCCAGCACAGCCCAAAGGCTTTCCTGCCACAGCCTGCTGCTGCCCTCACCTCCTGTGCTGCAGGGACAGCAGAGTGTGCTGCAGTGG
The DNA here is from genome assembly GCA_013399835.1 of Leptocoma aspasia. Lineage (NCBI taxonomy): Eukaryota > Metazoa > Chordata > Aves > Passeriformes > Nectariniidae > Leptocoma > Leptocoma aspasia. The sequence goes on from VXAX01002439.1 coordinate 202,839, forward strand.
AGCTACTATGGCAGCAGAAGCAGTGAGAGATGGTGCCTCACCAGTTTGCTGCCCCACAGCCCTGCTGGTGACGAGAGCAGCAGCCACCAGAAGCACTCACAGGACTGTGGGCTGACCTACCTGCATCACTGACTCATCTCCAAAGATAGGTTTGCTGCTCCAGTACGGAGAGGCTGGGACCAGACTGGTACCTCCAAACTAGCACCTGACTCTCAGGATCAAAATGACAGACACCCTAATTGAGATCAGTCAAAACCTGGCATCACAGTCTCACACCTACATCAATAAGCTCTCATACAATCATTGCTTGCGAAAAGCTTTAAAATTTGGCAGAGAAAAAGAGCCTAGAGGTTACAAGTATATTTGGTTTTGCACTGAATTCCGTTCAGCTTTGTCCAAATTACTCATTGAAAAGTCACCATGTGCTGTCTCCCACTCACATTACACTGGGAAAACCCTGGCAAAATCCCAGCTTAAACTGTACAAGTGTTTTGTGGAGACAAGCCCACCTCACCATTAAAAAAAGCAGCAGAAACACTGCTACTACAGCGTTGAACTAACAAATGACAGTCCCACTGACCTTATGCTTTATTTTATCCCCAAACCCAACCCACAAGGGTTCAATTCCTTCTTCCCTAAACTAAAGGATCACTGTAGGGATTACAAAGTCCTGATAGAAGGAGGAGAAAAACAGTTCAATATCCCTCAGTTACACAGATCTTTGTTCTGAAGTCCCAATATATAGGGCTTCATGAGCTAAATCCACTCCCTAGGACATTACTTGGAAAAACACAGGTAAACTCATGAATCAGGAATGTGGGAAGTACTGAAGGTTTAGTATTAAAAACATGAAGGTTGTCAAAGGTGCCACAAAACAATAGTTTATTGCTCTTTGTTTAAGTTTACTTTCATATGCAATTTCTTTAATTAAATCCTGCAAAGTCAGGCACCCAACAGGTTACAGAAGTCAGGTTTACCCTTATGATCACAACATTTGACTGGACTGATATATAGAATGACATGTAATTTTTTTACATGTGTTACATATCATCCATGCAAAATTATAAACTGGGGTAGAATTAAAGTGCAGATGATGGTAAAGCTGACACTTGAATTTTCTAGTGCTTAATTCAAGATAGGATTTTTTAAAGCTATTTCAAATGTACAGGATAAAAAATGCCATCTTCTACAAAAGGTATTTCAGAAATGGTATTTGCACTTTCTTTTTCATGTTCTGAATGGCTACAATCACATTGGTCTTCATATTTAATTATGTATTTATGACTTAATTATACATAAATTAACACACAAACCCAAGTTTACTACTTCAACAAAATCCTGCAGCATTATCTTTCTAGAGAAAACAGAATCTAAATATCTAAAACTTTAGAAATTACTTACATTTATATCTGTATGGTAAATGAGAACACACAATGCTGGCAAAATCTGAAAAGAAGTTCATCAGTCATTAACAGTAGAACAAAATTGGTGGTAAAATTATGAATCCAAGTATTACAATCACAAAGCTTAGCTTGAGTCTGCTTTAGTATATTGTAATCACACACTTTCTAGCAGCTGGTCATTCCCTCCAAGTATGTATAAAATTATCTTTATCATCTGTATTTCAAATTTGCAAAATACAAGACAGTACTATATTCCAGACACAGAATGTAGACTGTATTTTAAGAGAAAACAAGCAAATAACAGAGATAAGACACCCTGCTGCTATTTTAAAAGCTTCGTTATCACATACAATAAAAATTATTAGCCTAATATCAATATGTAAACCTCTTGGATTACAGTTTAATCTTTTATAATCTCAAATGGAGAAAATATAAAACTGGGCTGTGATAAAACTGCTTTGAACAGTGTTTTATTTAGTAAAGCATTACTTGCAAAAGCTTCCCTGTTTCTCTGCCTAATTTTTAAAATTTCATTAAAGTTTAGCTGTTAACAGTAACATACTTCACACGGTTTCAAAAACTGTATCTACACTTTTGAATTTAGCTTAAAATCAAGAACTTTACTTACAATTACAGTTCTAATCAAATAGCTCCATTTTGCTGACTGTGCCGACCCTATCAACCGAGCATTTGCTCTGTTCAACAGTTTAAAAGGATTTTCAGGATTTCTGCTCAGGTTGGGACTTGGCATTGACTGCATGTGCAGACTGAGTCAAAACACAAACCACACTACGTGCCACATTTTACTTACACTTCCTCTTGCTGAAAATAATTACATTTGAATTTTTCTACGTACAGAATCACATTGTAGCCTTTTTTTTAGTGAAAACATGTAATGCTGAGTATTTTAATGCTTTCTAGTGTGTTAATTTTTTTGTTGTATAGCTCATCACTTTAGTCTTACTCAGTTTCAGATGTTACAAATACCTTTATTACAGCTGTAGCAAGAACCACCAAATCGGTCAAATTATTTAATCTAACAAATGGCAGAGTGGCACAACACATGTGCAGTGACAAAAAACATGCAAAAATTCATAGTATGACAGTGTAAAACATTTGGCCTCCAGCCCAGAGTTTAAAACATTATCTGTCTCATAATTCTTTATTTACCTCCTGAACTGTCTCCATAGGCGGTGGGGGGTCCTTATTCCTGCAGAGATTTACAATGACCCATGTGACGTTCCGAAGGAAGGTGATGGGAATGGAGGGATTGATGAAGGACAGAAGAGGTTTGACAACTCCCAGTGATATGACATAATCTCTACACTGAGGACCATCACCTACAGAAATGAAAATTGTTGCAAAAGAAATTACATTAAAAATGGAAAATCTTGAAATGTATGCAATGACATGTTGGGATACTGAAATTCTATGTTTCCTCACCAATAGTCTACTACTAAAAGGTCATATTTAATTAAATATACATACATGAAGTTATGTATGTATATTTTAGGAAACACAAAATTTATCTTGTTAATATTTTGCATAGCGAGTGATACTGTTATTTAGAAAAAAACCCAGGAGGTACATATGTAATTCTGGCCATATTATATACTTTAAAAAAATTGTATCAAGACACAGAATTCAGAGGAAACATAGTCTCTTATGATAATGCCAATGTTCAAAAAGTCAAGTTCTAAAATGAAATGTTCCCTGAATTCAAATTATTGTAACAACAAGTTACCTATAATATTTCCGAGAGCCCAGACAGCCTGCTCACAAACATTCTGGTGTGGTGAATGAAGTAGTCTCAAGAAGAGGGGTACTGCATCTGCAAAATGCAAAGATTGGATTTGTTTGATACTGCATCTTGGTATATGAGCAACATGTTCACTGATTTACACAAAACACATTCTCCACCATGCCTTATAAATGTTTCTATTATGAAGGGTGCACAAAACCTGAGTTGAACATTTCTATATATATCTAGAGAAGGGAAAAATAGACTTGAGAACAGAATTATTAATCAACAATGCTCCCCACATTTAAACATCTCCCCATACTTGTCAAAGCGATAGGCAGACCCTCAAGTATGCAGGTGTGAGGTGTCATGTCCCGGTAATTCAGATTTTCCAGTTATCCAGGAACACAACACATACCAAGCAGAATGACATGCCTACTTGTGTAAACGTGCCTCATATCCTGACTTTAAGAAAACAGCTTCCTCCCAAGAGGTGGCTATAGTTAGTTTCCATATGCAGTGAAGATTTACATCCATCTGCCAGTCCCAAGACACGTTTAAACTTGCTCTTATATAATGCCAGCAACATACCAAATTAAGGAACTGGTACTGATTTTAGATATCATTCTCTGTGGAATTAAATATATTTGATAGATCTAAGAAGCCATCCCACTACTATCCCCATGCACTGTTTTCCTTCAGACAACCCATACTGTTTGGAAGACAGTAACTTTTGCAGCAATCTTTTAAATCTATATATGATCATACTCATCCTATAGTCTGAGTAAACTAGATCAATTTATATACTGTTAAAGAGCATTTTTTCTTGCAGAAATAGCTTCACAATTTTTTTAAAAGTGCAACACAGTTTGTGAGCAACGGGGAATCAATATTGTGTTGATAATGTAAAGTGATAATAAGCCAAAAACTCTGATATAGTTTCCTAAAAAATACAGAGCCATGAAAAATAAAGACAACCTAAAATTCCTTCCCCACCCCAGATGAGTGATTCAGCCATTGCCTATAACTGACAAGCAGGGACAGCAACACACTGTTGCTTAAGAACACTCACTCTTGTAATAAAATCATCCCACTTCCATTAGCTCAAGTGGAATATTTTAGCTTCCTTCTCAGCAATTACTGAGATTACAATTCAGCCATACATGCATTCAACATTTTCAGAGAAGAGGGTCAACTATGTAGTTTATATTACACTGCAATCCTGGTATGGTTTCAAAACCAGGAATGAAGTTATTTCATAATAGCACTCAGGCAGGAGGACAACCTGAAAGAGCATGAGTTGAGGTTATCTGACCTACCACTCTCAAAAAATTAATTATTCCTGCTCCAAACTGGCTCCTGCTGAGAGCTATTCTGTGCATATAGTTCTTCTCCTCTTTTGCTGGGCCTTCCAAGTACCATCTGTCCTTCCTGATTGCAGGAGGCAATTCTTCTTTTGTATTAAGGCTGCATCAGCCTCTTCTGTAGCTGCAAGGGTCTATTGCTTTGTTCCCTCAAACCCTTTCTTATCTAAAGGGAGAAGAGCTGGGAGACTATTTTCCCTTGCTCATCTCCCAGACAAAGCAGCAAGACTTTTAGTCTAAACTTCACCTGTTTTCTCTTCATGAGTAAAATCCTTTTTGATTGTCTGAAGTAATTTAGTACATTTTCTTCTTTTCAAGCATTAACTAAACAGATTTTGGGAGAAATATCTCCCAGCTTGAACTTCTAGTAATTGTTCAGGTAACAACCGTGTTTTTAGTTGTGCTGTACATACTTTTATTCTACTTCTAATTTTTACTTTGAGATTTTTTCCAGATTTTTTCCTGCAAAGCTAATACTATAAACATAATTTCTGTTAGCTTCATTCAAACAGGACAACATTGTGGGACACGAATAAGAAAGAAAACAATGACTAACCAATGAACAAGTTGAGAAGGAAGAAAAAACTTGGGAGTAGATTTTCAAAGGTACTTAGACACCAGAAAAGCAATCTAAAAACAGAGGTGCCCAAATCACATCAACAATTTTTGAAACAAATTCAAGATATTGATTTTTTTTTTTAAGCCTTTGGATTTTTCTAAAGCTTGTTTTGGTAAGATCATTTTATCCAAATATTACTCTGGATAATAGTAAAAATAATAATAGTAATAATAATAACAACAGCAATAATAGTAATTACAGCAACAATAATAATAATTCTATTGCTCCAATATCTTAGCTATACTGAATCTAATAATTATTCAGTTATTTTATTAGCCGTAAAAACATACAAACCAGCATTTTCATTTGAAAGGCAGGTTCACACTCAAAAATCAAGTAACTAAGTCACCATTTTCCCATACAAAAATGAGAATATGAGTAAGTCAAGACACTTTATTATATATTTGCTCATCTATAATCTACTGTTTAATGACAACATTTTGTATTTAGCATAAAGGTGATTGTTTTAAGATAAGTATGCTGATCCATAGAAGCTATAGATATAATCCTGAAAAAATTATTTGATTAATTTATCTTCAATTGACTTTAGAGTTTCTTTCCTTTCTCACTGTCTGGTTAAACAAGAAATGAAAGCAGCTCAACAAACTTGTGTGTACAGGAAATACTAACCATACAGACAAGGAAAGGATGGTAATTTTCTTAACAATGTACTTAAATGTGCAACCTTACATAACTGTATGTATTTAACAACTTTAGTAAGATTTATGAACACACCTTTGAGGCAGAAAGAATTAATTCCTAATTTAAGCGTTAGCCACAGAGCAATTAAGGGTACATTATTTCAGAAATCAAACCTAGAATGAGAAAGGGCTTAGATTTTTGTCATAGTTGTTGTATCATCTGTCATTTTCTATCTTCTTTATGGGAAAATCCTGTCTGGGATTCTTAACATTAATTGTTAGTGACAAGCAGATTAATGTTTAAGAGCAAATGTAGAAATCTTTCAGAAATCTTCAATAAATATTTCGGACAAGCATGTATTTATTACTTTAATGGTATTGATAAGAAATGGCATTCGTTATCCAAATACTTTCTTTTTCCCACAATATCCACCCCCACTGCCTCCTCCCCAAAAAACCCAAAGTTGTAATACTTACTCGACTGTACAACAGCCTGAGTCTGTGCAGAAGTGCCTGATGCTATGTTAGTCAATGCCCATGCAGCTTCAAATTGTAATGAAGGACTGTAATGAAAGAATTTTATACTAGTAAGTTGAAACATGATCTGAAGACTATTTTATGGTTCATGTCAATATTACTAGCTGTATCCATATGAAATACCCTACATTTTAGGCAGTACCACTGGGCTAAAATTTAAAAAAACTCAACATCTAAGCTTGGACTTTTCAGGGGAAAAGCTGTAAGAAAAAAGAGATCTTCCATTCTGTGATATTTTGTAAACCATCCAACACTCTGAATTAATATTAGTAACAAAAAAAAAATCCAAACAACTAATTAAACTTGATTCTTCCAACATTACATTCCAGACCAAGTGCAAGCTGATATACTTTGATACAGACATTTTTCTGCACTATCACAGAGGGAAACATCTGGAATCAGTATGAAAAGACAGCATCACACCTGACTTATTAAATATAGATAAAATTAGTTACAAATGTCATGAAAGCTGGGAGGACATCTCTTCCAAGATGTCTGTCAACTGTTGTCTATGCCAACAGGAGTTTAGTAAAACAGTTTCCATGAAAATTGCTGCTCAAGCAAATACTAAAAATTAAGAGTTCTACAAGCTACAGAAGAGTTTACAGCCCACGGTCATTAGCACAACTAATAACTGTGTCTGGATTTAGGAAGAACAGAGAATATCTACTGTTAGGTGACTGTTTAATTCCCATGGGTTTTGTGTCTTCATCAGTCATATTTTATATACAGTCGTAAGTACCTGCTTCTTTTAAATTGTCTTGTGTATTAATTTCCAAAGCAATTTGAGGTTTTATTGGGGATTGGATTGCAAAAGAACTAAACAGGAGGTAAAAACAAATCGTATCTCTCAGCAGCTACCTATAAACCTTCAAATTTTAGGATCAAGTCAAAACTCTAGTTTTAGGTTGGTACCTGTTTTCTTTCTCTCTTGATAAGCTTTCAAGTATAACATGAACAAGAGCTTTAATGATTTGTTATGCTAAGTCTTTTCAGAGTTTAACTCTGCTAAATATTATATAGTAATCATGATTAAAAGGACTGCTTAAAAAACGTTCAATTTTGAAAGACTTATTAAACATTCACAAGGGTGTATCATACAAAAACTAGCAGAAGATTCAAATTAAAAGAATTTTCAAAGCACTGAACCATCTACTTCTAAAGCAGACAAGTGTTCATGACCCATTTTAAAATGCTTTCCTCATTTGAATGTTATTGTCAGCTGCCCTCTAAGCAACTGTTTTGTTAAACAAGCTAGGAAAAAAAACCCTACGCACAGTTCATAGTTTTGCAGCCGTCAAAATATACCAAAAACACCAAAACATATCTTTGAAGTTCCTAGCTCTCATAGCTGCAGAAATAACATTGAAAATGGAAATACCATAAATACATTCATGTCTGCCTGAGATCAAAAACAGGCTAAAATATTTACCTCAATAGTGTCAATCCCTATCTATCTGAATCAGGAGCTCAAGATTTGTTGAATATGACATGCTTTGTTTCTTAACATGTCATTAAATGCTTGCAGCTATACGCTCAGCGTTCTCTACGTTCTTTACTGAAGCTCTTTGTTTCCCAAGAGCATGCTCACCGTGTTCTACCATCACATAAGAGAGCAGGAGAGAGCCAGAAGGAAACACACCTTGCAATGAGAAGAAACCAGAAACTTAAGCTAATAATCTTAATGGAAAAGACAAATGTATTCTGGAAAAAACCCCTGTTCACAACCAGGGATGTTCTCTGCCTTCACGCAAATACACACAAGTCTGTGGTAGGTTTCTTAAAAAAAGCTTAAATATTCAAAACCAACGGGAAATGTAGTAAGGTTTTCTCCCTTAGCTGGATAGGATCAAACACACACTAAAAATTAAATTACATTTCAGTAGCAGAATAAATATTCCTGGAGAACTTGTGATTTATCATCATGGAATGTGATCCACTGCGTCGGATTATATGGTGCTGGAATCCTCAGTTTTGTTTCAAATAATGATTTTTTTTTTTTTAAATGCAGATTTCCAGTAACAGTGAAGATTTTTAAAAGAATACTTACTTATCATCCCTTTCTAGGCATTTTACCAGAATTGGTAAAATTCCAGATTTTATTAAGTCATCAATAGGTGGATTTCTGTCACTGGATAGGAGTTTTCTGTGAAATCAAAAGTAAAAGTAAGTAACTTTCATAATAAAAAATGTGTATAAATTATGTTTCTGTATATTTTTTTATTTTTACCTTGCAGCTTGGACAGCACTCAGTTGGATCACTGGGTTGTCACTTGTGGCATTCTGAAAAAAAAATTAAGAACACAGTAAAAATTATAAATGCACATAACATACCCTTCTAGTTAAAAAAAAGGTTAAATTTAACATACCTGCAGTATAGCTTCTAGTGTTACATTTTGCTTAAAAAGAAAAAAAAAAGTTTTAGTAATTTTGCTGATAAATTATAACCCTAAACATTTAATACAAGAAAACTTATTTTAACAGTGTATCAGCTCTTAAATTTGCTTTCAAATAACTGCAAGATAACAGAATACATTGTTTAGAGACAGCACCAAAGTTTTAAAAATAATTCTAGAATCAAGGAACTTACTGCTTTGAAGTCAGCATCAACATCAGAATCTTCTAAGCTTTCCTCCTGAGGAACATTTCTTTTTTTCAAAAGATGTTCATCTCTTTTGTTCTGTAAAAAATGACAAAAAATAAAGCCACTTTTAATGCTTATTAGTACAGGGTGGTGATGCACAATGGACCCTTTCAACATGTAGGTAAAGTTGCCTTTTTTAAAGGCATATGTAACTGCAAATAGAATTTGCAGTATTTTAGCTCTAATAACCTGACAGCTTGCTAATCAGACAGATCTACAACAATCCATGACATTTGAATTAATTAAAACTTACAGTCTGGGGATCAGTTTTCTAACAGGCATTCACAATATTCATAGCTCTGCATGATATTAACATTTAGCCACACATAACAGAAATTCTTTTTCAGTGTAAGATTATTTTTCAGCTAAACCTCTTTTGAAGCACCCTAGTCACATCTATTTGCATTTTCTGTGTAAAGTAGCATGCTCCATGCACACCAGCACTCGCAGAATTTCCCACTCACGCTGTTAGCCTGATTTCTGACAGAAAACAAGACACCCTCCAGTCTTAGCTCTTTAAGGAATTACAAAAGAACAAAATTATCTTTTCAGTGGTAAAACACCCATTTAACATTTCATACTTAGTACTAGGGGACATGGCCAATGGGATGCTCTAACAGAACTGTGAAAGGTGTCAAATATGAATTTCTACATATTTTTCAGCACTGGACACGAAGGAAAGCTCTGTGAAGAGTGCCAGCTGTTGTGAGGTTTCAAGATTAAATTGAAAAAGAAATTAACACGAAAACCTTTGCCTGCAGGTAACAAACACCATTACAAAACGTTTCTTCAGGTCAGGAGGAAGTTTAGGAGCTCAGTAGCCAGTAGAAGTTCTTGTGGCACTAAAGTTAATTATGTTTGAGTCTTCTGAGGACAAAAAGCAGAATCTGAAGAACATTTCAACATTAGAAACTGGAGTTCCTAATGCTAGCCAGTATTAGATATACTCACAGAGGACAAGCAGCTCTTGCCCCTGCAATTACATCCAAGGAAAGACTAAGGGCTCAAGCCAGTGATGGAGGCAGATCCAGGTTTTCTGGACATCCCTTTTAAGCTACCACTGATTCCAAGATTCTTTTTCAGATAAAGCACATAGCTACAGATACACCGTTAGAAGATGTAGGTAACTTTCCTATGTTTGAGTTCTGCTAATTCACCTTTGTGACAACAAAGAGCAATCACAATGTTCCTGTTTGGTTAGTGCCCATCTGTCTCAGAAGAGGAGCAGATTGACTAAAAGTAAGTAGATGTCAGTGTACAGCCTAAGCCCTAAGCATGGATTGCAAAGATTGAGACCCCCTAAGTGAGGGAACAGCAAGATCTCACCAAAATGGACTCAAGCAAGCCTCCAAAGAATTTCTTCATAGCCCTTTTCATCTAAGCCTCTAAAAGAATGCATTAAGAATGTAATTTTCCTCTTAGGGTATTTTTTTTTAATGAATCAGTTGAGGCAGGGTAAATGCAGATTCTTTTCCAAGAATTTGTGCTACTAACACTTGACAGGGAAGCCTGCAGAAGAATATACTAACAGTGCTTCCGTGTCCTTGTCATTGTAGTCATTCTTCGAACAGGTAGACTTATATTATGTACTAAAATATGTTCTTTACAGTGAATGAAAAGCTATACATACACACTGGAAAAAGACACAACTGATATAGGTTTTACTATCTTGAAACTAAGTATTTTCTTTTTCTTTTGGATTTTCAGACTGAGAATCAGAAAAAGATTTTTTTCTACCCTAGCACTCCCAGCAACATGAAAGACAGATTCCTTTCTTCAAGGAGTCTTCTACTTTATTTAGGAGCTATCATGGACATAAAGCAATCTTATTTAAGAAAGATCAGAGTAGAAACAAGGACAGTATGCCAGGGAAAGAGGTAAAAAAAGACAAGCCCATGACTCTTTAATCCACCACTTATTTAGCAAATAATTGCTTTGCCTTGCACCAAATTTAATTGGCAATTAGAGCTTTCATAAGCTCATGTCTATGAGCTCTCAGGGGCAGCTGAGTTTGCCAAGAAAGCCAAAAATAAACCTTGTGAAAGATCATGGAAGTTCTTAGGATTCCAGTTAGCCAGACAGTATCCTGTGTTTCTGCTCAAGTTAGGAGTGCTAAGGCTTCCTTTGAAGGGTGACATCTAACTGAATGACCATATCATTGACCTGGCTAAGGATTACCTTTCTTTAGGCACACAAGTGGCCCAAGTCAAACTTCATCCTCAGAAAAAGCCAAGCACCCAGAATCAAAGGATATCTCAGAACAATGGAGTTACAGGATTCATTTAGATACAGAATCTTAAACTGAATCCTAACCACTGCTCATCCACCATATGCCGTTTTAGACTGAGACTAACAGACTAAGCCAATTAATTCCAGGGTCCCTGTTACTAACAGAGCAGCCTTCAGGTTTCTGGGATGCTGAAACCAAGTGATAAACACTCTATATCAACCTTCACCAAGACACTGCACTGAGAAGTTTTATGTTCTGAATCCTGATGCAGTCTCCATCATCTGACACTGACAGTGTCAAAACTGACACTGTTACCTGCCAGGAAAGGGAGATGGCCGTTGTTTAAGCTCTCAGACCTGTTGCTGTACAAACAATATAATCAGAGACCAAGACTATCTTTCCAGAAATGTAGTCGATCCATTCTCAAAATGCACAGAACACAAAGCCAACATGGAATCAGTAAAAGGGCACCCAACCATGAGGAGTGTCATCTGACCGGCTCATGCTGCCGACCCATGCCTCAACCTGGAATCTGCCAGACTACTGCTACCTTTTCATGTCAGATAGCTTTGTTAATTAAATTCCTAAACAAATAATAAGTGATTGAGAAATAAAAAGCAGGGAAAAAATAGAGTTTCTTCCTGAATAAGAGCTGTGGTAAAGATAGTGAATAGAGATAATATATTCTTGAAACAGAATGTGTTGCAAATGCACCTTGATGTCTGTAATTTCAAGAGAATAAATACCTCACACTGATGCATGCAGAATTTGTTTACTACTGTTCAAAGCCGTGATTTTTTATTTATCCCATCTTACTAAACAGAGATGTGAGCATTTCATCACATCCATTCATTTAATATTTATACCCACACTGATTCAAAACACAAACCCATGACTATGTAGTGCTTCAACCATACAGATCAAGAATACACTACATTTGTCTTTTCTTCAAAGCCAGGTGTACATGCAGCATCTGGGTAGCTGGGATGAAGAGAAGACATTCCTTTCCTTTGAAGAGGCACTGGTGGATTACTAAGGTCATGCCAAAAATTTCCTGAATTTTGTATACTCATGCTAGAGCAGCAGTGTTAACTGTAAAGACTGAAGCAATGATATTACAACTTATCCTTTCCACTGCTGGAACTTGATAAAACATGTCACTTAACATTTCAGTCTCAATCATGTACCAGAAGCAATGGTACAGAATCTCATCTGCCACAGAGTTGCCACTGCAAACCAGTTGCCTACCAGCACCAGCTGAGTTGACACACGCTGAATTTATTATTAAAGCAGATTTTTTCTGGTCTCTGCAGTGAAGAGGTTTAACCAACACTCCAAAAGAACACCAATTCCTGCATTTAAGAGTGCTGCAGCTGCTGTTCACTCTTGATTTACAGTCTGACCTACATCCAGTGCTCAGGCTTCTCCCCTAAATGTGTAACTGATCTTTGCATGTGCAGTTTTCAGTGAGAAGTCACTGGCAGCTCATAGGCTTCCTCCTCATTCTCACTCACATATTACTGGCACATGCTGGATTCCTTCCACACAGGACAGTATCTTGCCCTAAGTGTCTAACTTTCTCCCCACCACACTTCTGTAATAAACTGGCCTTAAAATTCTGACCTGTCACGAAAACCAATTATAAGTAATAATTTAAAATTAAAATTCTCACTTTGCACTGCAAAGTTCTCTCCAAAGACTGCACTGGAATGTGAGCATTCCACCTCAATTTAACAATATGTATAGGGATATGCTGCATTAGTTAAGCCATCTTTTACAGGTTTGCTTTGCTAGCATGCACAGGCTCCCCAAGTGCTATGAATGACTCTTTCCAGTACAGATTTCACAGTTACACAGCGAGTTTTACACCAGTTCGGAACAAAGACAGCCTCTAACATGTCAGCATAAACTTCCATTGATGATCATTTTCCAGTCATCTGGGTCAAAACAGATTTCTCTGACTAATTATTATAGTCTCAGGATGAATCTTAGAAATACTTATTGTTTATATTGTAATGAGATAGGGAAGTTTTTCTGTAAGACCTGAAAAAACAAAGTCCCTTTCTCCAAGAGGAACAGAAGGATCCCAGCAAAATACTAGCACAGTATTTTTTGGTTGCTCCTACACAATCAGGTGATAAGTGCAGACAAAATTTCTCCAAAACAAGTCAAGTTAATTTCTATCAACATAGTTTCTATTTACAAACCCTTCACTTTGATTTTAGCAAGGATTTTGTCTTCTCAGTTTGCAAATAATGAAAAAAGAGATGGAATTTGGTGGGTGTGCACTCCTAAGCAAGCACCACCCAAACTGCCAGGGATTCAATTCGCAAACTGGAGATAAGTCTCCCATCAAATGGGAGACCAAAAGGAGCTTGGGCTATACTGAAAATATTCAAACCAAACACTTTTCATGTCATTAATGAAAATAATAGAAAATACAGGTTATACCAAGCTGGAGAAGCCCTGAAACATACTGGGGAGCAGAATGGGAAAGCCTGGAAAAAGCAGATGTAATTCAGAAGACAGAAGTCAAATGTAAAAAAGAAAAAAATTTTGCATTTATTCAACTATGCAAACAAAACAAACAACTACATTTGCTTTGTGGTACTCTAAGAAGTGTACAAAGCACACACAGACTGTGTGCCTGTCAACAGCATACTTAATATAGAGAGGAATACTGTGTTAGGAACTGTTTTTCACTATTCCATTTAAAACTCAGCTACAGCCTGCATCCTTTTAGATTTCCACACTACCAGAAAAAAACAGGCAATTTGGATCTGAGAAGCAGCAACAAGGCAAATCTAGGAAAGAGAATGTTCAAGAAAAGGGTGAAGAACTGAAGGTGTCTCAACAGGATAAAGCTAAAGGGGCCAGGACGAAGTCCTCCAATACACTGCAGGTACCCAAAAGCAAGTACAAGTTTACCCTTTCTCTTAGCATGTAAAACGTCCCTCAGGATCAAGTCTTTGAGGTGCCTAGAAAGGCTCTTGGGAGAGTTATGAAAGATGAGGGTGTAACAAACGCTCTAATAAGGCAGAGCAGTAAACTAGATCAGCTCTCATACTCCTGCTCTTCCCAGCCATACTGACATTTACCCAATACAGGCAAAATCTGCCCCAAAAATTAACTCCCTTTACAGCACAGAAGCAATAACTTCCAGAAAACAAAATAAATGAACAACCTCACTTTCTAAATGCTAAAACTCTCCCTATTCCCATTCAGAGATTTAAAACATTTGAATAGCTAACAGCTCCACTGGAATAACTGGTACAGAAACTGAACATGGATTAATTCCAAGTGATACACTGGAGTAAAGCAGTACTGTTCTGTTGTACTGAGCTTCACAAATTGGAGAAAAAAAAATTAGAATCCACAGTTAGTATTTAACAAATTTACACCTTTCCTATATAAGTTTGGGGCTATAAAGCAAAGCTTATGGAAAAATATTTAGTTAAGACACCAGAACATTGTTAGCAAAGTAACACAGTTGATAAAAGCAGACTCACCTTCCGCAATTCAATTGTAACTTCATTTCTGTGTCTTCTCATAGTCTATAAAAAAAAAAAAAAGTATGTCAAGAAAGTAGCATTCTGTTTTGAAATCAGCTGCTTCTAGGTAAAAAGTGCAGTTATTCATCAAAAGACATGGAAACTGTGCATAATTTATAACTCAATCTTTCCTAGGAGGGTGCATATGTTTTTTGTGATGTTTTGCTTGGGTTCGGTCTTTTTTGTTTAGTTGGTTTGTTCTCTTGTTTTTGGTTTTTTTTTTATTATACACCTTACAGATAGCTTTGCATTAAACCACAAGAAGTTTTTGTATCCAAAGGTACAAAATATTGACTTCCCCATGGAGTTTCACTAGAATGATTCTCCAGGTGTTTATATGTGCAGACCAAAGGCAGCAGCAAATCCAGGTTAGACAATCTCATATTCCCATATAATCACATTCACAACCTATACCAGCTCTCTGGCCAAAATCAATCATGACTGACAGAGGATGACTGAGCTCAATGCAACAAGACCGATCAGGCTTGTGGGAAAAGGAAACAAAGTAGTACAGTGGTACTGAGTCTCCTTAGGATCTATAGCCTAAACACTGCAAATGAAAACCAGCCCATAAGCATCTCGGCTCCTTAAAGATACTAGGCACTCATAACACATTCCTGACAATGCTGCTGCACCTCTTAGATAAGAGACACCAGAAGACTGAAAAAGAATTTTAGCCTACTGAAGGCAATCTCCCTAGTTTCATTCAACTATCAGTGGAAAAGACATGTACCAGCAGAATGCAATTCAAAGGACTGCTACCAGTCCAGCAAGATCACCCACACTAACTAAAATTAGCCTTTTAAAATACTTCCTATGTCCTATCCTTGCTACTGACCTTCACTGCCACTATCACGTTCCTTTTGAGTTAGGGCAAATAACTCCCTGAGCAAAAAAGTACATGTGAAGACCAGCAGTATACAGTAAACATCAGCACTCCCCATCAGCCATCTAAGAAAATGTCCAACATGCTAAAGATGAAACACAGGTAGAAAAAATGAGCTTTCGCACCATGAATATATACAGAACAGAACTACAGTAGCTTCACTGTTCTCAGCCAGTTTGCACAGCAGTGCCATGGGCCGGGGTGCCACTCACCAGAACAGGTTACTCAGAGCCCCATCCAGCCTGGCCTTGAACACTGCCAGGGATGAGGCATCAGCAACTTCTCTGGACAACCTGTGCCTCACCACACCCTCAGTAAAGAATTTCTTCCTGACATCTAATATAAATCTACTCTCCTTCAATATAAAAATATTGTCCCTCGTCCTGTCACTGTCTGCCCATACAAAAACCCTCTCTCCCTCCTTTTTATAAGCCCCTTAAGGTACTGGAAGGCTGTAATGAGGCCTCCCTGAAGCTGTCTCATCTCCATTCTGAAATTCATTACCTTGGGTTCACTTGAGAGTAAAGAAGGCTTGTCTTCCTGCCCACTGCTTGATTAACCAGCTCACTAATGTAAACATGGACAAAATTCTCCTTTTACATCTACAGGGTTGAACCTACTACTTTAAACAAAGCAAGTCCTCCTTACAGTAAGGGGAAACCAGCACTACAGCATCTACCAGAACTGCATGTTATTTCCCCTTCTCATCATTTTGGTAAACCATTTGATACTTGTGACCATCTGAGCCTGCTGCAACAGCTCAGTACAACAGAGACTGGATAGCTGGGGAATGGGAGGGCATCGGGTGGGTTCAGCTGTCTGAACAAATGAAGAACCCAAGAAGTCATCACACGCAACTAGCAAGACCAGTCATTCCAATTTCTTGTTCTATTAGAACTTTATATTTGAATAATCTTAATAACTGTGTCAAATTTAAGGACACCATATAGCCTGAAGTTTTTCAACACTTCTTCCCCTTGACAGCTGCCTTCCAGTACTAAAGGGGGATACAAGAGAGCTGGAAAGGGGCTTTTTACCAGAGCATGGAGTGACAGGACAAGGGGGAATGGCTTTCAACCAAAAGAGGGCAGGTTTAGACTAGATATTAAAACAAATTCTTTACTGTGAGGGTGGTAAGGCACTAGAACAGGCTTCCCAGAAAAGTTGTGAACGTTCCAACTCTGGAATTGTTCAAAACCAAGTTGGATGAGGCTTTGAGCAACCTGATCTTGCGGAAGATATCTTGCCCATGGTGGGAGGGTTGGAACTGGATCTCCAAGGCTCCTTTCCACTCACATAATTCTATGACTCTCTAACTCTGCATTTCAATAAAAAAATGTAATTAAACAATGCTGTAAAGTCTCCTTTTCTTGATCATTCTGTGTTCTAGACACCAAAACTCTTTACTGAACTTTTCACTAGCAACACCATCCCACCTTCCCCTAAAATCTCACCTTTTATTCCTACTTATTATAAATTTTAAGGTGTACATTATCACAATCAGTCAACTCGAGTGTCCACTAGAATTTTCCTCTCCAGAATCCAATATTGTATGTGCCAAATTTGAAGTCTCAGTGATTTAACTGATGCACAATTTACTTTTAGATTTGGTCCCTACCTAAATTTACTCATTTATCTATGCAAGAATACTCTAGAACACTTATAATGAACAGAAAAATCAGACTAAATCTCAAGTTCTTTAGAAGACAATGATAACATTTATCAGCTACCACTCTTCTGGAAGCAGGGCAGATTTAAGGAACACTATATGCTGTGCTCAACAGTTGAGAAGCTTGATATTTTTGGTTTAGAAAAAAACCCAAATACAGAGCAATCCCAGGCAAGACATTACTACTCATTTCATCAATTTACTCTAAAACCTTCTCTAACAATACTTGGACTAAAGACAGTTACTCAGAGTCAGCCATCCATAAAGCCTCTACTGGGAAGACTCAAAGCTTCTTTCAAGGGCGAATAATTCACTCAGATTTTCCATTAGGGTTTATCTTTATTTCATACTTCCATTACTTCAGCCTGTCTGATCCTACACTATTACAATTCTGTCTCAATATTTTTTTACACTTTTCTTGTTGCTTTTTATCAAGCTGATCTTCAAAATATTTCACTACTCCGTTATGGTTTTCACACTTAATGTACAAAAATCTCCCATCTTTTCCTCATTTAGAGAGCTACCACACTTTAGAAAGATCCATCAAAAAGGTTATCACCTCTGCAGACATTTTTGCTGACCAGTACTATAGATTTTCTGAGCCCTAATACTCTTCAGGCAATCTCCATATTACCTGGGTTTTATCCTTTTAGCTGTCCTTTTGTATTTCATTTTCAACTTACTATGAGTGTTTTCTCTTTTAAAGCAGCTCTGGTACGTTTTCTTTTTACCTTCCTCCTTTAAAAGGCAGTCCTCACAACTAAGGCCATTCACAGAGCTCCAACTCTGCTCCATTCACAGAGCAAGCAGCCTGATAACTGGGATACCAGTTTTAACTCCATGGAACCAATGGATGTTACTAAACAGTTTAGTGCCCCACACTAAACTAAGGGCTCCCAGTCTTGCAGAGTCTCCTGCTGGCACAGCATCTTTAAAAAAAAAAAAAAAAAAGGTTTGTCTGGGTCATCAAGATCACCAAGAATCAGGGATACAATGTTGGGGCTAGAGGCTTCCTACAAGCACATGGGACTGAAGTTCCCCAAGAGCCTGTGGTGCATTCTGGCAGTTAAACTTGGTTGCCATGGCTGGATCATGATCAGTGCTCCTCGCTTGAGGTCTGCTGACACCATTTCTAACCCGACACTCTGTGTCCCTGACACATGACATGACCATTGCCTATCAGTGTGTTTAAGACCATGGATTCCACTTAATTCATACTTGTCAATTGTGGCAATTATAGACTGTACATGAAAAACACATGAATGCACTTTACATTGGCTTGATTACCTAATTTTATTCATGCTTCTTACTGAGGATTTCTCCAGACTGTTGCCCAGTCTGTTGTTGATTTTCTCCTCTTTAGCACTGGAGCTGATAAACTAGTGACAGACTGCTCTATGGTAAGACTCTGAATGTCCACAATTTAGTCATCCTTGCCTTGAAAGACCTGAAACACGTTTCAACTTCATCCGATTACAAGAAATGCAGGTACACGTGTAGCATCATATTTTGCATACTCTTGCTGGACTTTCAGAAGCTTTATTTTAAAACATGCAAACCAAAAGGCAAAATTCCCAATCTCATCTGGTGGGGTGAGGTGGGGAGAGTGGGACAGGATAGGACAGGAAGATTGACAAAGCCCAGATTTTATTCCCCAAAAAATACACTACAATGATTCAGATAATTTTTTGTCCTGATTTGCCATTTCCTGAAACCAAAGTATTTAAAGCTGGTGTTTCAGATGAACCATTTTAGAAATACAGCAGGTCATCAGAACCTTCCTACAGCCTCAGAAGAGACACACATTATAAGGCAATAGCATATAAAAGAAGCACTTTTAAGTACCACAGCTAGCCTCCGTTCAAGGAATCATTACCACTGTAAGCAGAATAACACGCTCGCAACACACCCTGCAAGACCCAGCATGTAGGGAACTGACAGGCATTTACAATGGATTTATACTCTAGTAAAAAGGCTAAACATTTTCCCCAGCTAATACAGGTCAGATAAGACAGAGAGAAGAGACAAAATTATTCTGCAACTTAACCCAGGATTCATTCCCAGCTTCCAGGCTGGGAGGACATCTGCTGAAGTCTATAGATACCACACCAGTTGAAGCCTAGCAAGAGCTTACCAATGGATCTAATACAGGGCTTGACATCCACAGCTTCTGACTATGATCACGTCTCAGCAGAATGTGCTCAAACAAGTAACTTCATGGGACACTGAAACAGCACATCTCAACACTAACCCCCAAGCCAAGGCTGAACGGTTTCACTGAATAAAAAAATACAGCCTCCAAATCTCAGGGAAAACACAGCACAGGCAAAATCCTACAAATCCCAAAAATGATGACATCTGGAGCATCTGAACCATGAGGACACTCCTAAGCACAAGGTATTAATGCACCATGCACTAAGTGCAAACAGTAAAAATGAGTAACTGCCAGTCAGCATTAATAAGAACACAACACTTATCAAGCTGTGCTACAACATCACATCTCAATTGTTATACATGACTCAAGACAGACTTAAGCTCATAAGGCTTTTGTAACAAGCAATTTCTTCTCCCCAGTTCACCACATGTAAGGAACAATTATTTACCAGTATGTTTGACAGGCTTACATAACCACAGTAATGCACCAAGTACTGTAAGTGTTGTTACAAGTCAAAAGTAGACACTGAGCAGTATTTCTAATTTCAAGTTCCTCAGCATTTTGTTATTTTATAAAATATAGCATAAAAACCCCCAAAAGATCTGCTAGATGTTGTTGGTAAATCAGTGTTTCGCTTCTTCCCTGAATTTCTGAATATTCTTCCAAAGTTAGATACAATCAATCACCTATGAAGAATCACTCCTTATCACCTCCCACTTGAAGGAAAAATAATTCCTAGTTCCCTCAAATCTGAAATTAGTTTCATACGCCAAAGAAGAAAATCACTGCACACATTAGGGCTGCTGTGTTAAGCTGCAAGGGAACTTTGTTTTACTGTGATACAAAACACAAAAATGCCAAGCTGACAAAAGACAAGAGATTTAAGAGACACTAGACCTTGGAAAAAAAAGCACAAAGAGGAAAAGAATGCCACAGTCCCTGTAAAACTGCCTTTGACACACTCAGTGGGCAGAAGGCACACAGAATACAGCTGTCCTCATCAGATCAGTGTTTCAGATCTCTCTCAACAAGATGACAAGAAACTCAAAAGTTCCGTTTCAGCCACCTGAGGCCAAGGGAAATGTCTTCCTTATTTTTCAGTTGATACTTGTTTTATGACAGAACACAAAACTGCATCAAACTCTTGATATCAAAAAGCAATGGCCTCTGAAATTCTGAATTACCAGCGTAAGCTGTACAGCCAGTACACTCAAAGAATTATTTTTCAGTGACCAAATATTTGGAAACCTTTCACTGAACCACACACGCCTCACAAGTACCATTTGTGAAACTGCATATGAGGGTGCACAGGATGTATGTGCTCAGTATGTGTTAGAGAGCCAATACCACTCCTGTCACACTGCCACTTGGTGCCTTACCACAAGCCATGCAGACCTTTCTGGAAAAAAAAAAAGGATCACTTTGAAGTGTTGAGTAACATTGAGATTCTATGCAGGTAAGTCTAACAGGCTTTTTGAGCCTTTGTTTAACATAAAAACCATTTAATGCATAATACATTAAACTACTTGAAAAGACAACCTATATAGCTTCTGTAGACTAAAAAAAAAAAAATTAAAAAAGAAATTCAAGGAACCCCAAAACCAATCAGCTGCGCTTGTACATGAGAACAAGATAACATTTTTCAAAATCCTCTGCAGTGAATACATAAAGTGTTGCACCAGAGTGGGGGGGGGGGGAACAAAAACCCAAACCCTACTATAGTTACAGAAGGCTGTAAGGAAAAAAATCAAGCTAATCCAAAAGGATAAAAATCACACCTTAGACAAAGCAGTCAGAATAGTCATCCATTTATGAAAGAATGTTTTCAAACAATGTTACTACTTAAAGCAAGCTCAATCTCATCCACAATTAAATATCAAAACTAGTCTTAGGGTTTCTGTTAATTTTAAGTTTCTACTTCATATCTAAAAATCAATCTTAATTGATTATAAACACTTTGAAGTCCCTTAAGTATATAATTTTTGGAGTCACAGAATTCTGGACACTTGGTAAGATTACTTCATCCCCAGTTACAGTACAAATCAGCAAAACCAAAACTAATTAAAAGTGCGGGTGATACAACTAGTCAGAAGGTCAGGTCATTGCATTTCATTTTGTATGCTGGGATACAGAATCCTTAAACAAAATTAAAAATTAAGTTTCATGTACAGGGTGCTTAATAATGTATATTCTCTGTATAGAAAAAATAATCAAATGCTGCAACAGTAAGTGGTATGAATTTTAATAATTTTAACTACTTTTATCTATACCAATTGTGTCAGAAGGAAGATTAAGGCATAACCAGCATTTAACAACTAAAAGTCTACCTACCATTGTAACAGGAAGATAGGGAGCTCAGTGTGGTGCTCATCCCGAGCATCCACCTCATTTACTGGGATACTTCAGCAGTGTCAACTTTTAATCAACACATTTAGACCACTTCCATTACAACTTGAGCAAGCAAGTCCACAAACCATCAGGAATAAAGAGGCAGGAAACAGATGTTTTTATCCAGGCAGCACATCAATACTGCCAGCCGCCCCACAGCCACCTAGCTGGCTACCCCCACTCTCCTGCAGGCCAGCCAGCACTTATCAGCCTCGAGCCTCGAGCTAGGAAGTGGGAAAACTGGGATCATCTTGACAAGACTGATGCCTTAAGTTTTAGGTTTCATATTTTCCAGGTTCTGTATTGCATTAGTATGTAACTCTGAACTTCATATAAAGTGTCAGCAAGTTCTCCTCACAGTTTGGTTAGACAAAACAATCCTTTTCCAGCCTGAGCACCAAGGACACCGTTGCAGCTTCAGGCCCAAAAAGTGTAAACAACAGCAAATTGAGGAGAGCAATCTGGGAGGATGGGACTTCATAACCTGAAGCTGTAATTGGACAATTAACCCCAATATGGAAATGGACCAAAACTTACAAAAGTGTGAGAACTCGTGACCCACGGTCCATCTTGGGTGGAGCCACGGCCGGGCTCTTGTACTGCCCAAGGTGTGTCCTTTGAAGGCCTTTTAATAAACACCTACTTTATTCCTTTAACACTGTCTAGCCTTTCTTCTAGGTAACCTCTCAAGGCATCAAGACAAACACCACAGCCCAATGTCAGCTTTGGCTATCCTGTGGATACAAAAGTTATGTTTCTGGGAACTTCAGTAAGATCCGCATTTAATTCCTTTGAAAATTCAGCTATTGAATGGCGAGAATAAATTCACTGACCAATTCTAATTTCTCTGAATCTACAAACATCATTAAATTCTTTATTTCTGCTTTTGCCTCTCAGCATTACAGAAACAGGTCTCAGAAAATCAGAAGTTACATGCTAAGAGGAAAAGAGCTACCCTGAACACATACCTGCGTTAGTAAAGCAGCTTGATTAAACATACAGGGTGCCCAAACAGCTTAGCATTTGTAAGTCAATTCTAGACTACTTCCACCTGCCTAACTGAAAGAAAAATATTGGCCCAGTTCCAACAGCTGGATTGGATTTAACTAATGCCTTCCCTCTTGCATATAAGCATATCCTTGAGAACAATTTATATACTTCACAACATAGGTGCAGGTGCAAGACAATAAAAGGTGATGTTTGTATTGATGAAGCAAACCGTGCTCTTCCCTAGAAACCACTTTACTGGCCTTTTTTCCCTATTCCTTCCCTGACACCTCTTAACAAGTATGAAATACCGCAATGCACGTGAAAATGCAGAAGCCTCAGGAGCCAGGCTGGTTTGGGGCAGAAAAAAATACCCACCAAAATGCTTGTTTGGATACACTTAATAAGATGATTAAGATTGTCAGCTGCCTATCTTGGGTTAACATCAGAAGCTAAACATTCCTAATTTGCATAGGCATATAATTAGTATGTAAAGTTCAGGCTTAAACTGATCATATTTTACTTGTTCTGATAACAACTGGCTCCAGATAAAAACAAAGATGAAGAACACTGACAGGAGGTGACACTGCTGTTCTACCTGTTCACACTTTCAAAGTGCATATCCCTTACTCCAAGAATTGCAAGTATATCACAACACAGAAGGGAAGAATTCTGGGCCGGCATCATGATGATCTGAATGCAACTACCTAATCACAGCAGGAGGAATTAAAAACAATGATACTCTGGACACCAATCCCATCTAGTTCTTTTGGACATAAAAGAAGATTTTGACATCCATGCCAAAGTAAACCTAATGTTTAGTCCAAATTAACTCTTCTAGGTTTATTCCCTTAAAAGCATCATGGATTATTACCCATCTTTTTTCCCCCCTAACCAGTGTATGTTCTAGGCAGACTCTTCTTCCCAACCCAAATTTTGAGACTTACCTAATTATCAAGTGCTCCTATATAAAGCTCCAAATTGTCCTTCTAAGAAAAAGAAGGGGTTTTTTTCCCATTTGTATAGACTTCACTTCTGGCTTTGTTATCATAGCTCCACATTAAATTATGCTGATCCAGCTAAAAATGCAGGCAGGGGGCATGGATTCCATAGTACAAGCAACAGATTTACCAAAGCAGCAAAACGAACTTAAAACGTGTCTGTACTTTGATCTGATATTCCAAGACAGTTTTATTTCATTTGATTACTATTTGACCCAAAAGGTATTTGCTCCTCTTTTAGGTAAAAATTCTATTATTTTGCAGAAGGTATTAAAGCTTAGTTGAGATTCCCTATGTGCTGCAGGACCATAGTATTTTAAAGCTCCCTTCTGGCTTGTAACATTTAACACAGCACTAGGTATATTAAGAGCAGAGTGAAGTATTTATGCTACTGTATCTTATGCCATGATCTGTCTGGGACCTATGCTCCTCAGGGTTAATAAATGCCACTAAGAGAAAACTAGTTCTTCTGCAGCTGGAATTGCCACACTTTTTTTTTTAATCCCCAGTTTGGGGCCCCTGAAATTAAGCCCAGCTGCCTTCTGTTAACTAGCCTGTGGCAAGGTAATTCAAGCATCTGAACCTGGCTAGCCTCAGCAAACTGGATGAATGAGAGAGCTACCGTAACTCTTTCACTTAGTGGTGGGTAATCGCTCACTGAAGTCAGACTCTTATGCCAATATGGAAAGCCACAAACCTCCAATTATTACTGCTCATGATGCTGACTCACCTGAAAGCCTTGTGGAAGCAGACAGAGCTGTCCATCCACACTGTCTGCTTCTACTGCTCCAAAAGATCTTGGCAGGAAAGCAATTGCTACACTTATTTCTTACCAGCTCTTTTGTAAGGATATTCTTCGAAGTCCTGATATCCTCTCTGCAACTGTTCAACTCCAAGTAGCTCCACACTGAGCTACTACCAGCAAAGAAGCAAGAAGAGAGCACTCCTGTGTTCATCCCCATATACCAATTACCCAGTTTCCAAGTACAAACCTATCAAACAACCCTCAGGAGACTGGACTTGAAGCAAGTTAGTTGGCTGCATTCAACACAAATTGTACCAATACTGAAAGACACAAAGCAGCCTGGAATGCAATGAACATGTTATCTCCTGGTTTGATATAGAATAAAAGAGCTGGAATTCTCTATTCAGCATCAAAACTCAAGGAAGGAATACAAAATCTAGTCGATTTCCAGTTACTACTGTTGTGTGAATCAAGGACATGGTATCCTGTCAAAAGTTTTACAGCACTTCTATTCAGATGTAGATCTTAACACTGTTAATCGCCTTTACTGACATCAAACCAAAGACCACAGTGCACCCACTTGGGTTCCACCTGAAGGCAAAATCAAGTTTCCAGGTAATTCAACAGCATCCCAAGATAAACTCATGACTGCACAGCGGTCAGCCAGCACAAACCAACAGGTAGGCAGCAAGGATCACCAACTAATTCCAAGTACTACTTTGGACTGGTGGTCCTAACAGGGCACAGAACCTCTCCACAGAATGTCAGAAAAAGTAGTGGCAATGCAGTCACTTGCCATCTCCATTTTGACAAGGTCTACCTTGAAACACTCAATTGTGGTGTCTGGTCATTTATGCTGCAGCCCAAAAGAAACTGATGGATACCTGCATCCATTTTTTCTTCTCCTCCTGCATCTTTTGGAAAGAGAAGGCCATACTGAATTTCACAAAGACGCCAGCTCTGCCTTATCTGAATACTGTAATACACCAAATAAACACCAAGAATAGTGGAAACCAAGCTAGTCTAATGACAAGTAATTCCTATTCATACTTCTTTTGAAAGTTAGAAGATCAAGGCTTCTTGACACATTAAATAGGTACAAGGATTTGAGATTCGGTACTTTTATGTTACAGGAATCTGCTTTTGCCAGTACACAAATTTCTAAAAAGGTAATTAGTTATTCTCCTATATTGCGTGAGCAGTGTAGTAAATGCTTTAGAATTTCCTGGAAAGAGGAGCTTAACCTGTCCTTGAGGGAGAACAAATGAAGTACCTACACAACTCCTTGGTCTCGCCTAAGACATGACACTCCCTCTTGTCCTCTCCTAAATTTTCTAGGCAAGCATCCCTCCCATCCCTTTCTTGAGCAGGCAAAGCAGCAGATCTGTCTAGTCAAGCAGAAAACCTGACTGCTTCCACAAAAGACAAGGAGGCCTCTTTCCCTTCCACAGTCCAGAAGACTGGAAGAGTCTGAAGAAGAGTCTAGAAGACCAACTCAGGTACAGTTTCATTTTTTTACTAATAGATGTTACCAGAAACCAAACCCAGCACCTAATGCCATATTTCACAGACAAAACACCACACTCACTTGTGTACAGGACATCAAAGCAGCAGAGCAAAATCAGGACCTTTCATGGTAACTAGGTGCAAACAACGGACTGAAATTTTGATCTTCAGATCAACATAAAGATTTAAATACTTTCAAATGTAAAAACTTACATGAAATTGTAGATAACCACTTTCAAGAAATTCATTACAAAATTAAAGTGTTTGGTCAGAAAGGCTTTACAGATTTCTGGGGCAAACACCAGAAGACCAGGGATTCTTAAGCTTGCCAAATATTTATACTAGTTTCCCTTAGGAAGGAAAAAAAAAAGCATACAAGGCCAAGTACTAGCCAGATACCTTCTTGTGCAATCTGTGTTTGAATAAAGACACTCCCTTTTCAGATACTTAAACAGTCTTCAACTGTAATACCAAAGTACCTCAGACAATCATTCTATGAATCCATTATATATTCATAAGCATCTCCCTGTGAAGTGGGAAAAAAGTTTTGTTATTCCATCTATAAAATGGGAAAAAATTGCAATTTGCATACATTCACAGGGTGCCACGAAAAAAAAAAAAACAATAAATCTAGTCCCTAGAGAGCTAGGCTATATTCAACCACAGCAAACTTTTTTGGTATAATATTACATGGCTCAAATGAAATCAGATTTTCTTTGCTGTTTTTTGAAAGATATAATCAAAAGGCGAAAAAAGATTAAACATGTGCTAGCTGCCTAATTAAATCTATGAAGAGATCGTTCTGCTCAAGATGCAAGAGAAAACAACAAACCCAGCTGACAACGCAGGAAGAAGATGGGGCATTAGGAATCAGAAAATACACTCTAGCAACATCCCACAATCTTATTAACCTTGTCAGCTGCCCTTTTGATTTAATCATTTCAGTATCCTGAATTCTAGATGCTTCCACCTCTCTTTTTAATATGACAGAAACATAGAATCAGTGTGCTCACACTACTTGATCATTTTGGGTATCACACTTCTCTACTTGAGGATTCCTTCAGTTTCTCAAAATTCCAATTTATACATCCTTCCATCAAAAAAAAAGGCACTGTCACATTGATTGCACATGTCAGTGCTGCTTTAATGCCTCTTCTTGTCTGGAAGGTTGCTCCTCAGTGCTGTTTGATCAGTGCTGTGAACCCTACAGATTCTTCTTGCACACCCGGCGAACAGTGGTTAACAGAATCCTGATGAATTGCAGCAGGGCTCTCCTTTCAGGACCCTCTCCTGATGTGGAAAGCCTTCTGTATCTGGCTGAAAGTCAGATTTTTATTGCAGAGAAATAACTACCACTGACTTTGCATCTAACATTACATGTGCTTGAAAAGAAGTAAGAGGCCCTGATGCCAAAAAGCTGCATGCAAAAGGTATCTAATGGTGAGGGTGACTTCAGTTACCTCAGCAATACACAACATCTCTCTGCAGAATTTCATCAACCTTCTGACTTACACAGTAGCTGACTAAGAAAAGGCAAGGACTAGGACTCCAAGACTGCAGACCTGAAATCTGACACTGCACCTGGTCAGGAATCCCCTACTGCACCCCTGAAAACCTGGGCACCAGCCACCCTAGCACCCTGTGCGACTGACCACCTTCTCCTCATGCACATGAGCTCAGACTGTGTTCCACCCCAGCAAGTTTGCAGTGGGGCTTGAACACTCAATAAAACACATCTCCATCAAGGCTTACAAGTCTTGAAAGGAAGCTGTTTCTGCAGAGTAACCACGAAGTGGTGGTTTATCACCACCTCCAAAGTCCACCTGTTACTGAATCTGACAATAACAAAGGTTAAAAATGCTCAAGAAGAGGTCCTCAGCTGATGAGACATGGCAGAGTATGAGGGAAATGAGTAATTCAGTAACAGGTGTTTGAATGAAGAAGATACAAATTTATCTCCTGTTCTGCAGACACTAGTATATTATATATTCCTATTTTGTACTTGCTGTACTTTTTAAATACACAAAAAATCAAGTTCAAAGCTGACTGCAACATTTGCTTAGCCTGAGAAAGGAGACAAGTGTCAGGTGACCCAGAGGAGCCTCCCAGCAGATTTAATGGTGTTAATCTGATTGTGAAGGGATAACAATCCAACAGTTAAATAAATAGCACTAGACAAGATATACCTTCTCTCCTTCACACTGACCTCTTTGAGCCACCACTGGTCTTCTCCAGATGTGAAAGGCTGGCTCAGGAAGCTAAGGGAGCAGAAAATTGAAGAAACATGAAGAGCTTTGCAACTAGTTCACTCCAAGGCACAGACAGTTCTGATGCAGGACTAACTTTTTGGAAGAAGGCAGTGCTTCCGACTACCCACATCAAATTTTGTGAAATGGAATACAAAGACCAGTTTCTGCTGTTATATTAGTAAGCAGGAATGTCAATTCTGTATCAGAGTTTCCCACAGCAGTTATTTTGGAAACATCTGACAGACTCTGTTCTTGGAAAAGATACAGGTTTTGGATTTTTTTTTCAAATCAGGTCAGTTGACAATTTGCTTCTACAATTCGATGACACAACCCATTATCTACTAGTTCACTGCCTCCTCTAGCCTGTTGTAAATTAGATGCCTCATTCCACTTCTAATCCCACAACTAATACAAATCTGATCAGTTACTTGTAGCTGGTGCATCCTCCTAATTGCTGTATTTTCACATAACACAGTTTTAAAGGACAAAACATCCTGTTTGGACATGTGCTGGAACTGTACAACTATAAAAGCCTCAAAGAACCTGTGTAAAAAATAGTTAAAGGGCCCTTTAAAACTAGTCTGACTGTTACACTGCTACCAGCTGTGACCAGACTTCAATATTCTACAAATTAAAAACCAATCCTTTCATAAAAGAAGCTTTAGAGATACCAGTGCCTCTGCTGTAGTGTTAGAAATACACAAGAATGAAGAAAAACAAATTCTGTAATTACAGGAAGATTACCAGAGGCTTGGTATATCACAACAGCAAACAGCAATAACTGGGCCTCAATACAGCAAGCACAGATCCCAATCAGCTTATGAAGATTATGTTCATCACGAGATACCATCTCCAAATGGCATTCTCCACAGGTATTTTGGAAATAAACAATGATTTCCTAATGTATCTATGTATTTAAAGCTTTTAAAATACAATGCATTCAATTGATTTTGAACCTCAAGGAAAGCACTACACAGTACATCTAAATGGACTTACTAGGTATTTGCTTTCTGACAAGAGTCACAAACATTTCACAGTATTGTACTATTTGACTAAAGCTTGGAAAATTCTGCAGCAATAGCAACCAAAGACGTTTCCCACATCTGTACCTTACTTCCTACCCATGTAATTCTTTTCAAGGAACAAACACGTACACTGGTATTCTCCCAAGAGTATATATACTGCATTTAAAGGGTAATAAAGAAGAGGCTGGAGTTAAAAACGCTGCATGAGAGTACTGGATCTTGTATTACATCTCATTCCCAACAGGAAGTTACCTGACACCTGTGTTTTCACTTTACCTACTGAGACTCAAGAAGCCAGTGAAGCTTACAGCAGGTCCATAGTACCTTAAACCTACCTAAACCAGCTGCTAAAGCCCTACTCCCATCCTTTCCTGTGTCAAAGGCAGAGAGCTGATGAATCCGTACTGTGAAATCTTGAAAGAAACTGCATTGGTACAAAATAGCTGGGAGTAACAGGATTTCTGGGACTGCTGAACACTTAATGTGTTTCATGAAGCCTTGGAGGGGAATACTGGGAGACAGCAAAAACTTAGTGCACAGAACAGCACCCAGAAATGAGCTGGCAGCAGCACATCCGCTCATTTGCTAACACTGTGCAGGCATGGAACCCCCACTGCAGAAAGCCTTTGACACTCGACAGGAACACGGCTTTAAGTTGACCTGTACCTCTTCCCAGATGCCCACAGACTGCACAGATTTGGCCTCCCCAGAACAACGTTCTGCTGCTCGCGGAAAATTCATGGCAGCACGATAGAAAAATGGGACTGAATTCAAACATCCTCAAAAACTAGACCCTCACAGTGCAATGCAGGAGCAGTAAATACACTGAATCTGCCAGAGCTGATGATGGAGATCTGGGCTAAACCCACTTTCTTTCTCCGCCTCATTTGGGGTGAGAATGCTGAAGGTACAGAATAAAAATGCATCCTTCAAAGCTCCTGATCTCAAAGGTGATACAGACTTAAAGGTGACACAACTGCCTGTAACTGCGAAAAAGACATCAGTGACCAGGACTTTGGAAACCAAAAATCAAATAGAGTGGGAATAGGTGAAAGATGACAGAGTGGCTATACTTCATTTTGGTAAGTGGCCCTCAACAAATTTCAGAAGGATAACCCTACAGCCTAACCAACAGAAGATCAAGGAATTGTCTTCTTTTGACTTATGACTAGGGGTATAACAAGTATACAAAAAGGAAATTTTAATGCCAGTCATGGAAGTGCTTTTACATAAAGTTATTCCGTTTATAACACACTAACTCCTTTCTACATTTTGGGTTTCTTTCTCTCATTGGTTGGTTCTCTTTTAAATGAGTGCACATAGAGTTTTAATTTAGTATGCACTTTGCTAATTACATGACCACAGTCTCATTATATCACACACAAAAACACCAGCAAGTCATGCAGACAGCCCTACAAATTATAACACCTCTGCTCATCAAGACTTTTTCCTCAGTTTTAGTCAGGGATGCTGACTAATCCTGACAGAAAGAAATGGGCTGATTGTTTGATCCATCACCTTAAACATCAGAACTGTGAGTCAACAAATGGGTGCCTGCTATTGTAATGAAGAATAAGCAACATTTTTAATCCAAGGCATTGAAGCAGTAAATAACGCTAAGAAGGATGTTACTAAACAAAGATTGAAGCTGAAGAACTGCAAAAATCATAAGGTTTAAATTAGGTTTTCTCAAAGCTAGGCCAGCTTAGATATCAATATAAACAAATAAACACAGTTACAAAGGTGTCACAAATTAAGTGATTGCAACTGTTTAACTTTGTCCTGTAAAGCCTCAACTGTACTGGAATAATCAGTGCTGGATATTTAGGAAAAAAAAAAATCACTAAGACTTAAGACTCATGCCCATAGTCAACACAGGAAAGCCTTCTCATTTTATGTGTAAACCTCTTTCACATCTCCAGAGAACTCAGAATTCAGAAGGTGTGAGGAGGGAACTGGCACTTGTTCGTCCAGATGAAGCCATGAGTGTCGTGGCTCCTTATTGATCAGCTCTGCAGGCTGAGGTTAACTTTGCTGCTAATCACATGTCAGTACCCATAAAAATAGAAAAATCTCACTAATAAAAGAAAGAACAGAACCTCATATTAATTGAAGAACAATTTCTGGCATTAGATTTCGCTATTATCCTTTTTGAGGGCTAAATATTTTTTTGAATATTAATACCCCTAAATCAGAATTCCAGTTCAATATCAACAACTCTACCTCCCTAAAAGAGGAAGACAACAAAGAGGTATGGAACTTCCACCCAAACCTGAAACTAGAAAAAGGAAAATGAACCTGTGCAGGTCAAAGATCCAGAAGCTTTGATTTCTGCCCAACAGATCTGCTCCTTTGCTCTTAGAAAAGCACAACGAGAAGCTGCACGGGGTACACCACAAAATCTAAAAGTACTTACTCATCTTTTGTTTTCCCTAAAGTTGCATTAAGAAAAAGCAAAGACAATTATATGGCCCAGCAAACCCAGTAATAAAATATGAGTTAACTATAAATTAAAGGAGTAAGTATTTTGGTCTGCCAGAAGAGTCTGTACCCAGAGGGGATCAATAGTAACTCACAAGTATTTAATAGCAGTCAAAGGAAGATTACTAAAGAATGTGTTCAAGCCTGAAGTGTTCAAAGGCAATGACTTTCCAGGCAGAAGGTGACTCAGGTGCCACCGTTTCCAAACTGAAGCAGAGATTGTACAGCTTTGAATATTTTAAATTTTCCAGAGGATATAATCTAGATATCAGACCATGATTTATTATGCCATCATTCTAAACACTTCATTTCTCTTTGGTGGAATTTGACAAAATGAGAAGATGTAGATCAATGCCAATGAAAGCACTGATGCCTCCTGATTTCCAAAGCTGAGTACAGAAAATTGGAGGCAGGATCTCTATCTAGAACTCTTTATTGCAGTACAGGGAGCAAACCAAGTGTATTTAATTGCTGACAGCTGGGAATTAGGTATATTTGATTTAGAAAACAAATACTTTGTGAAGAGCCAATAACTTTCACTACATAGAGGTAATCTGTGCAATCAGCAGGTCAGTCTGTGTACCAGTTCCTCAAGAGAGGAACAGTAACTAACGGCAATTATATAGCTCTGCTGTGCTCATTTATTCTCCACTCTAAACTTAACTTACATTGTTTTACTTTTAGAGGCTCAAGTTAGATAAAGTTTACTCCAGAAGGGTACTTCTAACATGAACTTTTAAATATCCGGATCAGAAAAGAGTCAAAAAAGAGGTTTGGTAGAAAATCTCAGACATTTAATACAAATTAAGTTGTTTTGAAAGACGCTGAAACATTTCCAATCTTTGAAAGTCCTTTAAATGAACCTAAATTTCATTTTAGCATATCTCCATGGGTATAAAACTTTAAAATACCTCTGCATTTTATCTATTTGTTAGTGTAAAAGAAATATGTTACCTAGATTTTAACCCTTTTCAAAAGCAGATACGACAGCTTGAACTACATTACCATTACTGGAGCTCTGCACCAGTCTTAGGCTCAGCCACAGAAAGGAAATCAGTCAGCACACTGGAAGACAACCCTAGGGATATACTTCTCCATAAGAGCAAATACACCACTCCAAAATAATTACTCCCCTTCAGGGGGAAATGAGAGCTAAGCTATACCTTAGCTGGTCTGGCAGAAGTCATCTCAGCAAAGCTTAGGCAGTCCATTCCCTCCTTCCTGCCCATGAAGGCAGATATTCAATTCCCCCAGTCTTGGGCATGCTATAATATAAGCAAGCGTGGATGACAGATCAGTTCACACCAGGCATGAACATACCTAACCTTTCCCTGTTTAGAGCTCTGATGGATTCAGGCCAGTGACTGAGAAAGCAGCAACAAAGCCGGTAACCAATACAGAGAGATGAGACAAGGACAAAATGAATGAGGAGCAGCAGGAAGAGCCTCACTGGATGAGAAGGGGAAAAAGAAATGCACCACGCCCCCTCCTTACCCTGAGAAGCAACTGCTAAACAGAAGGATGGGCAATTTTTAGTTACTTTCTAACATTTACTAATGTTAGCCAGAAGTGTTGAAGTTATCATACTCTTTACATGCAATATTTTCTGTGAGAAAGATTCACTGTTGCAGACTTAAAAATTAAACATTACTTTACACCGGGAATGTCATCTTAAAGACACTGCTGCTGCTAAGCCTGACCTGCATAAAATTGTCTCCACCCAAACAATAGCAGCAGAAGTGTGAATTCTATAAAAATACAAAATGTGCTTTCAGATGACTAAAATTCCAGTCTACTGATTACAAAAGTTAAGTGATAAAATCAACAGAAGCATGGAAAACACCCTCAGGTGAAGTCAAAGTAATCTGATACATATTTAGGTTTTCACTCTAGCGAATCCTAAGCCGATTTCAATCCTAGCCTGATTTCAGAGCTCCCTCCCCCTTCCTTTCCTATTACAGAAACTTAAACACGAGATTTGGGATTTCCTCTTTCAATTGCGAGTAGAACTGAAGATGTGTCCGATAATGACACGCAGATTCGAAGACCCCTGGAACATCTCTAAGGAATAAGCTCCCAAAAACCCTGAAACTCTCAAATTCGGGGGAGTAAACTACTACCCCATTAGCCTTACCGAGCACCGCACTCCTTGCCCAATTAGACGGAGACGCCCAGCAAACCATTACTGATGTGCCTACCAGCATTTGAAAATAAAATAAGAAAACTGAAAAGAAAGAAGGAGTTGATACACGATAGGACAAGGAACAAAACGGGCCAGCACAGCGCACTGTAACAAGGCTCACCAGAGCGTGGGAGCGGTCCCCGGCACCAGCACAGGCCTCCGTGTGCGGCAGCAGCACCGCGGGGCGAGGGCAGGGCAGCCCCGAGCCCCGGCGGAAGGGCCGCCACCGCCCCGGGGGGCGGCACAAAAGGCGGCCGGCACCATTGTCCGAGGCCCCATCCGAGCCCCGGACACAGGGAAGGCAGCAAGACGGGGAGGCCGCCGGGCTGGGAGCGGGGAGCGCCGCGGGAGGAGAAGG
>VXAX01002439.1:237534-332301 GCA_013399835.1 Leptocoma aspasia
GCTCTGGGGCTCCGGGAGAAGCGAGGGCCTAGCGGTGCTGTGCATAGAGAATCGCAGAACAGGTCCGGTTGGAAGGGACTACAGTGGGACACCTGGTCCAATCTCCCTGCTCAAGCAAGGCGAGCCTATAGCACATGGCACAGGATTGTGTCCAAATGGTTCTTGGTATCTCCAATAAAGGAGACTCCACAGGCTCCTCTCTGGGCAAACTGTCCCAGTGTGTGGTCACTCACACAGTAAAGAAGTTTTTTCTCATGTTCAGGTGGAGCTTCCTGTGCATCAGTTTCTGCCCATTGCCTCTTTTCCCATTGCTCGGCACCATCAAGCAGAGCCTGGCTCCATCCTCTTGGCACCTTCCCTTCACTTACTCATAGACATTGATGAGATCTCTCAGTCATGTTTCTCAAGGCTGAACAGGCTCAGCTCCCTCAGCCCTTCCTCATAGGAGAGATGCTCCAGTCCCTTCATCATCTTTGCCACCATCCTCTGGACCCGCTGCAGGAGCTCCATGTCTCTCTTGTGCTGAGGAGCCCAGAACTGTACACAGCACTCCAGATGTGGCCTCAGCAGGGCTGAGTAGAGGGGCAGGATCACCTCCTTTAACCTGCTGGCAGTGCTCTTCCTAATGCATCCCAGGATTCCATTGGTCTTGTTAGCTGTGGGTTTGTCCCAAATGCACTTGGGGGTGACCCCGCTGCCACGGCTCATGCACAAAGTGGCCTCAGGCAGCTCTGCCAGCCAAGGCTGTGTTGTGGGTCTGCTCTGCACCTCCCTCTGCTCCTCATGACTGCACTAACATTGCTGTATGCGGCCTGGGAAATGCTGCACAATAAGCACCTAAGAAATCCAGGTGTTTTGGGAAGCCTCAAGTCCCCTTTGGTGAGTCCACCATGCCAGCAAAGCCCTGCCTGGAAAATGCAAATCCAGCACTTTGCCAACATGCCCTTCATACCACACGTGCACATGGCAGCTGGAGTCCTGTACCTACTGTAATGCAGAGCACAAAGGGGCTCTGCCAGCCCGACAAATTGTCCCCAGACTGTCAGAATCATTGCTCCGTGACTTCCCATGTGCAGCTCTGGGAGCGTTTGGACAGACTGCAGACAGACCCAGCACCTCCAGATTGATGGTAGCCTGGGCACAGCAGTTTGGGTCAAATACAGTGCCCTGAAGTCACACCTGGAATTTTCGTGGTAGAAAAGAGGATGTATGTGGGTGATGTAGTTGTAGACAGTGGTAAGCAGTGATCTAACATCTTGCATAAAGCAGAGTATTATCCAAGAAAATCAAAACCCCAAAATAATGAAAACATGTAAAGTTCAAATTTAGCTCATCTTATACCACATCAGGTTCTGCAAGAGATCCTTATAGCTATATATAAATTTTTCACAGACCTCTTTCAGAGTCTCTCCCTCTAACTGACAGCTCAGCTTTTTATTTGCCTTCTCCCAACCCCTCT
Source organism: Leptocoma aspasia (assembly GCA_013399835.1). Taxonomy (NCBI): domain Eukaryota; kingdom Metazoa; phylum Chordata; class Aves; order Passeriformes; family Nectariniidae; genus Leptocoma; species Leptocoma aspasia. The sequence goes on from VXAX01002439.1 coordinate 238,994, forward strand.
TTGGATCATTCAAGTGACTGTAACTTGTATCTCACAGCTCTGGCAAAACAAGGCTTGCAGCCTGATGGAGATGAGTAAAAATCTGGAAGACTAATGCTCTTCCTCACCATCATTGAGCTGCATGCCAAATGTTCTTATGTGACGGATCAATATAGCATTTCCATCTCCCGTTTCCAAGTAGTTTCGACTCCCAATACACGCTCCTCCGTGCCTTTTCCCAACAGGTTTATCCGGGCGTGCTGCACCATTGTTGCTAGGAATGAAGAGGAGGAGGAGTCAGAAGCAGGCAGAGCCAAAAGGCACAACCAATGTGGCTGGCATTTGTCAGAGATGGCTTCTAGGCTCTGTCACTTGCACCTTTGAAGGAGAATTGACTCCAGCTGCCTTCAGGAAAGCTCCTAAAGCAGATTCAGCAGCTGAGAACTTTGTTTTACCCCCTCTGAGGAAGGTGGGTGTAGCTGCCAGCTGTGGCTGTCTCAGGCCTGGTAGGACAGCAGAGCAATGCTGACATGATCCCTGCTGGGCAGGATCTGTTCTCCTCTAGAGGAATTGGTCACCTTTACCATGAACAAAAGATTATTGTTCAGCACCACTCAGCATAAACTGAGAGGTAAAAGGAAAACTTGAAACTAAATAATCAAGTGTCTCCAGGTTGGGATAACTCAATTTACCAATCCATAAATCTATACCCATTCCACTGATAGGATTTATAGATTCACTGTTTTTTTCTTTCCCATTTCTTTCTTGATATAAGCCCTTCAGAATTTCTGTAGTGCATTTCATTAGTCCTGATAGACACTCAGGAGCTGAACACCTCTTAGACAGAGCTACATGGAAGTCTGCTTAGCTTTACTGCCTGAATAAAGCTTTGTGGTGGAGCTCTTGGTAATTGAAGTTGCTTGTACTCAGAGAAAACATTTTGATGCAGTTAAGCAAATACTACTTTTTGGCACTGTAATTAACAGACACTACTAAAATGTAGTAGAGTACTTTGCTGCTTTGAAAACAGAACAAACCATGTGGATCTGGGTGCCGTTCTTCATCACCATAGGTTTCATATTAATGTGTTCATGTTGCCAAGACCTGCAAGATATGCATCAGGGCCATGAGCACATTTAAAGGATTCACTGACCCTGAGCCACCTCCCTGTGCTCCATTTCCATCCCTTGCCCCAGTGATGCTGCAGTGGTGCCAGTCGTAAGCTCCACTGCAGCCCTGGCCCAAATGTGGGCACTGGGTGTCCTGGCTGGGCAATGGGAAAGGGTGAAGGGGAGCAAAAGAGGGTGGTTAGGGCTACCAAGGTCTGTGGGTGCCTTCAGTGTCCTGGCAACATAAACTCTGTAGCTTAAAGAGCTATGTGGAGGAAAGATCTTTCATAATTCAAAGATTGGGGCAGTAAGAACTTTTCAGGTGTCCCATTACTGGACGAAGTTGAGTAGTGCTTGTTTCTGGGATGACCTGTTGGCTCCAGCAAAACTGGATCAGCCCAATGAATATTGCCATATTTTGGGAAGAGCACGTGGTCAGCTCAGGAGTCCACCTGCAGTGTCAGACTCAGAGGCCACTCACCCTGTGGTTGCCAGTCACTTGTTCTTTTGCAGTCAGCAATTTTGTCTGTATCCACCAGCCAACAGAGCTGCAAGAAAACCAGCATGTAAAAAAAATTTAATGAACCTGAGTCATGTTCATGCTGACAATCCCTCCAAGAAGGATCGGGGAAGTTTAGGTGCACTGCTTCAAGATGCAGTCCCACCCTGCTAATGCATGTTAGAAGGTGAGGCAGGAGAGACAAATAAAACGTGTCAGCTCCTCAGCCTCTGTTCACAGCCATGAGCAGCTGAAGCCCAGACCTGAGGTTGGAAGAGGTATGGATGCCTCCCCAGCAGAGGAGCGGAATGGCTGGCAAGGTGGGATCATCTTGAAACACTGCTGCTCACTTGGCTACCAACTACATGTCAAGAACAATCTGTAAAATCGTGCAACTTGTAATCACAGGAAGGTACAAGGATTGCTACTTAAGTTTAAGCTGTTACCTAAAGCACCCACAGGTCTTGTGCCTTGCTTGCCCACCTCAAAATGGGATACCTGAGCACCTCTGACCTGGGATGCATGACAGCTGTAACCACGTGTTAGCACTGGCACGGCAGAGCGAGAGAAAGCCTTTTTGCCCTTCAAAATCTGTTCGTGTGCTCTCTAACTCTCAGCAGCTGTTAACTTCCATGCCTTGCCTTCTAGTACCTCTAGAGACAGCGTGACTGGCACAGGCTCAGACCCTTGTGGGGTTCCTGCCCAGACCCTCTGTGGCTGTCCTGCTGTACGTACAGCTCTCCAGCAACTGGCTGAGCAGCGTCTCCTTGGGTGTTGCTCTCTTAAAAAAGGGATGAGTAACGCATCAAGTAAATTAAAGCAATGCCTCTGACACTCATTTTCCCTTAAGGTACATGTACTGTTTTGGTGAGACCATTAATGTGTGTTTGCAGTTTTCTCCATCGCTGAGGTAAAAAATTTGTCTTCATAGGAAAAGAGTTTTGTTCTTACCTCATTGCAACTATGGCTTAGTAATGAGTGAGTTTAATCCTGGTAGACATTCCAGCTTTCTCAAAGGCTGCCTCAAATGCTGTGTGAGCTAAGAGCTACCACGCACTCCAAGAGACATGAGATAGATCCACTGAAGAGAAGCCCATGGTAAGTTGCTGTGTATAAAAATCCACAACCCCCAGGTCAGGAAATCCCTAAGCTGAAAACAGTTGAAACACTGGGAAAGTGCTGGGGGGAGCATCACTTTTTTCCTTGTTTTTATGCTTTTCTTAATACATCCATTTACTGGTGACTGTTGGAGATGCAACAGTCTTACTGAATTCTTATTCAAACATGCTTTTGGTCTGACCCACAATAGCTCTTATACTCACAGCAGAGAATTAGCGCTCCGTGAACCATGTCAGTGTGAATTTGACACCCAAGTTGTCCCAGAGTACAGTGTGGTCCTCCAGTTTCAAAGCAGTAGGTTATGGATGTCACCTGGTTGTCCTGTTTCTGCTTTGTCCTCTCTCTGGTCACCCACCCTGGGGGCAGCTTACCTTGTGACAGAAGCTTACCTTGTGCCAGACTCCAGTCTGGGGTGAAAACAGCTGCTGTTTTGGAAGAATACTCCAGCCATAGGTCTGGATGATGCCCACAAGGAAACATTCTCTGGCTGCAGTGGGGCTGTGCATCTCATCAAATTGGGTCTCTGATGTTGTTTCCCAGTCTTTTAACAGTGTGTCAGCAGACCTGGCAGTCTGAAATACTTCTCTGCAGCAGAGCACTTTATCCTGCTAGCCATAGGCAACATGGTCAATGGCACCTTGCAAAAAAAACCAAGCAGCTCCAGTGGGTCTCAGGAGGTGTGCAGACTGGTAAAGGGCTCAGGGAAATGAGGGCTCTCCTCAGTATCTCTGTGCCAGGAGCAGTCCCAGAGAGCTGCCCTTTCTGCTGGAAGAAGTCACTTCTGGGGGCAACACAAAGAGCTGGTGAGGGAGCTGGCATGAGGCTGGCTTTGGGAGAACTAGTGAATAGCCCAGGGTCAGGATTAACAAATGCCTCATTATCTGCAGATGAGGAACAGAAGCATTGAGGGAGCAGCTGGATAGTCTGCTATCATCTTCAGAATCTGGGGGACATTGTTAGTGAAGGAGGAACCATAAAACCTTTGGTTATTCATAGGTTCTGTGTTCTGTCTGAGCCAAGTTGCTGTCTCAGCATCTTTGCCCATGCTTTAACTGGGAGAATTAGCTTCTGCTCCTTCTTGTTCAGAGCATCACTTTCCTTCTCTGCTATTCTCAGGAGAGATCCCAGAGTATGCAATATTTCCTCATCTTCTGTTGTTTCCTGTTTTTAGGCAGCTCCACAAAAGAGCTGGTGAGCTGCTCTTGGGGGTGACAGCAAGGTGGGCATGAAATAGGGCTTCATGGGCAAGGATCGTTTGCTATGGTACCCAAGCAAGAAGAGCTGAAGCAGGTCCCAGGTCATGTCCAGCTCCAAACCAGGGAGTTATATGGCCAGGTACAGGGATAACTGCAATGTAGCTCGGGCAGAGACCAAGGGCAAAAGCCCTGCTTAAAAACAGTGCCTGAGATAAGGGGAGTGAGTCCTTGCCAAGGCTCCTCATAGCTTGTTCTCAAACAGCTCTTTGATTCAAGGCCAGGCAGCTGCACTGTCAAAGCTGGCCCTGGGCCCAGGCAGCCCAAGCCCCAGGAAGAGGGGGATGTGCTGAGGGCCTGGGCACCCACCTAGAGCTGAAGACATCCCTTTCTCCACATGTCTGAGCTCCAGGCAGCCACCAAAACTTGACAGGTCATGGATATTCACACCAGCTTTTCCACATTTAAGTTAGATGATGATCAGGAGCCAGAATGTCATCCTGCCCAGAGGATCCAAGCAGGGCTTCTGAGATACTGTTTGCAGAACCATGGATCCCCCACCCTCTTGGCTTTGGCCTTGAGATGCAGGTGCTCAGGAGGCTGGGCTGGGTTGGCCTGTGCCACAAACAGCAAAGCCTGATGGGCTAGTGTTTTTTCTATAGAAAACATTTTGTAGAAATGGCCCAGAGCCATTTCTACACAGCAGTCTGGAAATGCACTGGTTGAAGCCCCGTTCCAGAGACAAAATGGGCCAGGAAATCTCTGGCACAGGTGATGTTGTAGCTGAAGGAGATACTAAAGGAATGCAATTTACAGGAAAGGTCCCTGAGGGCCTGGAAGTGACTGTCAGCAGGATGACTCTTAATTTATATTTCAAAGTGGATAATTCAGTTGGCATAATTTGGAGTTTTGTCTTATTGTCATGGTCTTGCACCTGCAAGCCCTGCTATGATGTTCTCCCATGAGACATGATGGCCACCAGTGTGAGGATTACTATCTCTTGCCGTGTCTCTTCCTATTCCTTGTCTCGCTGCATCTTCTAGGCAGAAGGGCTCCTCAAATTCTTCATGCAAGCTATGGAAACTGTGGCAAGTGGAGACTGTCACAGTGGTTGAGGGAAAGCCTGTCTTGGGAGCCATGGGACTTACATCAGCTTCCCAAAGCCCCTGTACTACATCCTGCAAGAGTCATGGGCCAGATGAAGGTTATTGCTCTCCATCTGTGAGGAGGTGGCCACTGGGATCATGGAGACAACTGTCAGTGTCACTTGCAGCAGGGTGCTGGTGTTGCACATGTCTGTGTGGTCACAGTGTGTGCACAAGATGGACAGTTCAGAGCTGGGTATGCTGCCCAGGCCTGATGTTGGTGAGGTTCAGCAGGGACAGGCAGCTCTGTTGTCACAGCCCACTCCTCACAGCTGGCAGGACACATGCCCATGGCCTGTCCTCCCCAGAACTATTGAAGCTTCTGCAAACCAGCCTGTACACCCACCTCAGGGCTTCAGTTGGACCATTAAACACAGGACAGCCCTGGCTAGCTCTGGTTCTCCAAGAGAACCCAGACAGGACAACCTCATTTTAGTGAACACATGAAGTCTCTGGAGTGCTGCAAGGTCAGATCTCAAGTTGCAAACTCCCTAATGCTGACAACTGTAAGCAATGAGAAGTTTCCTAGAACCGTAGAATATCCTGAGTTGGAACAGAGCCACAAGTATCATCAAGTCCAACTCTTGGCCCTGCATATCAGACAAGATGTTGTTTTTTGGCAGCACGAGGGAAAAGGATGTTTTTTCTCTTGTAGCCTCTGATTTGGTGGCAATGGAGGATCACTTCTGAAATAACCTAACTGCAGTTTTGGAGCTGTGGTTGGAGTGACCTTGATCAGCTCCAGAACGATAATGAGAAGCCATAGTGACAGCTTCCTGAACACCATGGTGCTGGGACACTGATGCTTTGTAGAGGTGATGAGTGATACACAATAGCTAACACGGGGATGGGAGAGAGTGGTTTGATCAGCCACAGTCAGATGTGTTTAGCTAGCACAGATGTGAAGAGCCAGCACATTACCATCTGTGCTGGATTTCCATGGCAAGATTTCAGCAGCAGGGGGGCTACAGGGGTGGCTGCTGTGAGAAGCTGCCAGAAGCTTCCCCTGTGTCCTACACAGCCAGTGCCAGCCAGCTCCAAGGTGGACCCAGTGGACAAGGGCAGGGTGGGGGGAAGGTGTTTAAAGATTTGGTTTTAAAGATTTGGTTTTTTTTCTCATTACTTTGCTCTGATTTGATTTGCAATAAATTAATTTCTCTGAGTTGAGTCTGGTTTGCCCACAACAGTAATTGGTGAGTGATCCCTCCCTGTCCTTAGTTCAACCCATGAGAATTTGTCCTGTTTTTCTCCCCATATCCTGCTGAGAAGGGAGAGTAATAAAGTGACTTGGTGGGCACTGGGGGTTCAGCCAGGGTCAACCCACCACACCATCACAAAGCGTGATGACCTGTTTCAGATTTTGGTACATGTTAGCAATACACTCTTTACACCCTAAACACAGTTGCTGAGAGCTGAAGGACTTAATGTCTGCACTGCAGAAAAAAGGCAGAAGTATCTCAAAAGTGGAATTGCAGTGACACCAAAGCCTTCACTTGGATTTGATCTGATTTCACTAACTCAGACTAAGAATTTTTTTGTGTGTAAGCAAAGGCAATTTAATGACAATAATTATGACCAAAAAGGCAAAGATTTACTGAGGTGGATCTGGGGGGCTTCTGGTTCCACCCCACCCCACCTCCAACCCCCCTCCCTCGATCCCAGCAACACAACATCCATTTGCACACTGTGTGCCTGTTGGGCAACCAGTGCCTCCCTGCACCCAGGCAGAGCAGGCTGTTTTCTGTCCCTGGTTAATGCAGCTCTGATTACAGCATCGTTAGAAAGGCGGATTTTCTTTCACGTTCTCATCTCCAAGTATTAACCTGCCCTGACATCGCTTCATTTGCCAGAGCTGATAGCACAGCTTGAGATTGCTTCACTGCAGAGATTACACAGAAGTAGAGGCAGATTCCACTGACTTCTGCTCTGCAAAACAAGTTCTAGTTTCTGCTCCACTATAAGTTAATACATATATATTTATATATATTTTTATACATAGTTTTATATATATGCATATTCTCTCTGTGTAATAGCTTGTCTTCCTGCAGAGATAAGAAAATAACAAGTGCAGGTCTGTGTGCATCTGGAACAAGATCTTGCCTTTGTATTCCTTGATGGAAAAAAAATCAGCTGGAGTTATAGTTATGGTACCAACACAAATCCTCTACAGCTGGCTACCGCCATCTCCTTCTCCTTTGAGGAGATATTCTGTATATTTAAATCCTGAAAATACATTTGATACCAGGCTGCTATGAACAATATAGAATATCCTTCTTGTTTCAGTAACTATGTTTTGTAAGGAGTCCCCAAGGTGGTGAGTCTCTGCGCTTACACATTGAAGTTGGTTTCACATGATTATTGGCAAACGTGGCAATTTTATTTTAAAACCTCCTGTGGTCTGATCTCAGGATCTATTTGGATCTTCAGTCCCCATGGCAATAGCTTCTCAAAGCCTGAAAATAACAATGTGCACAGCTATTTTGACTGAATAAACCAGATGCCACGTATGCATAAAGATAAGCGTAACAGTGCGTGCCTGTGGGGTGAAGGTCTCGTTTCAGCCATGAAAGTAAACAGCAACTTTCCAAGTGCACATAAAGATATGCTGTGCTTGGTCAGATGTGTCAAGTGAGAGAGTGACATTTTTATATTGTCACTTTTTAAACCAGATCTGCATTCACCCCTTTGAATGGCTTTCTAATGATACCTGATGTGCTGTACGGGCACTGGGAACCCATACTCTTCCCAGCATCACTCTTCTCAGCGAAAAACCGCTGGAATGGTGTCACGGAAGAGGAGAGGGAGAAAAACATATTCTAGCTTAATTTTGAATAACCGTATGTTCCCCCTTTGAACTGGAGCTGTTAATCAAAATGGGAAGCCTTGTGAGTTGTTTTGGTTAAGAATAGAAATATTTTTTCATCTTTGGTGCTGCCTTAGGTGTTGGAAGAGAACATGTGATGAAGGAAGAATCAAATACACAGTAAGTTTCTTTACTCACTTTGAGTGAGGAATGGCTTTCTGCCATTCTGAGGCACCTTCATTTAGTCCTTTGAGGGTGTTCCAGCAGGACTGTGACTGCATTAACCTCTCCCTGCAGGCCACCAAGTAACACATGGACGTTCTTTCCTGGTTGCCCAACTCTGCATCACTTCTGGAGCCTGCCCCCTGTCTGATCCCTATGTGGGAATGCCAGGAGCTGCAGGCACAGAGTCCATTGGGAAGTTGGGCACCATTTACCATTGCTGCTCACCTGCTGGCTGGTATTCAGCTGCTCGCAGTCTCACCCAGTTGTTGTGTGGAGGATGTTGAGACAGCTGAACCCACACAAAGCTTTATTCACAGGGTCTGTAGCTGGTGATGTGCATTGGCTTCAGAGATAACAGCCACTCTTTAGAAAAGGTGAAAAAATGAAAGGAGAGAAACAGAAGGGAAAGGAAAGCTCGCCCCCATGACCAGCTGGGGAGAAGGTACAGGAGGTATTCAGAGGAGACTCCTCTCCTAAGCATCCTCTCTGCTGGCATCTGTCGCCTCTCTGCAGACAAATTTCCCATGGTAAGTATATAGGAATTTTGGGGATTTTTTTGACCCACTCAAATTTACTGCTGGTTGGACTCAAGGATCTTAGAGGTCTTTTCTGAACTAAGTGATTTTATGATTCTATAAATGATTCTATGATTCTATAATTTTGGTGTGTTCTCTAATGTAAGCTGAGAGCAAGAGCCCAGGAATAGGAAGAGAGATGGAAAAGGAAGGTGATTCTCGTGCTGGTGGCCATTACTTTTCATGGCAGTCATAACAGGGCTTGCAGGTGCAGGGCTGTGGTAATAAGACAAAATCAACATGGGTTGCATGGGGGTCCAAGAGATCCCAGCAGCATGGCAGGGAGCAGTGAGGAGCTTGCAGAGCTCCAGACAGGAGCTTTTCACGTCGCACAGGCTGAGGCACTTCAAGCTCTGCTCAACCCAGAGCAAAGCTGTGGCATGGCTGAGAAGCACACACAGCTGGGAAACACTCCCAGTTGGAGCTGTACAACTCTGAATTGTCTCTTTTTATTATCACAACCAGCAGAGCGGGTGATGACAACTACTCCCTACGATGACATCTCGCCAGCTGTGAGCGAGCTTGCTTAAAGGCAAGTGTCCTCAGCCCCTTGCTTGACTCTCACAGGCCAGCTGGAACAAGGGCATCCCAAGCATCCCATGGGACTTGGATGAGGTGACTGAGGCCTCATGGCTCACTGGCCAGGATGGGGCAATGCCAGGTGCTGCACTGGACTTGCCAGGCCCCTGCTGGAGGAGATTGGGGCCCATTAACTCCAAGCTTGGCATGGGACACATCACTACAGATGACTGCCATCCCTGTCTCCAGCATCCACCAATGGATGCTGTCATCCTGGCCAGGGACATCCAATCCATTGGTAAAACAGATTCACCAGCTGCTGTTTTTCAGCAGTGGGGATTGAGCTAAGCCAGTCCTGAGTTTGGCTTTGTCTTCAGGGCAAGCCCAGGAGGGATTTTTAAGCTTTCTTCAGCAGTGCAAGGAAAAGGGAGAAGTAAGGAGCAAGCAAGGAATGAAGGTCAAGGCAAAAGAAAAAGCGGGCAGAGGCAAGAAAAAGCAGGAAAATAATAGGCAAGGGGAGAGGAGAGGAGAGGAGAGGAGAGGAGAGGAGAGGAGAGGGCAAAAGAAAACTACTAAGGAGTGCTGTAGTTCCTACTTCACTGCTTGTCTCAAACAGTGGATTTAAAGTGCAACCTCAAGCAGTACGAGTGTTGGCAATGCTCTATCTAAGCTAAAACATGACAATGACAACATAGTAGGAGCAAAAAATGTGAGTGTGGACTAATTGAGAGGGGAGGGAGCCTTTTGCAAGCAATTGTTTGCAGATAGTTTTACGATGATACAACACAGTTGATGTAAAATTTGGCTCAGTTGAACTGGATGTCAGCCAGCCTGGTGTGGCTACTAAAATTTAGCTGAAAATGGTATTTTACATCAATTGGTTTAGGTGAGGAGAGGGGTGCTGCCTTTTGGGCTGGCATCCCTCCTGCCAGCCCCAGGCACAAGGGCTGGTTCTGCTCCCCGAGGCCCCTGCCATGTGCCAGTATGGGTGGTTGGCAGGCTTGAAGTGAATCAGGTCAGAGAACTGATCCATGGGAGAAAGAGAAAAAGGGAGAGAGGTGTTTGTGGTGGTCTTTTTTTTCTTTTCCCAGGCTGCTTTTCCTGCCCTCAGCTAGCTACTAACTGAGAAACCACCAGGGCCTCCCAGAAACCCTCCAGCAAACCTTCAGCAACACGGATCAGTATTTCCCCAGCTGCCAAGGTAAATACAAGCAGTGAGGGAAAACAACAGCAGTAAACCCCGAAACCCTGCAAGCCTCCTTCATCCACTTTGAAAAATGGTAGTGACAGGGGATTTTGTTTGGAGGGAATGCTGGGTGGGTCCCCTCAGAAACCCCCTTGGCAGACCCACGTGCTCCCTCCTGGCCCTCGGCGGGAGCGCTGCCGGCTTTATGAAATGCTGAGCTGCACATCACCATGTCCCTTGTCAGCACTCAGCAAGCTCATGTTAAAACAAGAGGGAGGCCAAGTGGATGAGAAACTGAAAGCCTCCCTGCTGGCTACGGGGAATTCCTTCCCTGGCAGAAAATCATTGCCAGATCTACCAAAATTCCTGCCAGATTTCTTCCACATAATAAAAATGAGAGTTCAGATAATTATCTCAGTGCCACAGATTTTAATTTTTTTAAAGTGTTGCATAGAGCATACTTGGTGAGTCCCTGGCATTGCTCTGTCAGTGTAAAAGGAATAGGGCTTCCTAGTGTTTGAAGAGATAACAGTGCTCCAGGCTACAAAAGATAACTGTGCTTTTTAATTTAATCTTACAGCCATGACAGCAGTGCAGGGGGTCTCTGCTGCAAATATGCTCAACCTGCATTGACTGATGGCTGTAATATCTGAAATCTGGTAGGTTGCTTTGGGGAAAGTGCCAGAGCAAGCATCTTTTGCTTACTAGAGAATCTCAGAAGACTGAGATGCAGTCAGATGTAAATACCTGGTTTGGTAGATAATACATTTGGGGTTCTGTTCAGACTCTCACTAGGTGCTGATGGTGGTTTGCTAATAATTACAGTTACATTTTTGAGTAGTATCAAACACTGGGAGATACATTTGGGTCCTAAATCTGGAGGGGAAATCCTTGCAGATTATGAGGAGGAAAGAAGACCATCCACTCTTCATCTTCCTTTTATATTTAACTTTTATAATTAACAGTTAACGCAGAAATTTTAAGATTTCCGTGCAGATCATTAGAACCCTATATTGGTAGGGACCAGAGTAAAACATTTTTAAAATCTAGTAGAAATGCAACACAGGAGAACAAATGCAGCTAATAAAACTTCACCTCTTAGACATATTTGACAATATACATATTATTTGGAGCTATAGTTTTTTGGATGTTACTTATAGCAATAAAAAAGTAATAAATCCCTCATAGTGAGTATTAGTCAGCATCTATATTTCAGTTCGCTCCACAAAAGGATGCCAAGAAGTGACACAATGAATTAGAGGGCAGATGCTTTTTATCAAGTGTCCTTAATTGCTACCCAGGTTGCACTTCTGGCAGGTCGGCAGGAGACCTCTGCAAAGGGCAGTCATGGTGGTGAAAGATGCCACAGTGACGGGCATGTGAAACACCAGCAGCAACCTGGGTGACTGTCACAGGCACAGCTCCAAACCAGTCTCTTGCAGCAGTGATTTATCACAATGCCAGCCATGCCCATGGACTAAGGAACAACTTTTTAACTCACATGTGAGAAGCTAAAAAATGGAGAGGAGACCCACAGTAGATGCCTGCTGCTAACAAAGCAGGGGCCACAAGTTGGACTGGTTCAGACCTAAATTGGCTGCCACCTTTCCTTTCCTACATACCCTTCAAAATAATGGGTAATGCTGTGTCAGTCCCTTTCTGAATGCTGCCCCATGGGTTTAATTACAGTTTGTCTCTGGAGGCACAGTGTCTGCTCTACTCCTTGATCTGCCGTGAACTTGGTGACACCAGGGACCCTTTTTTGTCACCTTGGCAGACCCCATACACTCACCATCTACAGTAGGTTTTTTTGCAGGATTCAGCCAAGTCATGCCCTGATCCTACAAATTGCTTCTCAAGGAGCAGGGAGCCAACACAGTGAAGTGCAAAGAACCCAATTAAGGAACACGTAATTAATTTTCCAAACATCTTCTTTTGTCTTTAGATTTACCAGGCCTTGTAAAGGGCATAGGCAGCCAGTTTAATTGCAGTTGGGTCTCTTCGTGGTGAGTTTGGCTGGTGTGGGGTTTTTATGGACCACTCTGATGGGTCCCCATAGCAATTTTCCCCAGGAAATACAGGACTGGCTTTGTTACTACTGGATTGTTGCTTTTCCTTTGTGTACCTTTCCTTTCTCTAGCTTCTCCTTGAAATGATGGGGACTATATGTAAGAAATCACATGCTTTGGCATGAAAACGCCTGATCTCAACTCAGCTTACCCAGATCAGAAGCAGATTTAAGCCAAATCACAAGAGTATCCCCTCTGCTTTTGGTATTGATTTAAACTGGGGAGAAAGTAGGAAGATTAAAGATTAAATTATCTCAGCCACTGCCAGCCTGCCTGAGTAAGGAGTGTGGGTGGTATGGGCTGCACCCATCACCTTCAGCCTCTTGACATGGACGCACACACTCTGGGGTCAAAGACTTTCTAAATATCCTTGACCCAGCAGAAAAGCACACATAAACCATGAAATTATCGGCCATGAATCACAAATCCATTATTTGAAAGACAAGTGTCCTTGGAAACTGCTGAGGGATGCAGGTCATCCTCTTAAAATTCTCCATGGCCCCTGGCGCAACGCAGAATGAAAAGGTGAAAGGAGCGGCGATGCTCGCTGAATTACACAGCACCGCCGCTGCCTCGGTGCCCGAGTGTCTCCTGGTGACAGACACGGCAAACTGCTGACCACGGCGGCTTTGAGGTGAGCTCACAGAGTTACAGAATCACAGAATATTCTGAGCTGGAAGGGGCCCACAAGGATCATCGAGTCCAGCTCTTATGAGAGTGACCCATATGGGGGTCAAACCCGCAACCTTGGAGTTATTAGTNTGACATGGACGCACACACTCTGGGGTCAAAGACTTTCTAAATATCCTTGACCCAGCAGAAAAGCACACATAAACCATGAAATTATCGGCCATGAATCACAAATCCATTATTTGAAAGACAAGTGTCCTTGGAAACTGCTGAGGGATGCAGGTCATCCTCTTAAAATTCTCCATGGCCCCTGGCGCAACGCAGAATGAAAAGGTGAAAGGAGCGGCGATGCTCGCTGAATTACACAGCACCGCCGCTGCCTCGGTGCCCGAGTGTCTCCTGGTGACAGACACGGCAAACTGCTGACCACGGCGGCTTTGAGGTGAGCTCACAGAGTTACAGAATCACAGAATATTCTGAGCTGGAAGGGGCCCACAAGGATCATCGAGTCCAGCTCTTATGAGAGTGACCCATATGGGGGTCAAACCCGCAACCTTGGAGTTATTAGTCCCATTCTTCAACCAGCTGAGCTAATCTCAGGGAAGACATTGGGAAGCAGGTCTTGTTTCCTGGTGCACAGCAAACACCAGCACGTCTGGGATAGAAAGCAGAAAAAGCTATGGTATGTTTGCACCTCGTCTTTGGGTGACAAAAACCGAAGTTACACAAAAATCACACTGGTTTACCCTAATTTGATAACTATATGCTATCTCTTATCTTCAATAAGCTGAGAACTTGTGGTTTATCCAAAAAAAAAGGATCTTCTCCAGGTTTCCACACTGCCATGGATCAACATCCTTCTTCAGATGCTGCCCTAGAAAGCAATACTTTCTCCTCTCAAGTTTTCTCCCCATGAGCACCGGTGCCTCTGCCCAGGCAATGGCTCCAACTGCCCAGGTCACCAGGCAGGACATGGATCATGGAGCCCATCCCAGGTCCCCAGCAAAGTCACCCTGCTGTCAGAAGGGGAGCCATGGCCTGGGCTATGCCTCTGCATGCATGTATCACTCAGCTGCCTGGATAAACCTGTCAGGTTTGGGTCCTAAAGCTGGAGGGGAATAGACACAGATTTGTGTAATGTGTTTCCTTGATGGATCACTACAAAATCACCGAGAGATCCTGAGGCAGCCTGACACCTGTAATCGGCTGGAGGAGCAGATACTGCTTTAGAAGGTGACTTGGCAAGGGAAGGCAGGGTATTTTTCCCTCACACTTCTTCTCTCAGCCTGGTCACAGCAGGTTATTTAACAATTGTTTAAACTGGCTAGAGAGTAATTGTTTTACTTTTGAGTAAACTCAAGTTGAAGTGAAAGAAAACTGTATGATCTTAAGGATGTGGTGCAGAAAGGAGGAGGAGAAGGCAAGGCTATGTAAAATTACATGGTCTGAGAAAGTCACAGGGATTTAACTGCTTAGAATCCCATTAGGCTTGTGCTGAAGAAGGTGAATCTGGTTTAAGCTGGAGGAGGGTTTCCAAAGTCTCTGCCATCACAGGAAGCCTGGAGCAATTCCTTCCTGGCTGATGTTTACAGCAGACATCCAGTACTTGCTGGGATGGCAGCTACTGCCCTGCACTGCCTTGCTTGTTCCCATGGCAAATCCCCCCCTCCTGTCCCAATCACAGTAATTTGGATGTGCTAGAGCATTGCCCCAGAGCTGGAAACCTCCACCCCAAGGATTTACAGTGCTGTCTTGTCCTCTCAAGTGTGCCAGGGAAGATGGCCAACCCTCTGGGACACCCGGTTTTGGGCCAACATGTTATTCTGGGATGTGTCATGCTGGCTGCGAGGTGCCACGCCACTGTCCCCAAAGGGCTCAAGTCTTATGGAAAAACATGGATTCCTAAAATTATGTGATGGATCAAGCCAGGTCCCAAGACGTCTGGTTGGATGAACTCTGACAGGTTTGTGCGGGTATGAGGAGCATCACTGCTCGTGTAGGGCTGTGGGTTTCATGCTAAGAGCCAGCTCCAACCAAGATGTTGAGCTGTGGAGTGGCAGGTTAATCCCTTGTGGGAGCTGAGATTGCACAAGTAATTTGGGAAGCCGAAAGCTAAACTCAGATGGAATCAGTAGTGCCAAAGGAACTGTAGCCAGCCCTCATTTCAGCAACACCACACTGCAGTGCTCATTTCATCCAAGGAAGAAAAATCTCTTTGAGCCTGGATAACCTAACATCAATCAGTACTGGAGTGTTTGATTTAATACCTGCTTAGTATTTTACTTTAAATATTTTAAAATAACTAGCTAGGAAGTTATTTTTATCTTTTTCACTTCCAAATTGCAGGAACACAATACTTTTGCACTGATGGAGTTGTAATTTAAACTGTTAGTTAATTCTTTCTCAATATCAACATTCCAAGAAGCAAAACAAGTATCAAGACAAAAAGCAAAAAGGCTGAGTGAAGAATATTTACACTATCATTTGTCTTATATTAGTCTTCAAATGGCCATAAATGCATATAGCACAGAAATATAGATTAATGTTCATTACGCAATATTAATATATTTCATATATAAATGCTCTACATGTGTATATATAGATTTATATTATCTTTATAAATTTTGTTTATATGGATACATTATATGTAAAACATGTATTTGTCTATGGTAGTTTTGCATTTTATGTACTTAGTGTTGCACTTTCCCTTCAGTTGTGGGTGGAGAGGCTTTGATGCTGTGCTGGGTGCATCTTTGAAAAGCAGCATGCAGAAAGGGAAACAGCCCAGTTCTGATTGGATTAATCCACCCTGAGTGATGCTCCAAATTCCTCCTGTAAACATCACTTTGAGGTTTCACTAGGAAAGAGGCAGAGGTTTGTGGAAGAGGGACCCACTTTCTTGCAGAAGGGACTGGTGGTTTTGCAGTGTTCCTGGCAGAAGGAGAGAAGGGAGCAATGGTGAGTCTGCGTGTCCGTGCAGTGGGGTCCTGGATGCTGGATGTGCTCGACCCACACTGGGAAGCACAGATACTCATGAAGAGGAAAAAGGGTGAAGGAAGATGCCAAGGGAGGTTTGAGCATGCCAAGGCTTGGGCAGGGATGGATTCCAGCTGCTACAGCTCTGACCTGCCACAGGACACTGTGGGCACTGGGGACTTGGCAGATGTGCCAAGGGGAAAGTGATCATGCAAAGTTTGGGGCTCCTTGGAGATGACCAGGCTGCTCTCCCGGCATCTAGGAAGCAAGATTCCTCCTCAGTCAGGTCAATACTCCTAAAGCAACAAAAAGGTGTTGGTTTTTGTTCTAGATCAGAACAGAGGGAGGAAAAAAATTAAAAACCTGGAAATATTTGTGACATGCCCCCTGTTCTCTCAAGGGAAGCAATTCCCTTCCCAGTGGGAAGCATGCAGTGGTGGTGCCTGTGCAAGAGGCACACTTGGCAGCATATCCTTGTCCCGCTCAGCTTCACACCCCAGATGGGGTCTGCCCCTGAGCAGAGCATGGCCAGGAAGGGCCAGATCCGGTCCTGGATAGCCCACCAGAGCTGTGCTGCTGTGAGCAGAGGGAAGCCATCTGGCGGGGATGGAGGGAGAGAGCCTGTGGCTGCTGTGCCATGTGTGAGGTTCCGTCTGCCATGCAGAAGCTTGGCTGTGCAGAGCTGTTTAGGAGGGCTCTGCCGTGCTTGGAGGGAAAGAGCAATTATCTGCCCTGCCAGTGAGTTCTCAGGTTTATGTATAGCCCCACGCCTTCCCCTAAACAAGCTTCAATGCAGAAATTGCAAAGCTGAAGAGATCCTCTGCAATTAGGGGAGAAGACATTCCTCTTTCAGCTAACACGAGAGAAAGAGCCGAATGAAACCCTGCATTGTTAATGTGCTCCGGCTTAGTCAGTGGGGAGGGTAATAAACAAGGCAGACTTGGTTGGGATAAAAAAAGCGTAGAGTATGGCGAGATTATGAAACAATAGGTACTGATAGAGAGGCAGCACAGAGCCAGCCGCAGAGCAGAAGCTTTACTGAATGCCTGGGTTTGAATGAATCCTAATGATAATCACGGGCTACATGGCAATTTGTTTAAATAACGTGCCTCCTGCTTCCTCCCTGCCCGGCAGAAAGGGTCCGTACATGTTAATTGCTTCATTTTGAAGAGAAAGCTCCTCTCTGTGTGGCAATATTATATATTTAATTTTCACTGTTTATTTACTCTGCCCTTCTCCAAGCCTTTTGCTGTCTATGAAGGCATCTGCTGCTGTCATTTTGTATTTCAGAGGTGTTTGCATCAAAGCTCTGAAGCAGTTACAGGGATTCTCTCAAGGAAAATTTGAAAGGATGGATTGGATGAGTTAGATTTTAGGAGTTGTTGAGCCAACCTACAGGTCACTGGCAAGCACTCCTGCACCACAAGTCTCTGAGCTTTGTGAGGGGTTTGGACAGGCTTCAGCCTGACGCTCTCTCAAGCACCCTGCTCCTTCCCAAGCAAAATGCTGGTGTGGAGGCTGAAGAACACCCAGGAATGTATCACTTAAGATTAACATCAACTGCATTCACTGGGCTTGCTCACTGGAGAGCCTGGCATGCTTATGGTTTATCAGAGAGCAATAATAATAATAATAACAATAATAATGACAACAATCTGGAATTTTAGCAAGATTCATCACTGATTATGTTCCATTTCGTTGCTGGAACAGAAGCAGACTCTGCCACTACCAGTAGCTGCACTACCATAATACTGGTGGAAGCAGAAGCAGAGGCAGTAGCACCTTTCTGGGCATCTATAGCCAGACTTCTTGGTGCTGCTGCTGAACTTAAACCTGACTCTCCTCTTCTCTCCCTGCCTCCATTCAGTTTCCCCCAAGAGCCTTTCTTGAAAGGTGATTAAACTGTTATGGCTACAAATTTTTTTGTCATGTCTTTAACATACAAAGAGGAGCAGGGAATTCAATCCCAGCTGGTTTCGTGCACAGTAGTTTATAGGTGTGAATTAGTATCCTCTAAGTTGAATTTCCTCTCATGTGGCCTTTGTTCCCATCTGACTGGGAACCCATGTATCCTGCAGACTCCTACATTAGCTCATTTAATTTACACAGGTTTTAAAACTGTTTTCACAAGGGTCATCTAAAAATGTGGTTGTGAAGGTCATCCTGTTCCAAAACAGGCTATTCCCCAGAACACCTCCCACCAAAGCTTGCTGACTAAAATGCCACTACCACACTGTGGGATACTTACAAAGGGGTTACGATTATTAAAAAAATTCACTAGGATATACTGGGGAAAAAGAGCAGGAATGTGTTTTGTAAATGCGAAGAGTGTTTCTAGTAGCTAATTTTGTAGGTCTTACAACCTACCTGAAAGCAGCAGGATTGCCGTTTGTTTCCTGCAATTAAAAAAAAACAACCAAAAAGAGGGGTTTTTCCTTCATTAATATCATTAAGGGCATTAGAAAATATTTCAACAGTGACATATCCAAATGGTACAAAGTACCCATATGCAATAACATTTATGACAATGAAATATTATTTAGAATTATGCCTTTATTATGGGTAGGGCATGTTGCTGTGGCCCCACAAGGAGATGTCACAGAGGAAGGTGTGCCTGGGAGGAGCACTGCCTGGAGAACAGATGAACCTTGGGCCTTGTGCTATTTGGCTGCTGCAGCCTCATTTACTAGCAAAGTGCTGGAGAAGAAGCAAGTCCCTGCTCGTTGCTGTCACTCACCATCCCCTTGTGAAGCTGGCATTAAGAATCATACTTCCAGATAACTCCCAAGCTGGCCTCTGCCTGCACTGCAGGAAAAAGGCTTGGTGTCATTGTACAGGTGACTGTTTGCTCCAGAAAATCATTACCAAGATCAGCTCCTTTCTAGCTACAGGACTGAAGATGGTTCACAGAGCCCAATCACCACATATCCTGCGCAGCCCCAGTGTTCAGATTGTACTGAAAAACTGTATAATTGGTTTTGGTTCCAAGTTTTAACAAGCTTTTAGCTACAACTAATAATAGAATCACAGAATCACAGAATACGGAGTTGGAAGGGACCCACAAGGATCACTGAGCCCTGCACAGAACACCCCGAGTCACACGAGGTGCCTGAGAGCACCTCAGAAGTCCAAATGCTTCTTGAGCTCTGTCAGGCTTAGCGCTGTGACCACTTCCCTGGGAAGCCTGTTCCAGTGCCCAGCCACCCTCTGGGTGAAGAATCTTTCTCTAATCTCCAACCTAAACCTACCCTGACACAACTTCAGGCCATTGCCTCAGGTCTTGTCATTGGTCATGAGAGTGAAGAGATCAGTGCCTGCCCCTCCTCTTGCCCTCAGGAGGAAGCTGTAACTGCAATGAGGTCTCCCCTCAGTCTCCTCCAGGCGGAACAGACCAAGGCACCTCAGCCACTCCTGATACAGCTTCCCCTCAAGGACCTTCGCTACATTTGTAGCCCTCTTTTGGACACTCCTAATAGCTTATTGTCTGTCTTATATTGTGGCACCCAAAACTGCCCCCAGCACTCGGAGGTGAGGCAGCCCCAGCTCAGAGCAGAGCAGGACAGTCCCCTCCCTTACCTGGCTGGTGATGCTGTGCCTGATGCCCTCAGGACAGGGTTGGCCCTCCTGGCTGCCAGGGCACTGCTGACACATCATCAACTTGCCATTGACCAGGACTCCCAGGTCCCTTTCCTCAGTGGTGCTCTCCAGCCTCTCAATCGCCAGCCTGTCCATACATTCAGGGTTTCCCCATCCCAGGTACAGAATCCAGCACTTTCACTTGCTGAACTCCATATGATGTCACTTCTGGTGACTGCCCAGATGTCTGATTTGTCAAGGTCTCTCTCCTGGGCCTCTCCATCCTCAAGACTCAACAGCTCCTCCCAATTTAGTGTTGTCAGCAAACTTAGTAACCCTTTCAGTCCTGCATCCAAGTAATTAATAAAGATCATGAAGAGCACAGGGTCAAGGATGGAGCCCTATGGAACCCCATTAGTGACAGGTTCCCACTCTGATGTCACCTCATTCATTATAACCCTGTGTACCTGACCCATGAGCCAGCTGCTCACCCATTGCATGCTGCATTTATCCAGCTGTGTGCCAGATATTTTATCCAGAAGGATACTGTGAGACAGTATCCAAAGTTTTGCTGAAGTCCAACGTTACATCTACTGGCTTTTCGAGATCAACTGGGTGGGTTACCCTGTTGTAGAAGGACGCTAGGTTTGATAAGCAGGACTTCCCCCTCATGAAGCCATGCTGGCTGTGACCTATGTCTGTGTCATCCAGGTGTTTTTCAATACCTGCCAGAATAATCTTTTCCATTATTTTACTGGGACTGGTCTGGATGTCCTTGCAGATGGCCAAAGCAACTTAGTGAGAGATCAGAATTTGTGCTTATTCCTCTCCTCAGAGGATAAAGAAAACAGAGCCAGGTGAAAGCAAGCACTGGGCCTAGGTAGGGCATCCAGGGAATGTGGAATCCAACTAAGGGAATGTGTTAGATGTGTTTTGTGGAGCACATGGACACAAAGAAGTGCAGTCTGGCTGCAGGCCAGCACAACTCCATACGAGGACAAGATCATTCAGCCCAAGAGAGGAACTGGGCAGTGATAACTAAAGCTTAACTTAGTTGAGTTGCAGAATGACTCCAGGCTCTAGGAGGAGCCCAAGCCACTGAGCAATTCACCAGTCAAGCTAACACCAGATCCTTCCACATCAATGCAACAGGGTTTGCCCTGGTATAAATCATGTGCGCCGCTAGATTCAGACACAGAAAAATGAGAAAGGAAGAGAAACAAAGGGCAGAAACAGACAATGGCTCTAAAAGGGAACTTTCTTATAGACCAATCCTGAGAGCAACAATCAGGCACAGACAATAAGGCACAGCTATGCAGTTCATTGCTACGCAAGGTCACACTTTACCTTCCCCCACAACCGCCCGCAGTGGGAGGCTCATTGTGGAGTGACGGATGCAGAGCTGAGTTGACAGCCAAACCTGGGGGATCTGGCTGTTTCCCCAGGATGGATCTGACATCTCTGGCTCTTAGGATGAAGACAAAGGGTGAAATATTATGATTGCCATTCCACAGAGGAGAAGGAATAGCAGCATCACCAAGGCTATCTGCACAGCAGGGCAGCCTTATCAGCTCTGGAATTGCAGTGTGCTATCCTGAAAAGCATGTCTAGCGAGGACAGAGCTATTTCAGTAAAACTGGTGTTGTATTTTTTTTTTTTTTAGCAGTGTAACACCCTCCTGAATGCAGTGAGCAGGGATGCAGCTACAAGCAATGTTTTTGACAGTTTAACACTCACTAGCTCAGAAGCTCCTTCCCACTTGCATCGCTGTGTTAGCTGGGGATATCAGCCCTTCCCTCTCCTCACCAACAGAGCTGGCCTGCTTCACCTGACTGAGGCTTTCTGTGTGACCTGGCACAAAATACTTAGAGTTTTACCAGAGCCTTGCTGGCATGGGCAAGGTGTGCTTTTGCACCAGCTATAGTCACCACCTCCTTTCCCATCCCACTGTGACAGCAGCAGCACCAGCAAACACAGAAAATGCAGAGGATTTTGGTTTTGTCCTCACCATTTGGTCCAGTTCTGGCTCCTCTCCCCAGAGCCCCGGCTTTCAACATGCTTATGCTGTTGAGAAGCCTCGAGGCAGCTCTGTTTGCTTCCTTATCCCAACCAGCACAGCTCTGCAAGGCAAACCTCCAGCAATACATGGAGAATAGGAAAAAAGGCCATCTGTTACTACTGCTCCCTCTGTCTGAGGAAACAATTCAAGCAGCATCAGCAGAGATCTTGTGCTGTGTGACATGCATCTCCCACAGTGACTTTAGCTGACAGGATTATGTTGACCATTGCTTTTTGAATAGAGACAAAGTTTCCCAGAATTTGAGAACTGTCAGCCTGCAACAAATAAATAGCTGGTGTATAGCTTATTTTAACATTAGTGGGAAAATGGGCTTTTAGAGCAGATGAAAAAAAGATTATGAATTGAGAGAGAACTGAAGAAATGGACTACAAGCAACACAATCCTTTCCTAAAGAAATCTCTGTGAAAGTACAGACTCTTAAGATAATTAAATGGCCCTCCCTTTACTGCAACATCTGAAGGTGTGTTCACACTCCCTACTCAGGGAGCTTAATTTAGGAGTTATAACTACTACATTCAAATTAGTCATGAGTGACTCAGACTGCTCAGACTTGATTCCTTAGACAATGGAGAGATGGAGTTGTGACAGGCATTAGGGTACAAGCAGTCTGAACATGGCCTTGGCTGCCTCACCTTCCTTCGATGTGTTCTCCTGACATCCCTCTGAAGAGGGAAGTGTTATTTCCATCCTACACACAGGAAAAGATGACTTTGTCTGGAGCAAGCTACCAACTTGCATGAAAAATGTCTCTTCCACCAGCTTATCTTGATTTTGCCAGCATTTACTTTGGCCGAGAGCAGCACTTTTTCCACACAAAATCTTCGTCAAACTACTGCAACCATTATTCAGTGTAACGTTTGTTCACTTATGAAAAGGTCATAAGCCTTCCTATACTGAGTTCAGATATTTTAAGGGAAAAGGGAATTTAGATTTCTCAACAATGGGGATTTTAACATGTACTGCTTGCCAATATAATGAGCACATCCAAGAAAAATGACTCAAGTTTTCACGTTTGAAGCTAGGAAGTGTCTTGTCTACTAAACATGCCAGAGTTTTACATGCATGTGACTTGGCTTCAATTTTTGCTCTCCCTATATTATCTTGAATTAAATTGCAGGCACAATGCAACCTACATACATATACAGAAAGATATAAACTATTTTCTTGGCATGCTCTGGAATTAAGGAATAGTGACCTTAGTTTTATTTACACACTTCACACGGAATTTCTGGCATTTTAGCAGTTGACTCCCCACGAGAATGTTCTTTCAATCTCATTTAATCCCCAGCCTACCTCTCTTGACTGCAGCAAAGGAAATTCCAGTGTCTAAGAAATTATTCCTCTTCCCAGGAAGTGTCAGACGTTAGGACTATGTGGAGGGACAAAGAGCTCTTCTGCTAACTCATCTTGGCAGCCAGATCAGGTCAGCTTTCTTAGCTCCAACACAGAGCTAGAAAAGGAGCTAGGAAAAGCTGAAATGTCTGGATGAGGAAACTACAATAAAGAAAATATTAAAGGGCTCTTGCACAAGCCAGGTGAGGTGGGAAATGGTACTTCCAACTCTTTGCTCTTAGAAATATTCAACAAAGAAAAATTCAACATTCAAGCCACCAAGATTTGCCTCAACAGAGAGCTTATACATGAAGCACTCAAGAGAATCAAAGGTACAAAGCACTGTACACCTGAGAGCTCTCTCTAATCCTTTGCACTTTTGTCTGAAAATCTGTATCACTGAAGTGCTGGAGTGTATCCAAAGAAGGGCAACACAGCTGTTGAAGGGTCTGGAGCACAAGTCTTTTGAGCAGCGTCTGAGGGAGCTGGGGGTGTTCAGCTGAGAAAAGGAGGCTCAGGGGGGACCTTGTCACACTCTACAATTGCAAGAGGAGGGTGGAGCCACGCAGGGGTCGGTCTCTTCTCCTACGTAACAAGTGACAGGAGAAGAGGAAACATCCTCCAGTTGTACCAGGGAAGGTTTAGATTGGATACTAGGAAAAATTTCTTCCCTGAAAAGATTGTCAGGCATTGGAACAGACTGCCTAGGGAACTGGTAGAGTCTCCATTCCTGCAGGTAGAACATGTAGATGTGGCACATGTGGAAAAGGTTTAGTGGTGGACTTGGCAGTCCTGGGTTAATGATTGTGCTTGAGTATCTCGAGTATCTCTTCTAACCTAAGCGATTCTATAATTCTATGAAGTCCAAGTTATACTGAAAACTTATTACTGCAGAACTGGGCAAGGAAAGGAATAGTGAAGAGGAGTGAAGAGGCACTTAAATTTGTTCCAAATCTTCCCTAACAGACTTCCTAAAAGTACCTTAGTGGCTTAGTTTTGGACACATTTATGCAAGCAGTTCTTCACTAAAGCAAGAAGTATTTCATTTCCAGAAGCAACAGTAGTTTTCAACACCTCAGGTTACTTGGGGGGCTGGATCCTTGGGCCTTAAAGCCTGGATTCAGAGAGAAAGGTATGAAACAATGTTTTACTGATTTACTTGTGGACCTTTGTGGAACCCTACCTCAGCCATAAGCTCAATTGGTTGCCAGTATGTAAGACAACATCAACACAAACTGATAAGAAAGAGGAGTGAGTACACAAAAATAATCTAGGAACTCTGATGAAGTAAAGAAATTCCCACTATAACACCTAGTTCCTTCTGTTGTTTTTGCACACAGCTGTATGAATGGCAGTGTACTCCCAAGAAAGCCTGAGGAAAGGAAAAACAGCCTGAATATTCATGGCAGTCCATATTCTCATGAACATTTGCACCTGAATACCATGTCCTGCCATCTCTGAATCCTCTTTCCGAGCGTGGGATTAGAACTGTGCTGAATGGCATTTAAGAGACCCAATGCACAGCATGAAGTTTCTCTTTGCAGAGAATCCATGGTATACTGGATCCTGATTTTTTGTGGAAGAGCACCTTTTCAGGAAATCCTTGACATGTATTTCTAGGCTTCTAATATCTAATTAAGATCTTAATCTTGTTGGAATAGTACTACCTGATTTCATCTATCCCCGAAGCACCACAGGCAGTTCCAGTATTATAAAAATAACAGCTGCTCTGATCTATATGTAACCTGTATTATGTGTCCTGTTGCTTCTATCGATTTGTGGATGCGAAAATTAAGTCTTTTTCAGACTTCATATCTTGCTGCCACAGTACTCAAAAGGACTCAGGAAACATTAGCTAATACAAAGTTTTGTACTCAAAGAGACAGGGTGTCAAAATTGTAGCATTCAAAGATTAAGAAAACATTTTGGGTATAAACAATTAGTGGAAATACCTCAATAATTTCACTGGGAAGTATGATTCATTCTCATTAAAATAAATTTGCTACTAGTAAATATATTGCTAAATCTTAACTGAAATTTACTTTTCACTGAAATGCAACTTTTAGAAATGGGTATTGCATCCCATTTCTTTGGGCAAAGCTGGGACTGGGAACACCTCGTGGAAAACATCTGGATTCATTGCCAGGTGCTGAAATGACAGGCTGAGACACAGGTTAACGCACATTCTATTTCTGTGGCCAATGGAGTTAAATCTAGCCTTGCTTCTTTTACAAACTCTCATCACAAAACTTATTTTCAGGTGAAAATTTGTCTTGCTTTCCATAGATTATAAGATTTTATTCACCTCTTTTTTTTTTTTGTAGAGTTCTCCTGTGTCACCGACTATAAAACAAGAAGTTTTCTGACTTTTACAGAAGAGATGCAGTTACATTGTGCAGTATTACAAACACATCTCATTCTGTTTAAGATGAGAAATTAGCAAATTTAAGCCACAAAAGCAGGTTCTTTCCATATTTTTGGTGAATGTAGCAGCCATTTTGAGTATTTTATACTTACCAAAATGTTTTCTATTTCAAACACCAGCTTTGATGAAGACAGCCTCCTCTCTATTTTAAATCAAGTCTACATTAAGCTCAAGGTAGCAGCTTCTACTGTTATATATTCTTAACCACAGCAGTCTTCAGAGTGAGTTGTTTGCTGGATGCAGTTAGATATAGTGATTAGAATTTCTTTAAATATTTCCTCCTTTACCCATGAACATGAGAAATGTAATTCCAGGTGAAGCATTTGAAGGAACACAGAATGGATGAGCTGGGAAGGGATCTCCAGATGCCATCTGGTCCAAACCTCCTGCTCACACAGGGCCACCTAGACCCAGTTACCCAGGACCATGTCCAGTTGGCTTTTGAATATCTTCAAGGATGATGACTCCACAATCAGTCTGGCCAAGCTATGCCAGTGCTCAGTCATCCTGACAGTAAAAAACATTTCTTGATGTTCAGAGGGAGCCTCCTACATATGTTTCTGCCCACTGCCTTTAGTCCTGTCACTGTGATCCACTGCAAAGTGCCTGGCTCCGCATTCCTTTCATCCTCCCTTCAGGTGTCTTATATGCACTGATCAAATCCCTCTGAGCCTTCTCCAGGCTGAACAGTCCAAGCCTTCCCAGCCTTGCCTCATAGGGAAGATGCTTCACCCTTAATCATCTTTGTGGCCCTTCTTCAGTCTCTCTACAGTATGTCTCTGTCTCTTTTGTACCAAGGAGTCCAAGACTAGACACAGCAGTCCAAGTGTGGCCCCACCAGAGCTGAGTAAAGGCAAAGGACCACCTCCATTAACCTCCTGGCAATATTTTGGCTTACGCAGCCACGGATACCATTCACTTTCTTTGCTGCAAGGGCACCTTGCAGCAAAGAACGTTCACCTTGTTGTCCACCAGGACCTGCAGGTTCCTTTCTGCCAAGCTGCTTCCTAGATGGATAGCCCTCAGTTCAGATAGATGGGGTTGTTTCTTCCCAGCTGCAGGACTTTGTACTTCTCCTTGTTGAACTTCACAAGTTTCCCATCAGCCCATTTCTCCAACTCGTTGTGGTCCCTCTGGATGGCAGCACAACCCTCTGGCATATCAGCCAATCCTTTCAACTTTGTGTCAGCTGCAAACTCACCAAAGGTACACTCTGCATCACCATCCAGAATGTTAATGAGGATGTTAAACAGGACCGGAGCCAGTACTGACCCTGGAGTACAGTGCTGGTTACTGGCCTCCAACTAAACTTCGTGCCACTGACCTCCCTCTGGGCCTGGCCATTCATCCAGTTTTCAGTCCACCTCACTGTCTGCTCTTACCACAACCTGTCTATTAGGATCTTATGATGTTCCCAACACTAGATCTACAGTTAATTACTGACTTGTCCTATTAGTGCCTTCTCTTTCTCCCTCCCTTTCCTCTCACCAGCAAGATATCATCCACCACCTGGGCCCCCACACGCATCTAGCTTCTCTTCAACTAAGAGGGCAATGAACCTGTTTTGCAGCTGTAAACCCATGGGTGTGGCAAGAACATTCCTCTTGGTCCCAGAAGTCATCAACTTCCATCCATCCTTTTCTCCAGAGGTTTTGCTTCCCTTGATAGTGCAAGGCAGACATTGCCATCTTCCCTGTTACAGATGGGATCTGAGGCTCTTCAAGCTATTAAGACTCAGAGAAATCCTGTCTGTCTCCCTTTCATGCTCTCTGATCTGCCTCCTGAACCCATCCAGTTGGCAGCACAGCTTCTCCAAGACAGCACACCTCTGGAAGGACAGAGGGCCATTTTTCTTGGCCTCAGACAGAGGTCAGAGGCAATCCCTGGGACTTGGAGAGCTGCATCAGACATCTGAAGCCCAGGCTTTGTAGAAGCCGTATGGGTTTGCATGGCAAGGTTCTGATTGCAGGGGGCTACAGGAGCGGCTTCCATGGGAAGATGCCAGAAGCTTCCCCCATTTCTGACAGATCCAATACCAGCTAGGTCCAAGATGGACTTACAGCTAGCCAAGATCAAGCCCAGCAGAGACAGTGGCAGAGCCCCTGGGATAACACATTAAGAAGGGATGGGGGGAAAACCTGCACCATTTCAGCCAGAAAGAGGGGTGAGAACATGAGAGAAACAGCCCCACAGACATCAAGGTCAGTGGAGGGACAGGAGGTGCTCCTGGCACCGGAGCAGAGATTCCCCTGCAGCCCCTGGTGCAGCCCATGGAGAGGCAGCTGTGTCCCTGCAGCCCATGGGGATCCATGGGGGAGCAGAGATCCCCCTGCAGGCTGTGAAGGACTCCACCCAGAGCACATGGATGCGCCAAGGTTCTGTGACCCAGAACAAATCCCGTGGGGACCCATGCTGGAGCTGTCTATTCCTGATAGACTGCACCCAGTGTAAGGGATCCATACTGGAGCAGGCCATGAAGAACTGCAGCCCAAGGAAAGGTCTCACAGTGAAGAAGTTCTGGAGACCTGATTCCCAAGGGAGAGACCCATGCTGGAGCAGGGAAAGAATGTGAGGAGTCCTTCCCCTGAGGGAAAAGGTGCAGCAGAGATAACATGTGAGGAACTGACCACAGACCCTATTCCTTGTTCCTCTGTGCTGCTGGGGAAACAAGGTAGAGCAAATCAGGAAAAAATTTAAGCCCAGAAAGGAGGGGTGGGAGGAAGGTGTTTTAGGATTTAGGTTTTATTTCTCATTAACCTACTCTGATTTGAGGAGATTTCAAAGGGAAATGATAAAATTGGATTTTAATTTCTGAGGTTTACACCATAATGCTGGCAAGGTTGAAAAGTTCTATCCCGTACTGTCACGTGACAGCAAGGCTAAAAGGAACGAAAACATGGGCCACAGAATTAAGACAGATGCAGTAAATCCTAAGGTGAAAGGCTTTGAGAAAGCTGTTTGTATTTGAAAATTTCAGAATAAGGTAATTTCTAAAAATATTTAAATAAAATCATTTATGCAAACACATTAACCCAGGAAAAGCCAAAACCAAAACACAAACATTCAGTATGAAGATATTTTTTTACAATAAAAATTCTTCTAAGAAGTATATTAAATATGACAAGAGGGGAAAAAATAGCATCTCACAATGTATATTCAAGGGCATCACATTTTAGAACAATGTCTTAGCCATTTATAAATGCTTCACGAAGAAATTAAATATGCTATTCCATAAGAGAATAATCTAATTTACAGTTTAGATGTAAGGCTTCACCATAACATCTCATACCCTTCACCTGGATCTTTGCTTACCCAAGTTGAGTGATCAGTACTTACTCTCTTACAGAGTAACAGAGCATGGTGGTCCTCAAACACACAGGAAGTGTTCAGGTTTACTTTTTAAGGTTCAACAAATAAGTATTACTAAAAAATATTCTATTTTTTTTTTGGTCACAATAAAAGCAAATTAAAAGCTAGAAGAAACAGGTAAGTTGTATTTGCTGGTCTAAGACTGAGGGAATGGATTAACCTACACCTTGCCAAAAAAAAGTATCTAGCTGCTAGTTATGCCATTGTATTATTAGTCATTGTGCACAACTGGGACACCACAACTCCATATCACAGACTAGAAACACAGTGCATCCTTTAAAGAAATTACATAATTTCTGTGAGAAAAAGGCTGGGGGGGAAAAAAATCATGAGAACTACCCATCTCCATAGCTATCATATGCCTAAGAACTATTTGCCTTACAGAGCCCCAGTTTATTCAATATACTGAATGTAATATTGACAACAGCAATATCCCGAGTCTCCTTATGCATCAAGTATAAATCAGAGAAAATCCTGCCTCAAAACACTCATTTTCAACCACAAAACAATGCCAGAAAACTCTTATTTGGACAGTAACACATCTACCTGGTCTTGCAGTTAACATATTTATTCTGCAGACAACAGTCACAAGTACTTACTAAAAATACAGGTATGTTTTCTAAAAGTAAAATGAGGCTTCAAGATGACAAAGCTTTTGTAACAGTGCAGGGTGCAAATTCTCAGTATGAAGACATTCAGAAGATTTGTTGCTCAAAGAGGATCTTTTCAAATCCAGGTGGAGGTGTATGATAAAATTCACTGAACTGACAATCCAGAATGGCACTGTCATCAACTGCAGAAG
Source organism: Leptocoma aspasia (assembly GCA_013399835.1). Lineage (NCBI taxonomy): Eukaryota > Metazoa > Chordata > Aves > Passeriformes > Nectariniidae > Leptocoma > Leptocoma aspasia. Next base: position 268,605 of record VXAX01002439.1, read on the forward strand.
AGAACCAAAAAGAAGGAATTAGAGAAGGAACACTTAAAGTTTGATTCTCTTTGACACCATCTTAATAAACCACAGACTGTGCTGAAACCACAAAGAATTTCTTCAATACATCCACTACATATACATAATTAAAATAAATCTCTTCAATGAATTTGGTAAGGCCTTAAGCCAGGAGAGCAAACCATCTCTCTCTTCTGCTGTTTACTTGGTAATAATTCCTTGGTGAAGTCAATGAGAATGTCTAATTTCACTGGGACTGTTAGCAGAGCTTCAGGCTATTGACTCCAAATTTTCTACTCCATTTCCCCAGAAATCTACAGATTAAAGATGCTACCAGATAAAACTTGCAGGGATGTCACTTCTCCACATGTATATTTTTCTGTTCCTAATTCTGCTGGAGTTTCAGCTGTCTGCAGTGGATTTTTGGAGGTTTACAAGGTTTCACACGTCTGCAGCGGTTAGTATCAAGCCATCAGTTTTAGCATATGATCCAAAGAGAGCTTCTTTGACTGCTTCTTGAAGTTGGAAGTTGATGTGGTTTTTTTCACAGAACTTCTCCCAGTTTTTGACCCCCTGCATGATCTACCCACCTACAACAGTACTTTCAATGTAGAATATAAAAAAGAAACTGATGAGTATTTTCGGAGCAACACTTTTGTGTACTTCACTAGCAAACTGAAACACCCACCTAGTCAGAAAAGCAAGGTCTCTTTCAAAGACAACTTCTGAGATGAACCTGGCAGAATATCAACATTCCAAAATATGGAGATGAAGAAAAGCTTCATCCCCATATTTTGGAACTTAGCTATCTCAGAGACAAGGTCGGAGTTTTTCCCTCCTAGGCTTTGTGAAAGCTCCTATCAGTGTGTTTGTACAGTTCTCTGGTATTTACACAGGGTTTATGTCTTGCTTCCATTAAAGTGCCTGAGGTACAGCTGCTGTAGGGAATAACCCTTAAGTGCACTTTTTTGTTTTATCTTCTCAAGCTTGAAACTCTGTTTGCCTGATCTATGATGTCCATTTAAAAAAGATATATATAGTTCTAGTCTGAATAGGGTAAATGTTTGAGAAACTCTCTTCTGTATGGCCAAATCCTTCCACAGGACTAAAAGTTCACATTAAATTAAGGACACTTAAAGTTTATACCAAGTAAGCAGTGTACAAAAACAACCTGCAGACTTCAAGTCATAGTTATATGTAGGAGACATTATAATTATGATGAAATTATGCCCACTTGTGGAAGAAGACAAAAAGAGCCTGGCAATAAAAGGTCACCGCGTTCTCCAGGCATGGAACTTCCTTAGGCAGAGAAAAAAGCTTAACAGTAGGGTAACATGCCACCAAGTATTTTCTGAAAGCAACCTTCATTCTTCACGCTGTGTAAGACCCCTCCCAAAACACAGGGAAGATGCAGCCACACAGTAACTCTGCTGCTGCTGCTGCTGCTGCTGCTGCCCGTGAAGATCCTGCACGGAGGCCCCGCGGAGCCGCCACAGCGTTTCAGCAGCGCCATCGCGCGGCTGAAGGACACCTCACAACGTGACCACATGCAACGATCCCACCCTGAGGGCTTGGAAGCAAGTAATTCACCAGCTACATTTAGAGACTTCAGGGACTCTACAACACATCTGGAGTATTTTCTTCCTGTTCATAAAACTCCCTATCAATCAAAATGTATCAAGATATAAATGGGAACATGCCAACAGTTCATCAGGAACCCACCGTGAATTAAAAATTATCCCCATCATGTAGCTAAGGGTTATCCTTACAACCTAGATGATTTTGGCTACTACTTAGATGAGGCTCAGATAAACTGAAGATGGAGCTCCTGGAGCAGGTCCAGAGGATGGTGACAAAGATGATGAAGGCAGCATCTCTCCTATGAGAAAAGGCTGAGGGAGCTGGGTCTGTTCAGTCTTGAGAAGAGATGACTGAGAAGGGACCTCATCAATATCTACGAGTATCTGAAGGGAGGGTGCCAAGAGGGTGGATCCAGGCACTCCTTGGTGGTGCCGAGCAATAGGACAAGCAGCAAAGGGCAGAAATTGATGCACGGGAAGTTCAAGAAAACACAAACTACCACTCTATTGCTATGTAACACTGAAGCCATTTATGCAGTATGTGAAATTAAAAGGCACAAATATCAAGCTTCATAGATAAATCAAGATTAACCCACGAGTCTGCCATTTGCTTCATGTTTTTTTTTTCCTGGCAACTTTTAGACTGAGTGCAGCAACTCTCCAGCTTGCTGGATGTGGACGCTGTAAGCAGTCAGTAAGCAGTGATTTTTTTCCTATTAAGCAGCATTAAAAATGAGGCAAAAGTATTCTTTTGTAATTTCCTAGGTTTGCATGTTCATGTAATTAATTGTTGTAGTTGCCAAGAATAGATGATTGATGTGTGTTCCATTTAAGTGAGAAGAATACACAGCTCACAAAACAGAACTGGAATGAAAACATTTTTCATAATGTGAAACAGTTTGAAAATCTCTGACTTACCATAGACCACTGGATAGACAGTCCCCCTGATTCCTGAAGCTGGACAATGCATGTTCTTGCCATTTAAATATACATTTAATTCTACATGGTCATATGTAATGCCCTACAAAGTACAGAAAATTAATTAAAAAAAGCATCAACAAGTTTATATGCATAAGACTGCTACTTAACTTAGCTTTCTTAGCCACAGGCAGATTTTAACACCATTATGCAAACCACAGCATTCTAGAAAATCTCATTTGACATATTCCTGCCAAGGACTAGAAGTTAATAAATGACCAGTAACATCTGTATTTTCAAATACTCAGGATTCCTTAATGTCTGTTCAACGGGGATGCAGCACAGTACTGCACAATACACTTTGCATCTTACTGAGTTTACAGAACAAATTTCCAAACTTCACCACGTTAAAGGAACACAAGATGTTCAACGATTTTGAGTGTGAGGCGGTTTGCAATCTTCTTGTTTGTTATCTTCTCATGGAAATAACTTTAATAAATAATGATGCTATGAACCAAGTTCATCCTTCCATACCTCCATACGGAAACCTCTCTCAGTTCATTTGCTCTGCTGGCAGCAACAGACCATGGTTTCACACACAATGCTATAAATATGCTGACCACAGAGCAGAAGGCAAACACTAACAAGATAGTAACTTATCTGTTAGCTAAAGGACTTTCCTCACTGCTTTGGTATGTCTGAGTGTGACAATTTGTGTGCTCATACAGGACTTCAAAAATTTGTTTTCATGACAGAACAAAATAACTTGATATTTATGGAAATGGAGGAGTTAGCAGTAACACATCAGTTACTTTTTTGTGATTAGTTGAAGCTGTTCAGACCACACTAATTCACCAAAGCCTGAAACAGTCTGCAGCCCTTCAAAAAACAATTTCAGAAGGGGATTAAAAGAACTGTATTGTATCTGAGGGTAAAGGGTGGAGATGTCACCCTTAGCTGTTTGGGGCTTCTAAAGATGGGATTTCTAACCGTGGCTATAGAGAGGCAAGTTATGCAGCATGAAAAAGTAGGGGAAATAAATGGTCTCAGTTTCACTGCATTGCCCTCATGTACTTTTGAAAATATGTAAGAGGACATGGAGAAAATGACAGTACTAAAAAACTAACACTTTGAACAAAGTCACTTAAGGATGTTTTGAGAAACCAGAAATAATAAGGTACAAAAAATTTAAATTTTCTCTCAATCATTTTTCCAGTGAACATTTACCATCCCCCCCCATTTAATATCCCGACAAACTACAAAAGTTATGCTAAAAATACAATTAATTTATCATGCAGGACCCATCTCTGCCCCCCTCTGTCCTTCTAATCATTAACCACTTAGCTAAGGGTTCTTCCGTTCAACTGGGCATGGTGCATAGCCATGTAATGCATTCCAGCACATTATTTGTTCACGCAGGTCCTATCTCAAACAATATAAGATCCTTGTGATGGGAATTACCAGTCAGGTGGATACTGCAATAGAGCACCAGAAACTATTTCTCAAACTCTGGTCAAGTCCATCCCTCATTAGGAACCTATCAATACCAAGAATGAAGTCCACCCATATCCAGGCTGCTGACCCATTCAAAGACAACAGGAATTTATATCCCAACACTTTCCAAACTGGGAGATGCAAACTGAACAATTTGACTTAGAACAGCCAGTTTGACCACTGAGCTGTAAATAAGAGGCATTTGGGAACAGGTGAAGAAGTAAGAAAGCCTTAAGAAACTCACCACCACATCACCCTCCTGAGGAAGGTTGTTTGCTGGTAGCCTATTTTTCTCCTCATTGTTATAGTAGAGAGCTCCATCATTTCTCATCACCAGGCTGTGGACATCTCGACCAAGTGGAATTTGATTCAAGTTTGCTTTCTGGGTTGCAACTCCAATACCCCAAATCCCTAAAATGTGACATTAACACAGTAAGAAAAAAAACATGTTACTTTGAAGACTGACTGAAGCAGGACAGCATAAAGAATTTTTTTTAACTGATGCCATGACGGTTCTACCAGTAAATATCTCCTGGAAATACCAGAACTATTGTAGTTTAGCTCTGGAAGCTAAGCATCATCCAGCCAGTCATTCTCTTCCCCCACCTCCCCAGCCCCCATGGAATGGAAGAAGAGGGAAGGAAGATTAAAACCAAGAAAACTTGTGGCTAAAGATAAAAATGGTTTAGTAAGTAACGCAGAAGTAAAAGAGACAACAAAACAAAGTCATGCAATGGCAATCACTCACCACCTCCCATAGGTAGACTGACGCCCAGCCAATTCCCAAGTAAAAGATGGCTAATCTCCCTAAATCCCCTCCTCTCCCATTTATTCATGAACAAGACAGGTGGTATGTGGTATGGAATATCTCTTTGGCTATTTTGGGTCATCCACCTGGTTATGTCCCCTCACAAGCTCTTATGCAACCCTAATCATATTCACTGGAGGGGCAGAGTGGGAAACAGAGGAGGTTTTGATGCTGTGCAAGCCCTGCTCAGCAATAGCTAAAATATTGGTGTGTTATCAGTATCTTTTTGTTATGAGTATTGCTTTAGTCACAAATCTAAAACACAGAACCACAGCAGCTGCTGTGAAGATAATTAACTTCATCCTGACCAGACCCAGCACAAGTAGCTAAAGGAGACTGAAGACAAACAGCATCTATCTTGAAAAAGAAGGATCTCTTAAAAAGAGAATTGCAACCACTCAGCTTAACTTTTATTCCCAGAAAAATACTGAAAACAAACTCTGAGACTGTAGGTGGATATAAAAAATAAATCCAACTAGAATGGATCTGTAAACAACAGATTTTCCTTTTTCAGCTAGTTAGACTAGTCTTATGGAAAAAAAGAAAGCGTTAATATTATAGACCTTGATTTGGTAATATTTTTGAAACTCATACAACACTGAAATAGTCAAATGATGAAAACATGGTCTAGACGGTTACAGCAATACGAAGGCACGAGTGGTTAGAAAACTATTCCAGGATTACTCATCAGTAGCACCCTGTCAAATCAAAAAAGATGACTCAAGTGGGGTTTGAGGTTTTGCATTAAATGCACAAGGTCAGATACTGTTCTGTATTACCATCAATTACTTGAATAACATGATGATGTGTCAATCAAACGTGCTGCCAATCCCAGCCTGACAGGACTGCAAGCTCTTGAGAGGCCCTTCAAGTTTAAAGTGATCCTGACTAACTGCTTAGAAATAAAGAAAGTGCATCTGTTTTTAATAACTTATGAAGAAGGGCAGGTAAATAGAAACAGTAAGTGGCACAAATACAGTAGTGGTTCGCTAACCAGTTCACAGACCACTTGCTGAGTGTGTGTGTGCCCTACAGGTGTGGAAAACTTCTGGATGTGTGGCATGTATAAAACAGATGAGGTCATCTACTGCTGCTGCAGCTGAAGCAGAGCATCCATTTTAAGGACTGTACCTCAAGACAAATTAGGCTGACTAGAGATATTGTAGAAGAAACAACAAAACCAAGCAAAAGTGTAAAAATTTCATCCATAAGGAGATAATGAAAAAAACCAACTAACCGTGACTGTTTAGTCTAGAGAAGACTAAAATGAGGCAAATATGTAAGAAACTTATTTTCAAAAGATGAAACTGTAGATTAATTTATTCTAACGCCAAGAATGAAAAGGACGAGAGTGTGATTTGACTTCAGAAAACTTTACAATAGTCAGGGTGACCCCAGAGATAACCTCTAATTGACTGTGCAGGGACACTTCTGAAAATCAAAGGCTTACTTTAAGTCTTCCATAATTCTTCTGCCTTGGGGCACAGGAATAGAGGAAAAAAGGCTCACAGGGACCAGGTGAGTTTTTTCCCATGTTCCTCAAGTGTAAGAACATGGATAGACTACCTGTGTGAATAATGACCATGTATGAACAACACCTGCAACAGATTCTTCCCAACATAAAGGATAACAAAATTGCCAAGGTAAGATGGATATGGGCTTACATGTAGCTTTAAACCAACCAACTAGTTGGACTGCAAGGTGTTGTGGGCAGATCTGTGTTCATGCTGCCTGTACTCTGACCCACCTGAAGGCAAACACCTCTTACCCAAAAAGTTTCAGCATCAAGCTCCAGTTGGTACATAAGGCCTGCCTCTGGACTAACACTTCCCTTCTTCCCTCCCCACACACACTTAGGGCAAGCACAGCTTCATTTTCAGAGCATCTGCTAGCAGCTTTTAAAAATACAGGCAGATTTTTCATGCCAGAATACAGGCAAGCCTGGAGTGCTCTCTGTAGTAGTGAAGCTGACTGTATTTGTAGGAGCAAATAAAGGAACAAGGTGCTGAAAGGCTCCCCTGGATAAGGCAGTGTCAGAATAAGTGCTACACACTCGATCTGAAGAGCAAAGGGTAGCACAAGGAGTGTTACCCTTGCTTGGGCAAACAGTGCCTGCTAAGAGCAAATGAGGGTAGACAAATAGATACAAATATCACTGGATAAACTGCACTCCTTAAAAAATACTTCATAGCTAGAGTGTTTTATGTGGTCATAAGCATTTATGGAGCAAAAATAATTTCTAAAATATGCCACCTGAAAAACATGCCTACAACAGCATACAAAACAATGTGGGGCTTTGTATTTGCATGCCTCTAGTAATAACTTACGATTATTTTTAGTATTTTAGAGTCAAAATTAAAAAAAGTAAAAAAAGAAATTTCCTTTCACACAGTAACTTATAAATCTCGCTAATGTTCACAAGTTCAAGGATGCGATTAGAAAGATGCATGTCCTGAGCATTTGAGATATTGCCACCCACAGACAATGTAACATACCTCCCAAGATTAAAGTTGTGTATTTTTTGCTGACTAACCTGTGGACTGGATTTTAAACTCAAAATAGCTCTTGTTCTGATGCAAAGGTGCATTGGCTAAGCAGCCTCCCGTGCCACATATTCTTCTGCCATTTTTAACAATGACGACATCTGTTCCTGCAAGTAGAAAAAAAAACCCCACAGAACTTCAAAACATTTTGAGAAATCTCAAAGCAGCCCTCAAAAGCCCTAAACACTGAGACTAGTTTTTGTTACTACTTCCCCAAGTAAAAGCTTCATTAGTCTGTGAGAAACATGATGATGGACTGTGCTTTGAAGCAAGAGAAGAAAGGTTGTTTACAGGCTAGTTAATCTTTCCACTAGGGTTTATTTATTTAAAATATATAAGATGATCTAATTTTCACCTCTTGGGCTTTATGGCACAATGCTGATTACAACCTTTAGCCACATCAGAAGCATAACTTACAATTTAGTCAGAAAGGGTTCACTGTGAGACCAAAGCCCTGTACTCTGTTCTCTAACATCGGAGAAAAAGCATTCTGCAACAAGAAGGAAAAGCATATCGGGTAGAAACGATTGATGGAATTGCAAGGTGTTTAGTTAGTCTCTGACACAGTCCTTCTATTTAAAATATGCCTGCTAATACAGAGAGAAAAAAAAAAATCCTCTGCTAAGTTTTCCTTCATCCATTGGACGACTTCATCTTTAGGCACTGCTGTCATGGCCAAGCACATGGGAGGCTGTGGCTAACAATCGTGCTCGAGCACTGGACCGTACCTCTTCCTTCCCAGCTCTGCTGCTGCTGGCCCAGATCCCTTCTCTCCTCAACAAAGCCCGGGCATGGTTCTGTGGATAGCTCATACTAAGGGTAATCCTCAAAAGAGCAGCACGGACAAGACTCTGCACGGCCCGGCTTCCTTCTTCATCTCCATTGCCCTAACTGGAGGTGGAGTCTCCGTCCCTGGAGATGCTTAAGGGAAAGGCTGGACGTGGCATTAAGTGCCCCGGTCTGGCTGACACGGTGGCGTTGGGTCACAGGTTGGACTCGATGACCTCAGAAGTCTTTTCCAACCTCACAGATCCTGTGAACTCGGCCCCTCGGTCTGAACCACCCGTGCCCACCCTGACCACGACAGCCCCCACCGGGCACCCTGCCCCCCTCGGGCACCTCACACACTCATTGTGCCGATCAACTTCAGTTAAACACAAACTGCTTTAAACCACTTTTAAACCAACCTTCCTTTTTTTTTTTTTTTTTTTTTCCCCGGAAACTTCCAATTCCTGCTAAAGAAGTAGCCCCAAAGCGACTTTCCCAGCGGTTCCCCCGTGCCGCGCCCCGGGGCTGCGGCCCTGCCCGCCGGGGAGCCGCCTGCCGGCGGCAGCGGCCCTGCCCCGCTCACCCATGCGCTGCGTGTCCAGGTGCACGGCCGGCATCTCCTTGAGGGGGATGTGCCCGGCGCCGCCATCCCGGCAGCAGGAGAAGCAGCAGAACACGGAGGCGGCCATGGCCGGCCGCACCCCCCGCACCGCGCAGGCGCAACGGCCGCCGCCGCACGGGCCCACCCCGCCCCGCCGCGACATGGCGGGCGCGGAGCGCGGGCTAAAGTGAAATAAAATTAAATTAAAAAAAAAAAATTAAAAAATCAACATTAATGCCCCATCTGTCCTCTGGAAATTAAAGTCTTGTGAACAACGAGTGCGGTCCCTTGCTGCTCTTTTTCAGCAGTTGTCGTCGTTGCGTGAGGCGACCGGCGCAGCCTCCTAAAGGACGTATTGTACGTATGTACATGCATATAAGCGATAATTCGTGTATGTATGCGTATATACATTTATAATAAAGAGGACACTGATTATGATGAGCAGGTGGTAGGTATGGCATCAAGGAACCTCACACGTGAGAAGGGACTCCTTCATGGAAATTCACTGCTCAGTTATTCCTGGCGCCAAGTAACAAGAACTCGGTTTATTTTATTTCCTTTTTCTTTTTTTCCCCCCCTCCACCTTTCTCTTTTTTAATTCTTGGAAAACTCCGACGTGGCTCACTGAAATGAAAGGTTCACACAGCTGGGCCTGCCAGGTGCACCTGCGAGTTGCTTTTTCTCCTTATTTTCCAGACCTGCGACCTTCCATCTCTGAGTCTTAACCCTGAGTGTTTGAAGAAGTTCTCTTTGCTTCTAGAGTACTTCTTCATGTGTTCAAAACCTCTCCTAATTTACTCAGTTAAGTTCAACTGCAAAGACTGCTGCAGTGTGCTATCATTGCACTTACCGTTTTGTTTTGCAAAGCACAGTTTGGGGCCAGCTTTGTGTCCCTTTCACAGAGGCAGAATACCACCTAAAAAAAAGCTGTAACGTGACTTGTGGTCTTTGGGTTACACAAGCATTTCTGTGTCTGTTTCTGCATTCCTACAGCACACACAGCAGCCAGAGCAGGACCCACACACTGGGCTGCAACAAACACAGTAAATATTGATAACATGACTATAGAAGCCTACCTGTGCCCACGTCACATTTTTATTTATCTACAGAAAAATATCAAATAAATGTGCTATGAGCTGCTGATGTAGAATGTTTTGCAGACATCAGGTAATTTGATTACTTGCATCTGAAGGCTTGCTTATCTCCAATTCAGTTTGGGATGAAATTGTTGTTTCTCGTTATTTCAGATGGTGTATTATTTTGTGGCATTTCACCTAGAAGGCTCCCTTAACATTTTATTACAGTATGAAGTATGATGTAAGTAGTGTAACCCATGCAGTACTATATTATCTGTCTTGTGGGGGCCAGAGGGTTAATACAGATATTCAGAAATCCTTGTTAAAAGAAACTTTCATAGCCACAAGTATCTTACTGGTCTGGATGGGCTGTATCAGTCACACTTACCCCCTTTTACCTGAAACATGAGGTGAAGTGCTGTCTTTCTCAAAATCGTGCCTAAAACCAGTCTGATTTTAAGAGCAGCTTTAAAATGTGCTTCCTTTTTTTTATTGGATGTACTGTTACAGGCCATAAACATTTGGGGACAAGAGCTCACTTCCTTAAAATATGCCAAAAGGGATTAGTCTTGAACTACCAAGAAGTAAATATTAGGTGAAAACTGATGTTTATTTATTTCATATGGAGGGCATCAGGATTCTTATTGGTAGCTTGTTGTTCACAAATTTAGTCTCATTTAAGTCACTGTGGGATTTTTATTGCATGTGGGTTTGTTACAGTAAATGCTAAAAGATAAATGTTAATATAGTTTTAAAAAGAAAGAAAAAAAAAAAAAAGAAAACTTAGAGACTTAAGCTCTAAATGATTCCCTGTCGCACGTTTTTCTCTGCCCCACTATGTCCTTTCTTCTCCAAAATGAGCACTGGGAATACAAACACATCTCACCACATGAAGTCAGCATTGCCAAATCTGTTGGACTCGAGGGGATGACGCTTTGGGAGCAGTGTCTGGCTGTGCCTCCCTGCCAGTTTCCTGCTCCACTGCTCTCTCAGCTGGAGGGGCTGGTTTTGCAGGCCAGCAGACTGCAGACACTGCAGCTTGGAAAAGCTGCCGGTGCTGCTTTGGAGCGCGTTGATTCCAGTGCCTGGGTGCTTGGCAGGCAGGGAGCCTCGGGGACCGACTCATCCTTGCGCCCATCCTGTCCCCCTGCGGATGCAGAGCCCGGCTCCTGAGCACCCTGGCAGCAGCTGGTGGCAGACTGGTGTCACGAGGAGCAGGAACGGCGGCAGACATGTTTGTGTGCCCCGAGTGAAGGCTCTGGCGTCGAACACAGTCAAGCAGAATAAACGCTGGTGTGGTGGAAGTAAGGCAAAAGTCAGCTGGTAAGAAATGTGTCTTAGTCATATGCCTTTCTGAAGCAGCAGGATTGCACATTTGTAAAAGTGCTTGTCAGCCTGTTTATAGAGTGTGTGAACACCAAAAGCTTTACAGTGCACAAAGAACTGCCCTAAAGAAATGAAGATCTTGCCTTCAATATTTAAAAGTATAATTGTGCTTGGTAATCAAGGGTTAATTCAGCTTCTGCCTTACTTGAATGTTCATTTCTTTCACTTGGCGAGGCCAAGTATTTTGGGCCCTCCCACACTGGATGCAAAATTATGCTCAGCATGCCTAGACGTGTTTGCTGCTTGCAACATTTTAACTTTATTTCCTTGAACAGTAGCAGCAGAGACATTTTGTCTGGGAACCATGCTAGTAGAACACAACCACTCCCATCCATTTCACAAATGCAGACTTATTTGGAGGACCTGCTGAAGGAAAATGATGATCATTGACTTGTTTCATTCTCTGGCTTAGAGCTTCATTCACAAAATACAACTGTCTCTCGTTAGCCCTGCGAAGTACATCTACTGGCTTCAGACAAGTATGTTTCAGAAAGGTTCCCTGATACGCCAAATTTGCGGGAGAGGGCAGCTCTCTCCCATTGTGGCAGCACACATTACAACAGTGTAATACATGACTAATCCGTTCTCAGAAAAATAATTTGTCTTTGTCCTGCAAGTAAAAACCAATCGGACTTGCTTCTCTGCTGCCACATGCTTTGTGGAGGCATTTACACCTGTGAAAACCAACGTTAAAAAGTAGTTATTATGTATGTTGGAATGTATTTAGTAATGTCTCCATGCAACTTGCACGGAAGTAAATGATGGTGCGGGACTGGAAAATCAAGGTTTGTTTATTGAAAGCAGTCCTTCCACTCCCAGGGTCAGGCCTGTGGTTTGGAAGATGATACAGACAAGGTCTCAGATGAAAAACAGGTTGTGCTTGTACTTTTGAAATCTTCATCATAATGTAGTTCTTGTGAGGATTAACATTCTGTAGGAAGTCCTCTGTTTTACACAGTTAATCTGACACTTGTCAAATCATAGAAGAAATTTCGTATGGAAATTAATTTTATTCCTTGTTGTTCTCTTTGCTTTGGAGGTCACCTCTCCTTTCTTCTTTATGCAATACAAGCAAAACCCACTGGAGCAGAGCTTTGATCTATGGGCAATCCCAAACCTCATTAAAACTGACAGGCATGCTGGCCATGCTTTGTTCAGGAAGGAGCAATTAAGTTCTTTTATGGCATATGATAGCTAAAACCAAGAAACTGCTGCCCATGGCACAGGAGTGCATGGCCAAGTGCTAAGATGAGCTAACTTGTATGAGCAAGCACTAATCTGGGGAAAGTCAGGGAGACTTTCCTAGGGACTGCTTGTGAACACAGCACCAAGAGCACAGATTGGTTGCAGCTGTGTTTGCCTGTGTGCATGTCCGGGACCGGAAACACCACACAAGAGCCAGCAGACAGTGGGAGAAGCAGTGGTGTATGGCCCTGAGAAAAAGCCAAGGGACAGCTTCTTCTGGGCAAGCATCCTGGCTGGAGCAGCAAACTTGGACTGCTCCGCAGTTCTCCCTCCCATTTGCTTCCTCTGCGTGCAAGGAAATGGGACGTGGCTGTACATTCTTTGTAAATAAATAGGATTTCACTAAGGAGCTGACAGAATTCATCATCGAATCCCCCCACATCCCTCTGCAGAAAAATCTGGCAAAGTGCTGAATATTAGTTAACTCTGTGGGTCAAAGTTCTGTATGCAAAACTACAGAGCTTTTCAATACTGTTAAAATAGTCACCAGAGACCCTGCAGATATCAAGGCAGTCTCTCAAATTCAGACCTAAAAACAGCGGTTGATAATTTCAGTCGCTGATGATCCTTCATGGATTTTTAATGCCTGGTATTTCTACAATCCATATTAAAAGTAGCTTTTATGGAACAATAACAAGAAACTGCTTTCTCTGGTCCCTTGTTTGGAATGGTTAATATAGTCCAGATGTATCTGTTGAAAAGAAATGTAGTCAGATACAATATAGTCGTGAAACATTTATACATCAGTAAGGTGTTTGATACATGGGCTGTTTTGAATAATTTATTTATTTGTGTTGTCTTACGGTGTCTTCTTATCAAGCTGCTCTAAACTCTTGCAGATTTGTGTCCATATTTAGGTCCCTACAGCCACTACATTATCCACCTCCGATTGAGAGTATGCTCACCCCAGCACAGCTGAATAAAGCAGAGTCCTTCAAGAAGTCTCTGTCCTAAAGCTGGAGTGTACTCTGTGTGTGCTCTGACACCTCTGTAACGGGACGTGAAGCCTTAGCCTTAGTGGGAAGGCAGGTTTGCAGCCAAGGATAAGACTGTAAAATGCCCTCAACTCACCTCTTTTCCCTGGAGCTTCACCCCAGGAGACAATTACAATCCAACAGGTCTTTGTTTCAGAGGTGCTTTACTGATGTGGAATACAAATTTGGGAGGAAAAAAATTGGTGCTTGAAACTCCAGCTATATTTATCAATCAGTTCTTCTCAGGCAAAGCACAGTGGGTGCCTGGAGCCTGGAATGAGCAGCTGGTGTGGCCGAGGGCAAGGCTGTGTTACTTTTGGCAGCAGTGCTGGCAATAGCTGGCTGGAAGCATTTGTGAAATTATGGCCTGTGGGGGCACTTCTGGTTTATGCTGACGTGTGTGCAGGCTGCCACCGAAACAGGCCCTCTCACTGGCTCATCCTGGCACTGGTGTTTGTTCGGCTGCAGGATCAGCTGGCTGCCAAAATTGGTTCTGCTGGAAACTTTTTTTTTTTTTTGTAAACTGGATTAGCTTTCAGCTCTGTTGGCAAGCTGATCTGGCTTAACGTGTGGCTGCATAAGTGTCAGAGCCAGCAAAGAGGAGGCATCAGGAAAGCATGACTAAGGAAAGGGGAAAGGATGGAATGATGACTTTGCCAGTAGCACAGTCTCATCTTGGCTTAACCCCCCAGAATCTGCCTGTCAGGGTGGTTACCTGTTACAGCTTGAGTCACGTTAATGGCTTGCTTCCACTGAATGAGAAAAATCTTGTTCCTCTTTTCCTTGCTCTTCTGATGTTAGACCTGGTGATTGTCTAATCTTGCATTGGACTGATTTAACTTGTTGAATCAGCACAAAACTCACCTCGACAAAGAAAAGGGAATAGTGTTCTGCTGGCTGAGTGGGTGGAATCAGCTCGGTAAAGCATCTGCAGAGGCTGGCAGAGCTGGGACAGGCAAGGGGAGTAGTAGCTGTCAGCTCTGAGGTTGCTGACTGAGCCACAACACAGAGCTTCAGTCTCAGAAATCTCCTGGCATAGTGCTTATTAGAAGAGCCATGATCTGGGTTCTCTCTGTAGTTTAAAGATGACAGTAGATGATTGACCTTTATTTTACAACAAATATGGTGCTTGTCTTGAAAATCTAGAAATTGCCAGTATCGTATAATTTCTTCCAAATGTCTACTCCTGTATTTTCAACCCTCCCATAACTAAGTGGCATTTATCCTAACACCTCTTTTCAAGCTGGGCCTCTCCTTTGAGCCTAGATTTCCCTTGGCTTTGTTTATGTATTACTCCACAGATCTACAAATGTTCTTTTACATCAGCCAGAGCTTTTCTCTGAAGCTTCCACAACCAGCCTTTGATGCTGCCTTGGGAAGACACTTCGCTCTGGGATGCAGGAATGCGAGCTCATAAACAAAATGCTACTGAAAGTGCTGCTATTGAAGTTTGGAAAGATGGACTTTTATGTGTGCAAAATGGTTGTGTGCAACCCTATCAGTCAGATAAGAAGTAGAAGAGTGCCCAAATTCTATTTGATCATGCTCAGGACAGCCGTGGGACACTTAAGTAGGGTGCTGGGTAGGCAGTGTTTCTATGCAGCAAACATAGAAATCCTGCTGTATGTTTGCCCAGAAGTTTAAGCTGTCCTTTGACAGCAGAAATCAAAGGCAAGGAGGGACAAGAACATTTTCAGGTGGACCTAATGAAGAGGCATCATCCTAGGTGGGCAGGCAACCACTCTTCCACCCATTCAGCTCCTTCTTCATTTATAAGGAGGCAGAGTTTGACCAGCCCAAGGAATTAATAGAGAATAAAACATACTCTAAAAATATATCGGGAAAAATGTTATATGAGAAATATATGGAAATAACAAGTGAGAAATCTAAAATGCCATGTTGTTGTTAATCTTTAACCATAAAATTACAGAGAAGATTAATAGGACCTAGAAATTCTTTATATAAAAGTGGCTTTGGGAAAGCGTAGACAAGGAGTACTCAGCAAATGTAAATGCACAAGCATTGGGATATCACTTGAAAGCAGTTTAGGTAGCTGAGGGAAACTACCTGGAATTACTTGTTTTTAATAAACAGCAAACAGGATGCTGGACAATTAAGAAGAAACAAGCAGGATGTTGAAATCCATCTGAAGATCTCAGTTGCTTTTGTGCAGCAGCTCTACCTGCTGGGGCTGTTCTCCAGTGGATAGTGGAAGAAATGCCTCAGTGTGGTGTGTAGGTACCCTGAAAGGGATTTTCAAAAATGCTTGTCCTTGGTCAAACTGTTCCCATTGGGTTCAGATGAGCAGGCAGGCCAACTTGGGTGGGGCAGCAAGGAGAGAAGGTGAGGAGTAACTGCAGTGAATTGGGGAAACATAACCTTGGCATGTTATTGAGTGGCTTTTAAGATCCAGGTTCCTAAATAATCAGAAGAAATATGTCAGATGTGTGAGGGAGCTTCATTTGATAGAAATACGGTGTGATTTGTGATGTTCCTTGTGTGGGTAGTCCTGGAGGTGAAGAGTCTCCCCTGTGCTGATGAGTGACAGGACTGCAGTGGGTGCAGAGGAGGGGAGTGAAGGGATGCAGGAGGCAGAGTATGTACGTTTGGGAACAGCTTTTGATGTAGTATTTCACAACGTCTAACTTGAAAATAAGTTCAGTTTGACTTTGATGTGAGACCTGTTCTGTTGACTGAGAACTAACAGAACTGCAGAAGAGATATCCAACACAAAGGTCCTCTGATGTCTCAGCACTTCCAGACTCAGTTTCATAGTCTGTAACTAGAATGTTCTTTCAAGTGGACGTGGGATTTCTTCTTCTCCACCTCTCTGGGACTAGTCAGTGTTATTGTGGAAAACCTGCTCAGGTTTTACAGGCCACGTAAACTCTCAAGAGATTTACCAGCTGGAAATGGTATAACCAGTGTGTTCAAGCAAATAAGAATGAGTCGCTATCCTTTTATGAAGCGCATACGGCTATCTGTCTCAAATCATGTTATTTTTTTAATAAGTGCTTTCGGAAGGTGGCAGATGCCTAGGAGGATTGTCACCCAGCAGCGCCCCTCCTTAGGCTGTGCAACGTGCGCCCGTGAGCTGCGGGCTCAAGTGTAATTTAACAGAGTTAACAAACAACAGAAACCCGTATATATCTCGGCGGAAGCACGGGCTGCAGCCTCGGCCGCCGCCTTAGGCAAGCAGCATCCACCGCCGGCCCTCTCTCCCTGCACCTCCGAGGCTTTCCTGGCCGCTCACAGGCAAGCGGAGGAAGCGAAGAGCCGCAGCAGCTCCAGCCCTGGGGCTCGATCGGCGGCCGCGGGCCAAGGTGGGTGGGACGGCGGGGCAGCAGCTCCCGGCCGATCGCTCCGGCGGGCCGGGGCCGGGCGGCGGGGCGGGAGCGGCGGGCCCGGAAGGCGGGCGGAGGCCGGGGCGGGAGNAGGGCCGGCGGCTGGCTGCAGTGCCATCGTTCAGGGGCGATTCCCCGCTGGAATTGGAGAGGGGAGTTGTAACCAAGAGCAGCAAGGGAGCCTCTGCCAGGGCAAGGGGCAGTGGGGGTGAGCGCAGGGGCCAGCCTTGGGGCAGCCCCTGCGCTCGACAGACCGTCCTGCCCTGGGGGTGAAACGGTGTTCGTGGGGCTGTGAACGCACTGAGCACAGATTGCTTATTTCTCCAGGCCTTCTTGCCTTACTAGAGTCTGAACGGGTTGGATCTGCCTGGTGCTTCTGGAAAAACTTCTGGCCATGAAATACCAGGTTTAAAGCATGGGCAATTTACCCGGGTCTTTTTGGTTGTCTGGATAGCAACCTTCCAGTAGCTGAAAAGGGCCTACAGGGAATCCAGAGAGGGACTCTTCATCAGGAACTACAGTGACAGGACAAGGAGTAATGGGTACAAACTGAAAGAGGAGAAATTTTGTTTAGATAGTAACAAGAAATTCTTTACTGTGAGAGCAGTGACACTGGAACAGATTGCCCAGGGAGATTGTGGATGCCCCAGTCCTGGCAGTGTTCAAGGCCAGGTTAGGTAAGGCCTTGGGCAACCTGGTCTAGTGGTTGGTGTCCTGCCCATGGCAGGGGGAGTTGGGACTAGATAATCTTCAAAGTCCTTTTCAACCTCTTGACATTCTATGATCCTACGTTACCTACTGCTCATGGAGGTCAGTTGTTCCACAATAAAATGTATACAGTGACCCTCCATTAGATTGCAGTTTCTCTCAGTGGAGTGAACAGGGTTAAGATCATAGCTGCTGGAAGGAGGATCTTCCATCTCCCTTCCCATCTGTGTGGGACTCTTTTTAGGGCTGATTTAACACACCAGTCTGACAGAAGGCTGGTGAAATTGCTCATAGGGTGTCCTGACACAGACCAGGGTCCTTGCCAAGGAAGGGAGATGAGACCTCTCCTGACTAGCTCAACTACTTGTAGAAATGTAGCTTGACTTGGTCAAGTCTCATTTAGAACAGTTACATGCCATTGCAGGAAACTTGTGATTCAGGGGTTATCTTTTTGTTTTGTTTGAAGCCTGGTGAAATTCTGGTTTTGCTTTCAGCATGCTGCTGGCTGATAAACCCAACTTCTGTGCTGAGAAGCATGCTTAATGAATTTTTGTCTGGAGTGTGGGAAAAAGCTACTGTGGTTGTTTTTGCTTTTATGGTTTGATGTTGTTTGTCATTCTTTTTCCTAATGATAAAACTGTGCTATTTCTGATGGGTGACACCTGTTGGGTTTGTGCCCAGAGATGCTTTTGGTCCGTGTGCTACAGGTGGGGAATTCCAGGGCCACCCAAACCTGGGTCAGAGGTTACACAGAGAAATTCCCAGTGGAAAAGTTGAAATGTAGCTGTAGTTCAGCACACAAATACCAGGTTGCTAAGGGATGTTTCAATCCACAGATGATTTACTGTCTGAAATTAATATCCTAAAGGACACAGAAGCTAATCTGTCCAACCAGTCATACAAGTCTTCAGTAGTTTTGGTTTGGCATTTCTGGTGTTGTAAGAGGGGGGAGGGGGGGAGTTTGTATACCTGCGCATTTATTTTTTTTTTAATCCAGTGTTTCTAATGATGCTGTATGAAGGTTTTGAAATTCAGTTATGTTTATAAAGCATAATTATGTAATTTGATAAGTGGGGTTGAGATGCAACAGGACAGTTTTAGTTGGATCATGAAGCCTTTTTGTGTATGTTTTTTGTATTTTTAGGAGTGTGAAAATCTTCAGTGTTTGTCTTGCAATTTTGATGGAAAGTGTTATAGTAAGCATTTTCTGCATTGGTTTGCAGTTCTTGCTGTCAGGCATGCGAAGCTGCTTTTCCAGCTCCCTAACTGGGAAGTAAAATCCTCCCTGGTAAAGGAGATGGACCAGAATAAATATTTTCTGCCCTGTGCATTTCCATTTGCTAAGAGATGGAAAACTGTCATTTTAGTTTTGCAGTTATTATCCTCTTAACACATGAGCAGAACTGATCTTTGTGCTGCTACTGTGGCTAAAAGCTATGAGTACCAGTTGGAAAGAGAGAGCTGCTCACAAAAAGGAAGACTCAAGAGTGGAGGGATGAAATTATCATCTTCCTGTCATCCCATTATTTTTAGCACTAGGAAGAAGATGGAAGAGAAATGTTGCTTTGAGAGCATGAGAGGTGCTTCAAAACTACATTCTCCTCACAGAAAATGAGGATTTCTGAATGGGATCTGTGGGCTCCCAGGAAACCCCTTAGTTAGAGTTATTAGACCTTTTCTCTGGGACTTGGTCCCCAGTTGTAGTGATGGCTTCTTCTGCTTCCTGACTTGAGTTCTGAGTAAAAAAGCTGGCAACCTTTCCAAAGTCTCTTTTTCCCAACAAGCACAGAGAATATGTGGAGGGGCATAACCACATAGGCATGGTTGTCTTAAACATTCTGACTGTCATGCTGTGACAGGAAAGTTGGGACTGGGAGGGAGAGTCCCACTGAGGCCGGGAAGTGCTGTTGTGAGCCAGCTTCCCTTTCATTGCTGGGCTTGTAAGTCAGCCTGGAGGCTCACGTTTAGTGTGCCTCTGGCAAGAGAAGGGTCAAGTCCAGGGCACCTCACTAAAGGGGGCTCCCAGACCACCATAGGCCCCCAGCCCCCCCACTCATTTCCTGAAGGGCTCTAAGGGCTCACTGCGCATGTGCCAGCAGCAGCAAATGGCACAGAAAATGAGGGGATGTGCCCTAGGGAAGCTGTAAAAGGGAGGGGATCGGTTCCAGGCTTTTGTTGATCCCAGATCTGGACCATACACAGTGGCAGGACTGATGCGAGCTCTAAGGACTGGTGGTCTTTTTCCTTCACTTTCTCTATTTTCCGTCTTTACTCCTCTCTTGTTCTATCCCAGCAAGTGCGGCAATCAGATTTTATCCCTTTTTGCTCTGTGCTGAAGTTTGCTGGGAGAGTTGGGAGCTTGGTAAAGTTCACTGTAAAAGTTAAGAGCTTGTTAGCCAACACTTCTATGACTAAATAGTGGGATAGCTGTCAGAGTTAAGGTGGCTGTATAATAAAGAATGAGTGCCCTGACACTGGACTGCTGTCTTTGTTCAGCCCACTGAGAATTTCTGCTGGATTTCCGGGTTGAGACAACCCCTCCTCCTCACTTGAAAAGCATGGGAGGTTTGCTTACACTTCCCAAGAATAGTTTTTACTGTGAAGTCTCACTGGGACTGTTGGTCCTTTTGTGAAGGAAAGTCAGGACTAACCTCACTTCTCTTCCTGATAGTGAACTTTGCTTTCCTTGGATCAGTGGTATTGATTTTATTGCTCTTCTTGTCTTGTGCAGCCTGGATCTTCCCTTGCAGCTCTCTTCTTGGCTTCCATGTTTTCCACTTCATATTTCTTTGAGGGGACAGAAACCTTAGAAATTACATCAAAACTAATTAAGAGCTCATTCACATGCCTTGATGACACACCAGTACTTTGATGCACCTTTCTGTGATGTCTTTCAATTTATAAAACAAATTTTATTACATATACATGAATGTATGTTGTATAATATGGAAGGAGTTTATGCAAGGAGAGCATCTTTCTAATTATAGCTCAAAACGAAGTGTTTGAGAGCTTTGGATGATACAGGCTGTCACCTATTTTGGTCTTTATTAGCTATTTGTTTTCTTAGAGCATGCTGTAAGTTAAAAGGTGTCTGCATCTGAGAACTTGGCTTTAGTTAGAAGCAGGGGGAGGGTAGTGCGCTGGGTTCCTTCACTGAGACTTTCCAGTAGGAAGGATTACACGATAAATATTCTTCCTGTAGGTTCTCTCCACAGAAAGAATTTACTGCGGCATGAATGCTGTGAAAATGGAATTGGAAAAAGAGATTGCACATGAGTAAAAACATTTAACAGTTTTGTTTAATGATGAATTATCAAGGATTATGGGCAGCTGTTATTTGAAGTATTTTAACTTTGTGCTGAATAGCTCAGTAGTAACATGCTCAGTTGGTTATTTAAAAATATTGCAGGAGCAAGAGAAAAGCTAATTCTTAGTGAGTGGTGACTCTCCTTTGGCCTTGCAAGTAGAGCAAAAAGAGACATCATGTATTCTGTAGCAGCCGAAATTCTGCAGCTGGGCTTTTTCAGTCACTTTTAGTATTGTCTACAGTACCAGTGTGTGGGGTTTGAAACTGGAAGCTTTGGATGAGTGGAGAAAGTAGAAGGTAATTAAACCTTAGCAGGGTGTATTGGCTGGGTATCTTCTGTGCAAATCCCATTTCTGTGTATTGCATCAGCAGGGAAAGATGTAAGCCTTGCACTGTTATTGTGAGTACATGAGTTATTTTCTTTCAGAATCCTTGCTGGGATTGGCAAGCATTCCTTTTCAGCATTTCTAGTTGAGAGTCCAAAAAAATGGTTCTGCTTGAGCATTGCACCATTCTTGTGCCTCCTATTTGCTGGCCAGATACCACAGCTATGGGGGACTGGCTGCAAAAACTCAGGTGAGGCTTTGTCTTAAGGATACTGGAGGAAAAATACATCCTTTTCTCACTGACATGTGTCTCAGATGGAAATTGGTTTTTGTATGGTCTCCTTGAGGGAGAGGTAAGTTTTGTGAGTTCTGTTACCATCTTTTTTATCTTTCCTAGGACATGATGGAGCTCCTAGAGGAAGATCTCACCTGTCCCATTTGCTGTAGCCTGTTTGATGATCCTCGTGTCCTGCCCTGTTCACACAATTTCTGCAGAAAGTGTCTGGAAGGAATTCTTGAGGGAAATGTGCGGAATGTGCTTTGGAGGCCATCCCCTTTCAAGTGCCCCACGTGCAGGAAGGAGACTCCTGTCACTGGAGTCAACAGCTTGCAGGTCAACTATTCCCTGAAAGGTATCGTGGAGAAGTACAACAAAATCAAAGTAACTCCAAAAATGCCTGTGTGCAAAGTGCACAGCGGGCAGCCCCTTAACATTTTTTGCCGGACAGACATGCAGCTGATCTGTGGGGTTTGTGCCACCCGTGGTGACCACACAAAGCATGTTTTCTGTTCCATTGAAGAAGCTTATTCCCAGGAGAAACGGGCTTTTGAAACCTTGTTTCAGGGCTTTGAAACTTGGCGTTGTGGAGATGCCCTCTCCCGGCTGGATACCTTAGAGACCAGTAAGAGGAAAGCTCTGCAAATGCTGACGAAAGATTCTGACAAAGTGAAGGAGTTCTTTGAGAAGCTGCAGCACACACTGGAGCAGAAGCGAAATGAGATTCTGTCTGACTTTGAGACCATGAAGCTTGCAGTGATGCAGGCCTACGATCCGGAAATCAATAAACTGAACACGATTCTGCAAGAGCAGCGGATGGCTTTTAACATTGCAGAGGCCTTCAAAGATGTGTCTGAACCCATTATATTTCTGCAACAGATGCAGGAGTTCAGGGAAAAAATCAAGGTGCTCAAAGAAACCCCTTTACCTTGTTCCACTGTGGACATCAGTCCCACAATGAAGAGCTTTGATACCAGCCAGTGGAATGGAATAAAACTTGTTGATGTGGACAAACTTTCCTTGCCTCAGGAAAGCAACACTTTCAAATTCAAGATTCCCTCAGTCTTTTCGCGCAGATTTGTAGTGAACTCTCTTATTTTCTTGCTCATTCTTGCTGTCACCAGAATGTCCTTTGTGGAGTCAGTCATTGACAATCTCCAGTGCTGGAAATCTCAGTTCCTTACAATTTGCTTGTCCTATTTGGCAGATACCGTGGAGATAGCAGATCATGCAGTCTTTTACTGGGAACAGATGACAGATGGAGCTTCACTGTTAAGAGAAAAGTGTAAAAACTATACGTTGGTTGTACTGGATAACGTCGCACAGTTTGTGTGCAAATATAAACTGTTGTGAAGTGTCTGCTGGAATATAAGAGCTAAGAGAGATCTGGGGAAGAAAACATGGAACTTCTTAAATTAATTGGTCTTTTCAGACTTCCAGTGAAAACATTCAAAGATTCAAAATTATTCCAAAACATTCATAATGTTCACATAGTTTGAGCACTGCTAAACCAGAAAATGAAATTGAGCTTTGTGGATTCTTCTTTCAGTGGTGATTATGGGAATATTACTCACTGTAAATCATTTTTCTTACCAAAATATAGGGCCAAACTGTATCTTTAGTTTGATGTTAATGTAATTATAGAATAAGGTAAGAGATTGTAGTTTTAAAAAAAATTCTAACTGGGAGATAGTTTGGAAAGAGGAAGAAGAGTTGTGATTGAGGTGAGCACTGTGCAGACAGCTTTGCTGAGGACTGCCCTTCCACTGCAAAATGCAGCGTGCATCATTCACGTTGTGGAACCAGCTTCTATCTCACTATGTTACTTCTCTCTGAAATAGCTGTATGTTTTGGTTTAGTTTTGTGGGTATTTTTTTGTATAACCAAATGTTGTAATTACCCTGTGCATTCAGATTACATGCTCTATACAAAAATGTATCTTCAGGGCAATCATAAATTCTAGAGGTAATGATAAGAACAAGCTGCAAGACGGTATGTGCTTTGCAGATAGTTCATACTTTGCAGTTTACTCTTCCAGCATCGAATTGTTGGGGTAGCTGGGCTGTTTTGTTAGATCCATGTTTCTCTGAAGCCACACTTTCTTAAAAACTGGCCTTAACATAAGGAACTTAGTGCAGTGAAAGGCATGCAGGGGTCTGCCACAGGAAGGCAGCCTGGGCTCTAGCCCTGCAGAGGTGGCAGCTACAACAGCTGCTCTCCTGTCCCTCTCTGCCTCTCCAGATCACAATTCCAAAAGGCAGGAAAAATGATTGGATGATTGCTGAAACAGGTTGTGTGATGCAGCAGGTGTATGATTGGATGTTGGTGGTGTTTGAAGAACCTTGTGTAGGTTCTTCTGCTGTTACTGTATTTTTGTGTATCTTGTTTCAGGAGCTAATTGAATTTTCTGGTTGTATTGACTTGGCCTTAGATAACAGTGACTTAAAGGGAGCCGTAGGCTTGAGTTCTCTGAAGTGCCCTTCTTTTGGAGCATACAGTACTGAAATGTCTTGCCTGAAGCACACTTAACCTCTTTTTGCAGTGGTCCTATGAACAGCAGTGTATGGAATGAAAACATTGAACTGACATTTCTAGAGAACAAACACAACATGTGCCATACTTTGGGAATATTCGTTAGCCTCTCTCAAGTTTTCATAAATTGTGACAGTCAATTCACTGTATTCCAGTAGTCCTTGCAATGTGTTCATTCCAAAAATAAAACATTAAATTCCAAGAATCAAAGTTTCCAAGCAACCAAACCCAGCAAACAAAACTATTGTACATGATATTTACGTCTTTGTTGCCTGGGAATCCTGTTGCTGCTCCACACCTCACTCCAAACACTTGCTAAAAGCATGCAATGGTTTTTGCAGCTGCCTTGCAGTTTAGGAAAGCTCAAGTCACAGGCACGTAGATCAGAGAGCTACGATTCCTGAGTGGCTGAGGTAGCCATGAGTAGTCGAGAGGTGGTTGTTCTGAGTGTGGGAGGTGTGAGGTTTGTAACCCGGGCTTCTACCCTGCAGCAGTTCCCTGAGTCCAGGCTGGCACGGATGGTGAATGACGATGACCGGGAATTTAAACTGGTGAATGGAGAGTTTTTTGTGGACAGAGATGGAGCTTTGTTTAGTTACATCATGGACTTCTTGAGGACTCTCCAGGTGTCCTTACCAAGTGATTTCTCAGACTATCAGAGGCTGCAGAGAGAAGCAGAATTCTATGGACTCTACCCCCTGGCTGACCTCCTGAGCCAAGAACATTTGCTGAAGCCGAGACTGGAGATCTTGGAAGTGCGTTTTTCTCTCCAAGAAATGCAGGCCTTTTTCCGGATCTTTGGTTCCTGCAGTACCACCATTGAGGCACTAGCTGAGCAGATCACTGTGTTTACAGGGCAGCAGTCAGGACAGGGCTGGAACAGCCCTTTCCCTTCTCAGAAACCACTCATTCCACTTCCTTTGGATAGACCCTCTCATCATGATGTGGTTTTTCTGTGTGGTACTGAGTATTCTGCTGGTGACCAGTTCATGGCCAGGTACTGTCCCTAGAGTGACTTCTCATTACAGACATGTCTTTGTGAATTGCAGTTCATGAAGTGCACACTATGTGCTAGCAAAGCTCATTTTGAAGAAACTGAAAGAAAAGAAACATGTTTCCTTCTTTCTGTTCAATGTTATCTTTTTCTAGTTCTGAAACACCCAGTTTAATTTGTTACACTGATTTGCCTGTTCTTCAGCTTTCTAAAATGCTGTTCTTGATGTTTGTTTATGAGTGCTCTTGGGTTTTTCTCTCTCTGCAATCTCCTCCCCACTCGCTTTAGAATTTCATAGTATCACCTTCTAGACAACATGGAAAACACAGTAAAATGAAGCAAAGAAAACAAAGTAAAGAAGTACTAAAATCTCCGCTAGCATATGGTGCAAAAGGCTTTCATATGGAAAACAGGAGACAGAGAATGGCAAGAAGGGGTAAAAACTCCAGTGGAACTGAGACAGCATTTTGGGGACTGGAAAGCTTTTGTAGAGCTTTTTATTAGGGGGAGGGACAAGAGAGATTATTAACTATATGCTTCACAGTGGGTTTTCTTTGAATTCAGAGCCAGGTTCTGTTTTTATTAAGATAACTGTGTATCAGTAATTTTTGTGATAGCAGTATCATATTCTAATGACTACGTAGGTTTTTTAAACTATCTTTTGCTGGATGTCTCTATTGTATGGAGACATGTTCTTACTGTATGAGAAAATGTTAAGCTAATTTGTCCTCTGTGGCTGTTAGAACATCTGGAATTTTATGGAAATTTCCTTGAAATATTTCCAGAAATATTCTCTTTGAATATATGAACCAACACAGCAGTCTTTTGATTATTTTTTTAAGAAAATGAAGTTTATCTTTCTTCCAGCTTTCTTTGGCTAAGCAACTAGAATAAAAAGTAATTTGCATTTGTGAAGCAATATATGTGTTTGTATGCCAAACCTTAACTTTGTAACATATTACTAATTTTAATGGACTAGCAATTGGTTGAGTAGGTTATGGCAACTTAAGACGTGGGGAAAATATTTGGTTTTTTCATTTATTTCTTCAGACTTGGTAAAAATTTCCCTCTGCAGATCAATAGAAAAGCTGATCTTGAGTAATGAAACAAGTCAAATTTGATTATGTTGCCTTGCTGAATTTCTATCTCCTTAATCTTTGTGGTGACATGGACTTTTTTGCCTTTTACTTCCCATGAATGTTTGGTGTACTTGCCTGTGAACTGTGGGACAGTTTCACCCATCAGTTTATATATTTTGTAATAGTATTTTTACCTGACTTCTGCTCCTCAGAATGTCTGGATAGATTCTTACACTGTACTTTATATCCAATAAAATCATTTGAGGCCATGCGAAAATGATTTTCATATTTGTTACCACACGACCTGCTGTACAAGGTAACTTTGCAATAAATGTCACTGTTTGTAGAGAGATCCTGTGTTTTGGAGAGTGATGCTCTTGGGGTGAACGTGACTCTGCTGTCCATCATTTACTCTTACCTGAAAAACTTGCAGCATTGCAGAGCCTGCTGCTTCCTTCTCTTCTGTTAAGTGAGATAAGACGGGGGTTGTCACAGCTATTTCTTAATAAAGTAAGTTCTGTGGCAGGGGAGGGTGTGAAAGAGAAGCGCTTCTTCCCCAGCACATAACTGGATGAACTGAGGATTAGTCTTAATGAAGGAAAGAGTCCAGTTGTCCTTAAAGGAGGAAAAAAATATCTGGAGCCTTGGTTGCTGTAAACACAGTGCAGCTGTGCTGATCTGCACTGTCAAGCAGTTAAAGTGTGTTGTAACTGCTTTTTTTTTTTTTTTTTTCTGATTTTAGGTATGTTTCCATAAAGCCTGATAATAGAAAGTTGATTAATGGTACTAATGTGCTAGGCCTGCTGCTTGACACTTTACTCAAAGATGGATTTCGCCTCATAAGCACCAGGACAGTCACCAGTGAAGAGAAGGTTGAATGCTACACTTTTGAAAGGATGAAGAGGGCAGCAGGCCTTGCCATCACGGTGAACCAAACCCCGGGGAGCTCTGGGGTAGCACAGGCAAGGAGAAGCCAAGTACAGAAAGGGAAATAAGGGCTTTTCCTTCCATCTCTTGAATGTAGAAGAGGAATGTGTCAGCACTAGAAGCCTTTTTTTTTTTTTTTTTTTGACTTGTTTGAAACTGCAGATATTGAGGGAAGTAACAAACACATTTTATTTCAAGTATTTAGGCGAAAAAATTGCTTTCTTGCCTTTCACCACTCTACCCTCTTTACGTAAAAGAAGCCCAGACTCAATACTCGGTTTGTAAACCAGATTTCAGCATTTCCAGTAATTGTTTTTGTTTTTTCTCTGTGGCTAAAATTTACATGAGGACTCAGAATGCATCAGCCATCCCTTTGGAAAATTGTTTTTATGTTCTGTGCTAATCTGCAAGTAGATTCAAAAAACATGGTAATACACGAAGAAATAACATCTTGATGCACCTGTCATCCCGACAGTTAGGAGAAGTGGCTGGAGGAAGAATGCAAACCCCAACAATTGATTAGTGCTTCCACTCACTGACTCTCTTGCAGTTGGCTGAGAGCAGTGTAAGGGGGACATCCCGAGCTGTGCTGCTGTGTGGCTTTGTGAAAGCCATCACTGAGGTCTGTGAAATAATGTCTGACTGTCTCTTGCAGAACACTCCTCTGTCCTCTCCTCCCCCTCTGGTGGCATTAAGGTGCTCTTTGGTTCTGAGGATTAAATGATAAAGGTCTTTGTGAACAGAGGGTCAGTTAATTTTTAGTGCTTTCACCAAAAAAAGAATGAAAATGTGATACTGCCCTTCAGATGAAAGAGTTTGTACAGTTTCAAACAAAATAGTGCAAAAGACTTTTTAGCACTTGAGTACAACAAAGTTGGAAGGCTTAGCAGAAGTGGCTTTAAGAGCCTTGGGAATGTTAGTCCTGTACAAAGCTTTGTAAAGATGCCAGAATTAGCTCAGGTACTGAGAGAGGTACATTAATGAAGCTTTATAAATTGAGAATCTTTTGTCCTTCCATCAAGGCAGGAAAGAAGATAGCAGTAAGTTCAAGGATTCATTAGTTGCATCTCTATTTTGTTGCTGGTAAAACACCATCTTCCCAAGGCTTCGAACAGCCCAGGAGAACCACTTTGGGCTTTCTTGGCTGACCAGTTAGATCTGGCTTTTCATTAGTTTCAAAATGTGAGTGCATTACTTTATTTGCAGCACTGGATAGTGGGGGTGGGACTCAGCCATCTGTTTCTTGCCCTAAGGGGTTTCAGTGAAATGGATCTTTCCAGCCTGGTGGTGCCACTATGGGATCACCTGTTTTCTTTGGCTACTGCTCTGGGGCATTTCAGCTTGACCCTCACCCAAGTTCAGAAGCTCAGCAGAAACAGTGATGTCCTCTTTGCTTGTTCTAGAGCTGTTTGGGTTGAGAATAATGTAATTATGGGACTACATCTCCTAAGCTGCTTACAGGTTATGCAATGTAATAAATGGGAGTGTAAGAGTGAGTGCTTCCACTTCAAATGGGATTTTTTTGGTCAATAATATTTAAATAAAGACAATGTTCATATTTGTCTTGAAGTAAAGTATTTCTTACTGTGAGAACCATCATTCACTGAACAACCTCCCCACAGATGTGGTGGAGTCTCCATTGTTAGAAGTTTTGAAGAGGATGCTAAATTATTTCATGGAGGCTCTGTTTCACATGAAAGGCTGGACCAGATGATTTTTTTGAGCTCTCTTCCAGCTGGCCGGTTCCATGATTCAGTGGATACCTTCTGTGAAGGTCTGTGCCAGAAAGCCTGTCATGGTCAGACCACTGTTGGGTGACAGAGCAGACGAGCTGTGTGGGATGACTGTCTCCACAAGTTTCTGTGCTGCAGACAACGCTCCTTGTTTGGAAACTATAATGCTCATTATTGGGTGAGTCATTGACCATGGATATTGTAGGTGGAGGGACTAGCCAATACTAATGTGAAGCATGAAAGAAAAAAAAAAAAAGCAAACTCTTACAGGGAAAGTTGAAAAAACAGACTTGAGGCTGTATTTAGACATTATGCCCTAAATGATCACCAGTAGAAGTGATGTAAGCTGAGACAAGTTTCAGAACGCCTCATAGTAACAATTACGTTGTTTCACCTATCACAAAAGTAGGGACTTTTGTTTCCCTTGCTGCAGCAGCCACTTTGAAAATTGAAGTTTGGATTCCGTTTTTTTTTTAACAAAGTGAAAGAAAAGACAAAATACTTCAATTTTTAAAGAGTTCCAAAGTTTTTACCTATGCCATCATTCATGTTCTATGTCTTTGATAAAATGAATGTTTGATACAACCATTTCAATAACACTTTATGGGCTGAACACATGGGTTAATTTTTATAGCATCAGCATCATTCTATAAATGGAATATTTGGCTCTGGAAAATATACCAGTGCAAGTTGCTGTCATGTAAAGAGCCATATGTGCTTTACCTTCCCCTTGGGTAGCAGTGTGCTGTGACTCTGTGCTTCTTTTGGAAGCAAAGCACATGACCATCAACAAGCTCATGTTCCCAGAGTTCTTCTAGCATTTATTCTTACTTAGCTCTGAACTGAGAAGTGTCACCTTCTGTCATTTTGTGTTCCTGCAGATAACATGACTAGGCTCTTACACAATGCTTTCAGTTTGTTGGGGCTTTTTTGTTTGTTTGTTTAACTGATTGTTCCTTAATTAAGTTTGACAGCATGTGTATGAACAACCTGATAGAGATCTGTTGAAAGTGTCTGACTGATACCAGTAGGATACCCATGACTTCAATGGAAGATTGATGGAATAAATTAATTTAATTGAAGCTGGTTTTTCAAGGAAAGCACCTTACTGGATTTCTTTATACGGAAAAAGGAAGCAGTGATGATAGAGCTACAGATGTTGTGTAGATTCAAGCTACAACTAAATAGCAGTAATTATGGAGGAACAGATGAAATTATGTTCCTTTGCAGACAAATTAATATAAAAATAGCATTGATTTACTTAGGAGGATCTTCAGCTGGCCTCCACCTTGCAAGGTTATTTATGCTACTGTAAAGTGTTGCTGAGCCAGGGTAGCAAATTTTTTGTGCCCTCTTTGAAGTGGTATGCAGTGTAACCTGCAGGCACCAAGGCAGGAATTTAGAAGCAGTGGCCAATGTTTTTACTGCACCTTCCCTTCCGGAGCCCCAAACAAGCAGGATGCAGCAGAGAGCAGACTGTGTGGTGTGTGCTCAGCAGAGTTATTCACACAGAAGGGAACAGTTGTACAAGTGAATTTGGCTGATAGGAACTACAAGTCTGAGTGATTTTAAAAGCTGCTTTGTCAAAACCAGATTATGTGCTAAACTGAGTACTTCACCCAAACCTTGGCAGGCAATTCAACTCTGGTATCTTACAACACAATCTCTGCTAGACTAGCAGTGTGTTGGTCACTAGTCACTAGTAGGTGATTTGGTTGTGCTTTACATGTGACGGAACCAGAAGCTCTGATTGCTCACATCTAGCTCTCTTTTTGATAAAATGAGAATGGGATTTTGAGACATTTAGACCTTTATTTTCCAATAAAAGTAATTTGTTATCCCTGACATAATCCACTTCAAGTTATTGCCAACTTTCTCAAGAGAATTCCTTTTTTTCCTGTGAAGGTGCAAAATTTGCTGATTTCAGTAAACTTCACTTGCCTTTTTATTCTTCCCTGGATTCAGCAGAAATGTGTAAACTCTTCCACTGCCTGCAATGCTAGAAAGGGACTGCCACAGTGCTGGGGCAGCCCCCTCACTCACTCACAATGAGCTCTCTGTGGCTTTGTAACAGGCAAGCAGAGCCATAGGGGAAAAAGAAACTGAACGGTGAGGCAGCACCATCATCCTGTCCCACTCACGGGGACTGCAGTTTACATGGCAGAAGGAGATAATCCAATATGAGGTGATAGCTCATGGGATTTGCAAAAGGCAGATGATTCAGAAAAACAATGCCTCATTTGCTTTACACTTTCTCATCTTAATCACTTTTCCCTCTTTTATAATGGGTTTCGTCCTGTGTTTCTATATTCAGGACTGTTAAGGGCTTTGCCAGTACAATCTTGTGGTGCCTGTTGGATGTCCCAACAGGATAGAGGTACCACACACTTCTTCCATCCCCCTGTTCCTGTACCATGCTGACTTCCTTTTCTAGCAATGGGTGACATTTTTTGTGCATTTAAGTAACTATTTTCCTGCTTCATCACACACTGGGAAGTCTCTCTTGTGTCGTACTTATCCCTTTCAGGGACATGTAATTTATTTACCACTTGAACTGTTCAGTATCCTGCTGATACCAGGAAGGACAGAGTCTATTGTGAAATACCTTCTTGTTCTTTGGGTTTTGATTTCAATGACAGTTCATGAGGGTTTTTGTTTCTTTGGGAAGTGCAGTCTCTGCATTCTTATAGCTTCTGCAGTCAGCACTCATGTGATTGTATAAATGATTAGGAATAGATATTTAAATAAAGCTCTAGAAATTGATACAATAGACTAGGATACAGTTTAGACTCAGACTGATCTCTTTGCACTGGCCATAGTACCGGGAATTTTTCCCTTTACTAAATAATTCCAAACAATTTTTCACTTA
The DNA here is from genome assembly GCA_013399835.1 of Leptocoma aspasia. NCBI lineage: Eukaryota > Metazoa > Chordata > Aves > Passeriformes > Nectariniidae > Leptocoma > Leptocoma aspasia. The sequence goes on from VXAX01002439.1 coordinate 300,094, forward strand.
CCTTCATAATTGAATTCATGGAAGAAGTAGAAGATCCTCCCTACAATGCTGTATATGAGGAATTAATAGCCATAGAGCAAAACAATGATGCTGGAGTAACTGCATCATGCCCAGTGATAGTAACTTCTGTTAACTTTGGAGAGACTTTTCTGCCCAGTGAACTCTTCCCAGTTTCTACCTATTTTGGTCGGTTTCCAGCTTTCCAATGCTCAAAAATAACTCTCTTAATCTGACCCGAGCAAGGCTGATGTGCTTTTGTCAGTTTCTTGAGTGGCTAAGTCTCAGGTACATCCAACATAACCTGGGTGATATTTTGTTTTGATCCACAGCTGAATTCAGTACTAGAAAACCACCAGAGTGGATCAAAAGTCCTGTTTGAGTTCACAACAAAGTGTTCATAACTTTGAAGAATTTTTTTAAAAAATTTGTTCCTAGATTGCTGGAAAGTGTTACTAAATATTCATTGAGAAACAAGCTGGGAATTATCCAAGAAGAGGAGGGAGGCTCATTGCCTCTTACTCCTTCCCTCTGATTTGTGCTGAACCATTGCCAGGCTTTAACTTTACAAGGTTTATTTTTATCGATTTTCAACAATAAACAGTGGGAGTATCTTCAATAAAAGATTTACAGTGCATGATGAAGAAATACAACTCCCTACCACGTATTATATTGATCTATTCCCAAATGCTACTGAAACAGCCTATAAAACCCCAAATGAAGTCCAGTGATGGAGAACTTCCTCTCTGTAGTGACAGATGCATATGACTGTTATGTCTTCAGAAGATAATAAAAGGGAAGGGAGTGACTCTGCTTCTTTGACCTATCTTCAACAGCCCAGTTAAATCTGTCAACTCAATGTAATCCACATAAATAATGAATTTGGGAACCAAGAGAACTGCTAGTGTGTCTGAAGATTCCTATTCTTTGAAGCTGCCTCTCCTGCTGCAGTCAGACCATAATTAGTCACAGAAGGCCTTGTTGTAACTAGTAAATGGATGGACCAAGAATGATTTGAATAGTCTGGTTCTGGCCGGAGATATGCCTGAAGCCCTGAAAATTCTCAAATGGGTGGGTGAGATGTAAATCACTAGTCATCATATAAAATACAAATAAATCTGACTTCTATTAAAAAAAAAAGTCAGTTTTTTAGACCATCATGTAGTTTCTGCTGAAATAACCTCCTGAAGTGTGATCTGATTTGTAAAATTTTCCAAGAATCCTTCCTCCATTTCTACTCTGTTTTCAATCTAATAGAATGGTTCAATAATTGGTCAGAAGGATGATGAATGTAGCCCTAAAGGTTGGAAACAGTAATGTGGTACAAGTCTGCTGTAGAAAATTAATTTAGGGCTTTGCTTTCTAAGCAAGTTACTGTTACAACATTCAGCTGAGTGCTTGCTGAACCTGCGAAGAATTAAACATTGCAACATTGTTCCATCCTGATTCTCCACTGGGAAAAAAAAAGGCAATAGATTGGAAACATCAAGTCTGGGGTTTTACTGGTACTTTGGAGTCAGGAACTGAGTTTTCTTTGAATTTCAAAGGCAGTTTGTAGCTTTCATTGAGGGCCTTCTGAAAAGGCTGGTTTATGGTTTTTGTTTTTGTTCCCCAGTGATATCTAAACTGAGTAATAAAATAATTGCTGACATACTGGTTTATTTACAATGTTGTATTCAACAATAAACAGAAGGCACACTGATCCTTCCATCCTTTAATCTTTGTGTTTTTACTATGTCTTCAGCATGCTTCTCAGCTGGGTCCTGGTGGAACAGAGGAAGGGGCTATGTGGTAAGGGCAGGCAGAAATCCACAGAAGGCAGCAAACTCACTTCCTTCCCATTACAGAGAGGAAGTAAAGGAAAAAAATTAGGCTGGAAGGAGTCATGGCCTTTGTGGGACCAAAGAGACACAACTTACTGTATTGAGGAGAGGACAGAGCTGCCAGAAATATCAATACCACTGGACAAGGAAAAGCAGATCTCACAGGGTGAACAAATGGGTGGGTAATAGCTGCTATACAAACCTGGAAATGGCACAGAATAACATGGAAACTTAAATGTTCATGAGACTATAGGGATGGTTTTTTTTCCAGTATGTTAGGTTAACGCACCTATAGAATATCTTCCAGTAATAGTTCGCATACCTGAAGAAGAAAATTTCTCTTAAGTGGTAATTTCTGCATATGTGCTGTGAAGTGAAACATTGCAGGATCCAGACATCAGATGGATTAGTCATGTTGATACCTCACATCTAGAAACAGAAGCTAGGCTTTTGGAGGTCAAATAGATAAACTCCGAAGATCAGAATAACATCACTGTTTTGGTAGTGCTGGGGTGATAAGCCTACTGAATACTCCCTGGATATGTCCTGTTGGTGGCCTTTGTTTCAATGCCAGTTGCACTATGGTGAGCACTAACCCTGTCAATAAGTTCCTAATTTTCCATAAACTTGAAAGGTATTTTCTGGAACACACTAGTTTACCTTTTGTTTTCTCTATTTATAATTCTATCCTTAAGCCATATAATACTCATTTGCTACCTACAGTTGTTCAAAACATTATCTTCTGAAGATGGCCCAGTAAACTGTGGATCCCCAGAACACATTAATAGTTTAAACATGGTCATGTCAAGAATGTAAATGAAAAATTCTATCTGCATGGTCCCTGATGTAACAGAAGCTTCTTCCATCATTGGTTAGGCTAAAACTGCTTTCTGCTCCTATAAGATTTCTTTGACAATTGAAGTGTGATAGTGCAATCTGGATTTCACTGTCCACATACAATCCCAAAATCTCTACAAATACATGTTGGAAAAATGATGGGCAAGCAATCATCATTTTGCACGATTCATCTTTTGGAGACTCTCTGCTGGAAAATGCCCTAGCAGGCATAGGAACACTTGAGTGACTCCTCTGTGGGCTATGGTTTGCCCTCATACGCTGTGCTATAACAGTGTCTTGTGCTAAGCTATTGAAAGTCTGACCCCTAGAATCACAGAATGGTTTGGGTTGGAAGGAACCTTAAAGATCATCTGGTTCCAACCCCTCTGCCATGGGCAGGGACACCTTCTACTACACCAGGTTGCTTCAAGCCCCATTCAACCTGCTCTTGAACAATTTCAGGGACGGGGCTTCCACAGCTTCTCTGGGCAACCTGTGCCAGTGCCTCGCCACCCTCTGACCCATGATCCATGCTCTCAATGAGCTTCTGAGATTGATTAGAAAAGCTGAATATTATGTGAAGTCACAGAAGGCTAATGGAACATCAGACTGCTATGGTTTGGATCATCTCTGTTCTGTGGAGGGATCTATGCTGACTTCTTGTCTACCCTCAGATCCAAGAGAAAGCCAGGAGTGAAGGATGTAATAACAGCTCTTAGATCACTTACGGAGTGTTCAGGACATGCACACATATGTGGCTTTTGTTCTTCTGAAACAGGCAGTGACAAGCATGCAGGTCTTGTACTGGAGGCAATGACGCCTGCTGGAAAGACCACACAGTTCCTTCAGGCAGGGTGGGTAACAGTGTGGAAATAACTGTTTCGAAAGCTCAGAGCTCTCAGGGGTTTCTAACTTGGTAGTGATAAACTGCTGGCTAAAAACATTTCTCTGTATCCGATCTTTCAGCTGTACGTATTTACATTTCTTGAGATCTGGGGCAGCCAAAATGAATACTGTACTGGAATTGGCTCACTACCACCTTTTCCCTTCCCTTTTTACGAGATTAAAAAGGGGATCTCTTTTCCATAAGAAAAGAAGCAGTTACTAACAATCTAACATGTTTTTCATAAGTAATAACAATCTCTCATAAAACACCTTGTGACCAAAAGGAGTCAATGAGTGACTAAAATAGAATACACAAATCTCTGTGACAGTTGGTAGGCTTTAACACATTATAAAACCATTTCAGTGCTTGAAAGAAAGAGGCACAACTTTAAAAACATTCCAAATGTTCTGGTGCAAACAGTCAGACACTGGCATGTGGATGAAAGAAGCAGGTGAACTGCAACACACAAGGAAGCTGTCTTTTTTTTTCCTCTTTAAGTATTGTGCTGCTTTGCTGGAGGGCATGTAGGCCTGCAGGGTTGGAAAACCTCTTGTGATGCCTGTACTTGGCAACTGGTGTTTACTCGTCTTGGGGATCTAAGAAGAGCGTGTACAACCCTGTCTATACAAAGAGAATGGAAAAAGGACTGAATAAGTCCTTTTCCTTTAGAAAACCCATAAAGAAATACTTTTTATCAAGATGTCTGTCTCCGGAAATGTCACTACTGCCATAAAGGCTCTCTACCGGACCGTATCTAAATTTCTTTCTAGATGTCTGTGGCAATGCTTACCATTTCAAATTAGCATTTGCAGTATTAACTAGTAATACTCTGAGGCCCTTATTTTCAGAAGGTAATTCTTTCTGCAGCAGAGAAAAAACTTCACCATCTTTTTGCTCTAGGTGTCAGTATTTCCTGTCGTTGGAGGCAGCTTTCACAGAATCAATTGTGAAAGACCTCTGAGACAAGTCCAACCTATGACCAATTGAACACCACCTTGTCAACTGGACCATGGCACCAAATGCTACATCCAATCTTTTCTTAAACACCTCCAGGGATAGTGACTCCACCACTGCCCTGGGTAGCCCATTCCAATATCTAATCACCTTTTCTGAGAAGAAATTCTTCCTAATGTCCAACCTAAACCTCTCCTGGTACAGTTTGAGGCAATTTCCTCTCATCCTGTTGCTTGTTACCTGGAACAACAAACAAGCTCTCTGAAATTACCTAAAAGGATGTCATAGCAAGGTGCATTTCTGTCTTTTCTCCCAGATAACAAGTGACGAGAGGAAATGGCCTCAAGTTGTGCTAGTGTAGGTTTAGATTGGATAGTAGGAAAACTTTCTACACTGAAAGAGTGCTTGGGCATTGGAACAGGCTGCCCATGCAGGTGATAAAACACCATCCTTGGGAAAGCTCAAAAGGCACGTGGGTGTGGTATTTGGGGATACGGTTTAGTGGTGAGCATTTTGGTGCTGGGTTAATGGTTGGACTAGAGATCTTGGAGGTCTTTTCCAACCTTAACGCTTCTGAATCTGTGAGATGCTGAAAAATACATGAAGTTCCCATCTCTATAAGCTGCCCTAGTGTGAACCACACCTACCTCTCTACTGGTGTAGGATGTCCAGCTAAACAACTATACAGAACCTTTCAGTCTTCTTCTGGTTCTGACTAAGCACAGGAGTATTTTATATTAAACTAGTCCTACAGGTTGCTGGAGGCTTATAAAAAATGATCTCTGAGTACCAGCAGAGTAGAGAATATTTGAATCAATACTGAAGGCCAGACACCCATTGAAGTTTATGAGAGGCAATTCTGAGCCTGATTTGACAGTGAGGAGTTAGACTTGATGAAGCTCAAGGATTCAAAAGTGATTCAATCTTGCTATAATTTTGGTGTCACATTGTTACTGGTAATTTTAGAATTATGTCTGCCAAGGAATCCAAGAACTTTAGACCACTGTATCATGAAAATTCCAGCTCTGCATCATTGGACTGCCTGGTATTTCCAGGTCTGAGCTGTGCTTAACTTCTTCAGAATTTATGTAGGATAAAATCAGGATCTGTTTTGCAAATGTTCTGTTCCTTGTCTCCACCTAATCAAGGTCTATCCATGTTAGGAGACTTGCTGACAGCCTAGGACAAGAAGCTAGAAAAGCAAAAGAGCTCTGGTCTTTCTCAAGTGTTTCTGCTCAGGCAAACTAGAACCAGAGGCCAGGTGCCTGTATCACTTGGGACATCTTGAGGCAAGATGTTCTGCTTGCTCAGCCTCCTTAGAAGATTCATGTGATGCTCATCAACTCAAGTAAAGTGTATCTTATGTAGAGAGTCTCTAATGACACCACTACATTACACAGCAAATGTCTGAACACTAGGGAGGTCCATGCTCATTCATGGGGTATGCACAGACATGGAATTCTTCCTAGGCTGAAGCAATTTCTCCAACCAAAGTAAAAAAAATCCAAACCCAACAAACCAGAAATGCTACAGATTCTTAACTAAACCACATCTTAACAGTTATTTAAGTGTTAATAAAAACAAGTACGAAAGTAAAGTAAGAAAAAAACTAATGAAGATTAGTGAAAAATAAAATTACTACTATCATTGGCTAATGAAAAGCTCTCTGTAGCCACTGGTAGTCTGAAGAATGAGGGGATGTATCAACACTACTTTTGCACAAAGTAATGCAGTTATTGCTTTCACAGGTGCTGCTGAAAAATGTTCTGCTCTGTTGGCATTCATGGGTACCAATGGCTGCATGCAGCGCTTCTGTATCAATGCACAACACACAGAGAAGAATTACAAGTATTCTTAAAGATGTTAGAATTCAGGAGGATATTTTGAGTTTTGTCTACGTAATATCCAGAGGCAGATTAAAGAAAGTGTCACAGGTAAAGAAATTCAATATAAATTATTTGGTTTTAACATAAAGGGTGGCAGAGAAAATCCTATCTCAAGGATGTGCCTGCCTTATGGGGATTCACAATAGTTTCCCCAGGCCTAGATGTCTCAAAAGACGACCCTATTGAAAGCCTGAGAAACTCCAAAACTATAAATCACCAGGATCGGTGCTGTTTTTAAAATAATCCTGCAATAAACATGAAAAAAAACTAGAGATAAAGTTAGGTTTCTGTCAATTATGACTGAAAATGTCCACTGCTCTGGACAACTGTTCACAGCTAAAGAGAAAAATTTGCAATTTTAGAGGAAACTGAGATACATTCATAGCAAAAGTAGTGTTCTCAGGCTGCTTACTTTATGCCTGAATAAGCATAAAATAATAGGATCACAATATAACAGCTCTGCCAAGTAATCTGTATGTTCTAAGTGACTCGAATTACTTAAACTAAAAATTAAAGATACTCTAAGAACCATGAGGAAGTCCTGAAGTTCAATCCTAATTTGGGAATGGAGTAACCACTCATCAGAAGAGGAAGAATATTTTAATTTTTCTGAATAGTATAAGTTATTTGCATCTTCTTCAACCGAGAACAGGCTTTTACCTATGCTGCTAATTTATGAGGGGTTCTGTAAACTCTCCCGTGAAAAAAAACCAAACCAAAACAAAAAACTTCTGAAACCCAAAGACTCAAAAAGCTGCTTCAAACACAGAAAGAAAGCAGTCTGAGGGTAGACTGCAGGAGGGAAGAGGTGAATCCCCTTGCTGGTTGCTGAACAGCCATGAAGTTTTTTAATGCTGCTCCCTGCTTTCCATCTTCAGCAGATTTAGAGAATGTAGGAGGATAAAGCAGTTTAAAGCCACCTTTACTGATGCTCTCTTCAGCAATAAAATTCAGAAATTTGGCATAATAGAGGACTGTGATGCGATCCACAAATACTTAGTTATCTCAGTGTTCATCTGCTGGAAACATAAGGTATTCCTTTAATGTGCTTTAATGGGTACTTATATTTATTGTATGCTGGCTTTACCATTACTTCAGGAAACATCTTAGGAAAGGAATATGGAACATGCAAGGAACTGCACAGTTAGTCCAATAAAAGCAAATTCCACTACCCCTTTGAAATCCTACCTGCAGCTTGCTTTCATCTGCTAACAGCAATAGTTATCACTGCCAACAACCTTTGAACAAAATAGTTTTGTGACTTTTTTTGCGCATATTCTTGATTTAACAAGAAAGATGGGGAACATCTGTGGGCAACTTCCACTGGGTATTTTTTCAGAAGCAGGAGATGTGAACTTGAATCTTCTCAGGCTTCTGAAACCCAGTTTTCTGTTTTGTGGAAGAGTCCCCTTGCCTTGAGATTGTTTCAGCTAGTTTCTTAAAACTCTTCTGAGGGATTTTAGCAAGTCGTGGCAATTTTAAACCAGTTCTTTGTTCTGCCTTCATCTTTCCCGTTCCCTTTTTTCAATCACATGTAGCCTTACCCTCTAGTCTCTACCAGCTGCTCCAAGATATCTGACCACTGATTTTTTTAATGTGTTCTAAGAGTGGAAAAAAGTCCTCCAGCACTCTGGCTTTCTTGGCATCATGCTAGTCTTGTGCTGTAGTATAAAACGAATTGTCCCATCAGTTTCTCTAGCACTGTTGCAGCTATGGATTTTCAGCCACAAATCCAATTCCTTAAATGAGGATGAGGTGTTACAACCTTAGCCATACCTGAGGCAGAAAGAGATAAACAATACAGAAGTTATCTCAGAGCAGAAGATCCCGTAGCCCTGTGACAGAGCTCTTTCTAGAATCCTTGTGTCACCCAGTACTACATTTCATACAGTACCTACAGCATTCCATCGCTGCATGGATATACAGTGACCATTACAAGGGAGATTTTAGGTTCTCTTTACAAACTCTTTGGGAAAAAAAAAAAAAGGCTAAAATGCCTAATAAGTATCCGGCAATTGTCAGCATGAGACATTGATTTCCTTTTGAATAAGAATTTCTTCTGTTTCTCAACATATGAGAAAACACAAACTGGAAGTATGCAGCTAGTTGCATTGATAGCTACTTAAAACACATACAAAAAACATCTTAAAGCCAAGCAAATGTGATTAAAAAACACCCAAGACTTTTGGCAAAACTGTACCTCATTAAATAGCAGAAGGTCTCATAGGTGTGCCTGCAAGACAGTCTCAGTCATTAAATAAGGCCATACCTGGTAAGTTCACTACCAGCTTACAAACTTTTATGTTTTAAAACCCTGTATTCTTCACAGAACTTTATCTAAATACTTTGCCTTAGTCAGGCTGTAAATGTGATATTAAAGCATGCTAGTCTTAAATTTTACCACAAGGACAAAGTACTGCTCTACATTTTCACTACAGCAATTTAAAAATAAATTTCTGTAAAGGCATTAAGAAACTGTGTGCATGCACTCTATTTAACCAAGCTTTAACATTTCTTACACATAAGAGATAAAACTTGTAGTTTTTACAAGCACACACATTTTTCTTTTCCCTCCACTTTCTCTATTTGTGATATGGGATTGAAAAAAATTGCTTGCTGAGTGCAATGAACAGCTGAATTAAAGCACAGTTCCTTTCTAGAACCTCCACAGCAATACAACCAACAGGGGGCTGTCTGGCTACACGATGTTATCAAATCTGCAGTGAAATCCTTTTCCTGACTGTACAACCTACCTTTCATGCACACTTCCTAAAACTGGTTGAAGAACAAGTTACTTAACAGATTTCATACCTCCAAAACTTTAGAGTTCTTGTCCACTTTGTCTCCTGCTACTGGAAATCTCAGATTTTTGATCTGGAAGTTCCATTATAAATGGATAATATAGGCTTAATGTATTTATTGATGTGTCTGAAAATAACAGATATAGCTTGTTGGAAAAGGGGGAGACTCTCACATTGTCTTGATAATAGGAAATGCATATGAGAGATGCTTCCAGATGCTAAGAAGCTATATGAGCTTTTTTTTGGTTATTGTTTTTTGTTGATATTAATCTTCTGTACAAGAAAAGAGATAGATCAAAATGTTTTTAGACCCTTTAACATTGATTTAAAGAGCAGATAGGCAAAGTCTGTCTGTAGTAGTATCAAGAAAGGAAGAATAAGGCCCTGAATATTCCTTCAAGTGATTTAAGCAACGTAAATGGACTTTAAAACTGGAGTGCCAGTCTCAGGAATGAAGGGTATTTTCTCAGTCCTGGCTCTGTTGCTTACAGCACACACATTCAGCTGGCTGAGCTTACCAAAAACTAACCTAAAGTCATTCAGCAAAACCATCAAAGACATATGAGAGCCAGGGTAATAATGAAGGAAACAAGAAATCTCATTCCAAAACTTGTCTGGCTCAAGAATCACAAGGCTGTAGAACCATAGTCTTATATTATTGTTGACTATTCTAGCTGGTCAAATAATATAACCCCTGAAGCTCTTCCTTTGCCTTTATTTCAATAAAACATTAAAAATGTATACATTTGAGACATTCTATCCTATAATTTATGCCTTATATACTTCAAATTTTATAATACTTAAGGGTTTTTTTTGAGTATTTGTTGAGAGACTCTAGAATGTTTTACTTTTAAAACCACTTAAAAGTGTAAAAGCTGCTGACAGAATGTTCTTTTATGGGCAATAAAGCCACATACTTGCCCTGCAGAAACATAGGGAAATGAGAAGCTTTCTATCCATGTCTGACTCCTATGGCTATGAACAGCAGAAGAAAACACTATGGATATATTATTCCTATCTCTCAAGAGAAACTAAGCCTTCACCTATGCACTTTAGACTACACTTTACACTAAAGATACACTTTAGACTAAAAATACAAACTAGATAAATGCTGCTACAATTAATATGTTAATTTCAGAACTTTTGAACATAAGGTTCAAATTTTACATTAAGAGGCAGAAGCAATATAAGAAATTTAATTTTATTTATTAACAAATACAGAGCTATTATAAGTGAATAAAATGTGAAAAAAATAAGAGTTGCACCTGATGACCATTAAATAATTTCTAACAGAAATAAACTATTTAGAGTGAAAAAGAAGTACTCTGATGATTATTATCCCACTCACAGAGAGATGAGCAATGTCACTCATGCCACTGCATTTTTCCATAATATTTTCTTATTTCTCTTTGTAGTTAAATATTTTATTGTGATATACTTGCAAGTGCCACTTTAGGAAGGAGATTTGCATATATCTCAGATGTAAGTTTTCCTTCAAATACATTTTAAATGTTTTGTTTGTTTTTTAAATGAAGAATTGCTGCTGCTGTTAAACTGGTACAATAGCAGCTCACCACTTTGGGTATACTTCTATCATTTCTTGTGACTACTGTGACAATAGGTTGTGAGGAAGGTAAAGGGAGTCTAAACACTTCAAATTCAACCATTACTGCTAATGTGGCTACCTGATGAGACTTCCTCCAATACTTAACAAGATACCATGACTAATGGAAAAGCCGAAACATTTTCAGATCACTGTATCCAAATTTCTAGTACAGACCACTCTCATTTAGCAAAGTGTGCCATAGGCAGTACCAAGAAAACTGCCTTTGAAATTTGAAGAAAATAGCCGTAGAAGTTCTAAATAGTTAGGTATAAGTCACTTTACATTTTTAGAGATGCAGTGCTTACCACTGTACATTAAGAAATTGTTACAATTTAAATAGCTCATTCTTTCTGTAAAATAGATCTCACAGGTAAATTTATTGTCAAATACGCTGAAGTTCAAACAAGTACATTACCTTTAGTATACAGAAGATTTTGCAGAATGTTGACGACGTTACTTACAAAAATGACAAGCAAGAAATGGTGTACACACACAAGTGTTTAATAATGAGTTATATTTGCAAAATGAATCAGTGACAAGACAGGAGATAAATCAGAGTATTTTGCAGGACTGCAGAAACAGACCATGAATAAACAGCACAGAAACTCTGCTTCCCAGCCTGAGCTGGTAACAAGGAAAGTGGATTGCAGATCTGGTCTTTAAAAGATGCACAGTATTCACCTCTTCCTCCAAAATCAGAGTTAATAAATGCCACAGAAAATTCCATGAGGAAATGCATTGCTGTAGTACAGCTACTAAACAAAAGTACCTAACAGCCCTTCAAGGTTATGTGTTCATTACCTCTATTTTAAATGTGACATGGAGGTGTAGAAACTATCATAGTATGCAACAGTTTGAACTTCCCTTTAAGAAGACAGGAGACTGTCAGCAGACATAACTCTACAGAGTATTTTAATTCAAATGACAACTCCTAGGTAGCTCAGCTACCAATGTGAACCACCAGTGTTTCTTTCAGACATGAGAGTCTTAAATCAGATGCCTCTACAGTGAAGCACAATATACGCACTACAGAAACAATGGCTGGTTACTTGTCCAGCACCACATGATAATAAAGGCAGAAAAATAAACATCACATCCAATTCTTAGGAATTCTCACTTCACATAACCATGAAGACATGGTTTTCTCTACTTGCAGCTATTTGTTCCATTGCCTAGAGAATTTTTTACTAATTTCTGCAGCACCTATAGCAACATCAGGCTTCTTGCTTGCACAGCCCACAAATGTCTTCCCTGGCCCAGTACAACAGACTGACCCTATCAATAGATTAAACATTCTGTGTGATCACGAACATTGCTTCATAGTATACTGACACAAGGGGGCAAATAAAGATTGCAGAATCTTAAAGTGGCAGTTATCTAACTTCCTCATATTTCATTTTGTGATCTTGTTCTTTTTACAGTTATTAGCTTGTGCTTTGGTTTTTTCCCCCCCTCAAAAAAACATTTCCTCCTTTGAATTCTAATTCCCCTTATTAGATGAAGCATTTTATTTACTTCCACAAAGACGATGAGAGAACTGAAGAATCTTTCACATGAAGAAAGGCTGAGTGAGCTGAGACTCCAGCCTGAAGAAGAAAGGGCTTGTGTTTGTGTCATCTCAGCAATGTTTCTAAATGCCTGCTGGTGGGGGTATGGGAGAGTAAAGAAGACATAGCCAGGCTCTTCTCAGTTGTGTCCAGAAACACAAGAAGACGCAAAACAGGTAAGAAATGAAGTTCACGAAATTCTAGCTGAGCAGGACAGGCTGCAGAGTCTCCATCCTTGAATATATTCAAAATTGACTGGACATAGCCTTAAAGAAACTACCCTGTTTGAACTAGAGATTTCCCTTACAACCTCAACTACTCTTACTTTGAGATTTCTTTTCAGGACCAAAATCCATGAAGTAGCTGCAGGTACTAATAGGCTTGCCCTCTTCTCTGTGGAATATGATGAAATTGACAGTGATTTCCCATATGACAACAAAACTAACTACTACTTAACAGTAAGTATTCCCTTCTGGATCTGAAGTGCAGAGCACTCCAGTTAATGTTAGGAATCATCCGAGCAGTGCAAGCCTCTTTCCTTAAGCCTGACTCGTTCTCTTTGCCTCAAGCCAGATCCCCTCTGGCAGGCTGCTGCTGCTGCTTCCAATTTCAATAAACAAAGAAACCCCCAAATCTTTGCCCAATGTATTTCAATCCTTCTGATTTTCCAGTTCATCAGATCTGTCCTTCCTTTATCTGTTCTCAGCTCCAAGCTTTTAACATTGCACTTTTAGACATGCTCCTAAAACTAGTTGTCCTCACTCATATACAGCTATTAGTCTCAGTTTATTTTCAAGCAGGCTTATCTTTCTTGCCTTTTTATGTGAATTAAGCATCTTTTCCCCATACAGTTCCTACACCTAGCAGAAAACAAGTACCTGAACCGAAAACAGTGAGCCTTTCCTTTCTTACATCAGGCACAGTCCTTAGGACCCTGGAGCTGCAAACATGAAGTGAGTTTGATCCAGCCACAGTCTCTGGCACCACCCATACAGGCAAACCTCTGGAAAATATAACTGCTAATATTAAGCCACCTGTAAACCATGTGAACCATGTCCTTTTCAAAGGTTTAGGAACTGAAGCATTTGAGTAGGCCTTCATAAGCACTTGAAGTAGTTTTCTTAATCCAAGCAGAGATTTTGGCTCCTCAGTTGAACTCTGGTTCTGCAAATACTCAAACTGTGTTTTCATCATGTCACTGAACTATTCTATGCTGCTAGGGCCATCGAACAAGGCACTCCAACCTTTGCCCTTCTGCTTCTTCCTGCTCCCTGCTATTTCCTGCCCTTGTGCCAGTGATAGGAGTTTGCATGGCGAACCAGAAGGAAGCACAGTCTGTTACGCTCTTCACACAAAGGCCAACACAAGCACAATGAAGTAGTCAGGAACAAACAGTTTGGCCACTGGACTTTGACAAAGCCATGGAAATAGACTTATTTGTTGTATGCTCTCAAGTCTCTGATCAGCTCTTTAGATTCACATCTACTCATGGAAAAATCCTGGGTACTTAGTATATTAAAATACTAGATCTACAAGAGCAACTGGATGGATGGCCTGCTGCAAGCACCAGTCTGCAGCATGCTGAAAAAAATCAGTGACCTTTAAGGTCTTTCCAAGCATTTCTAAGTCTTCAAATGGGTGAAGTATACATGCAGGTCTTTAATATTTAGCAGTTACACAGTGCTACCTGAAGAAACTCAATGAGAAAGCTATCCAACTTCGAGCCAGATAGGATACTTTTTCTAAGTAGTCAACCTCATTTTGGTCATGTATCTTAAGAGAAATGTAGTAGGTAAATGTGCACACAAGTGTTCTTTATGAAAAGCTGTAGGCTATCTAATTCTGCATAGCTGTGCTATTGAGAACTGCTCAGGTCTAAGTCTGAAATTTTAGCTATTTGTAATTTTGCCAGTTCAAATCCATAGCAGTAGTAGACAACGAGAGTGTGATTTTTACCAGTCTGAAATTCTGAAATATGGTCAAATAATGCAAACTTATAATTTATAACAACTTGGCACATTCATGTACATCTTGTTTGTACCTGATCAACTGTACCAGTAGCAGGCCTGTGAAATCAAAACAAATCTTGAGTGCACATAAGCTTTTTTCCCTCCTTTTGAAACATCTATATGATGTATTATCTTGACTCTGTGAACACCTATTTGAATAAGGTATGTGTATTTTAAATGGTAAAATACAACAGGGCTCATAAAATTAGATTAGCAAGTGATACTGAGTCATGATAGTGAAGAAAATAAAATCTTAAAAGGAAACACACTTTCAGATCTGTATCTAAAATTAGTGGCATTTACATAACCATTAGTCTACATTTGACTCACCACACAGTTCTCTCATGCAGCTTTTAAAAGGAAAGGAGCCCAAGCAATTTCCATTCTCACTGCAGCAATTTCAATCATCTCAATGAAAGATTCTCCTGCAAAAGAAAAATCTTAGTGGAAGATGAGAAAAAAAATTAGTAAATTCACAGTCAGATACACAGTTTAAACTTCTAACCATAAAACTCTTACCTGTCTATATGCCAGTGGTTTAAGAAATGAAGTGGTTAGTAAGTTTTGTTAAAAAAACTGGAATCACTTTTTCTTTATGAGCTCTCTTTGCTAAAAGCATGACCAAAAACTTCCCAGTCCCACTAATATAGAAAAGATTGTAAAAATGAACACAGTTTTAAGAGTTTTAATAAAGAAATGTGTTGACAATTAAAGTAAAATATTTTTAATAGTTTTAAAATATATAAACAAACACACTTACCAAAGCATTGTTAGACAGGGGTAGCTTGAGACAGCTCCTTTAAAAAGGTCAGTTTTCACATAAACCAAAGCAAAATTATATATATGTCTATTCTATATTTACCATCAGATACTATGAAGCTCTAAATATAGTTTCTGAATAAATGAAAATACAAAAAAAGCTAAGAAAGCGTTGTTATACAAACAATATCTAAATTAATAGCAACAAAAGGGCATAGGCAATGTCCTGTTCCACGACTCACGTGCAGAAGTGGCTAGCCTTACTTCAGCAGCACAGTTAATACTGGAGATATTTACAGTCTTAACACCAATATTTACGTGCTGCTAAAGTATGACAGACATCAGCATCACAAGATTGACTAATTCATAAGTGGTATGTCTCTTCAGGGTGATGAAATCCTTGTATTTTTGAGGCAGCACAATATGGCCTGCACCTTTTCAAAACCCACAAACCATTATGTGCTGCTACGTTATGCCAAGGTGTCTACCATGCTTCAAGGAAACACAAACATACTCTCAGAGCTGAATGCAGAATTTTCTTATTGAACTTTAGCTTTCATGTAGTAACATCAGTTGTATTATTGAACAAACTACAAAATTAATGAACTAACTACAAAATGTTTAGGAAACATCTGTCCATTGCCAAGCCAACTGTTTATTTACAGTGAAGCTCTAGACTTTACTGTCACCTGTGCATAATACCTTAATGAGACATGAACCACAAACTGGACAACCATGTGTCTAATAAGAGGAACTAAAGATTAAGCAGATGTTTCAAAAGAAAACAAAAAAATCTGGGTTATTTTTTAATCTGGCTTTTTGTTATCTGGAAATTTGTATGTGAAAAGAAAACCCCAACAACTTTCATATGTAAGAGAATAAGCTAATTTCAAAATAAGTTTCTGTGAACTTTCTATCAGTCCTCAAGCTGTTTGTTAGCTCTGCAGCTTACCCTTACTGCAAATTCTGGGCAGACAGACCCAAAAGAGTCTTAATTAATTTCAGAGGAAAAAAAATTAAACCCCAAAGTAATTGTTAGCAAGAATAGTAACGTATCTGTTATTATGAGCAGGAGTTCATCTGCCCCCAGCCTAGAATGACCATGCCGCTTTATTTGAAGTAGGCAAGAGATGGGGAGTTCATGGCCCTGCTAGGTATCGTTTTCTCGGGCTAAAGAATGCCAGATTTAAGTGTGTGCAGTCCTTTTACTAGTTCCCTAGATAACATGAATTATGTTTTCTTTAATGTTTTTATACTAAACTGTTTAGACAAAAGCTACTTGCACAGCATGGACCCAAGCACGCCACTCCATTGCAATAAGCCTTCTATTCAGGTCATGACAGACAGCTTCTGGAAATTAACAGGGCTATCTGGAAGTACAAAGAGATTTGGCAGGCCACGTGGGGGTAAGATTGGTGAATTTTTCTTTTCTCCCTTCCTATTTTTGTTCCTACAGTAATACAGCAGGGCAATATCTGCTAGAAGAGTCCATTGCCACAAATGTGCCAATTAAAGTGAGATTGCCAGTGCAAATTTACAGGTAACAGCAGCAACACTTTTTATATAGTTTATCCAGGTAGGAATGCTAACTTTAGGAACTGCATCAAAGAGCTATTTCCAGTATATTTTATACTAGCACAGCTATATTTACACTTATCCCCACCCCACCTCTTACTGTTTGTTTTTTAAACCAGACAGCTAAAATAGGCAAACTAAATTAAATAGGCACAACTTACCCAACTTACCATGGTGAATTAAAGCAGGAGCACAAAGTCAAAATAAACCTATACTGTAAACATACGCTGACAGTTGGTCTCCCCCCTGAAGAAACTGTGCTAGGCATAAACCAAGAGAAGAAAAAGTAAAGACAAAATCTCCACCATACATATATATATACACACACACACACACACATATATATGTAATGTGGAAGGTATAGATAAAGAGCAAAATGCTAGCCAGCAGTAAGAGATTTACTTCAACTTTCCTGGAAAAAAGAGTACAAAAAATGGTCTCTAGCAAGAAAAAATACTGCTTTGTACTGGTAGATTTACCTTAAAAGATTGGAAGAAATTTAAGTAAGACAGCTGCAACGTTTAATACCTTTGGAAGTGCATTTCTCATTTTTACATTCGGGCCAAATTCTTCATTTGAAACTCCATGTGTTTAACTGATACTATTCTTTCAATTGCCTGGTCGATTTCAGGTTCTAGCTTAAGTATGAAGAGTTTTTTTCCTGTCGCATAACTAAATCTCTCTAAAATTAAACTATACACACCATGAAATGAAGACTTGGCAGAACTATTATGCTATTTTCTACAGTAAGTACATTAGTAAGAAAACTTGCAGGTAATTCCACCCACCCATACAAAACATGAACACAAAACCTTGCATGAATTACAGGATTCCAGACTGTTTGAATGTGTTTTTTTTTTTTTTTTAATGATTTTGGAAGGTGTTTTGTTGCTGAATTTTTTTTTTAACTTTACTACAAAATGTCCCAAAAGAAACCAAACAACACAAAATTCAACACAATGTGATTGTATGTTTTCTACACTGCTATTAAAATAGGTACCATCTGCAAGGAGAATAAGCAAATTATCACATAAAATTGAAGGCAGTATATGTGAGAGAAGGGGTTGTGGAACAGGAAAAGAATGAAAGGAGGAAGTCTAAGATAAGAAGTGTAATGATATCTGAGCCAGGAATCTACTGAAATCCAGGAGTGTCTGCACAAAGCTGTGTACCATTATGTTTTGGTCATAAAGCCAATATAGTTGTTACCAAGAATGCTTCGCCTACCTCCATCCTTGTGTCTTAAGTCTGAGGATGAGAGACAGACTGACAAAGGAGACCTCAATAAAAGCTGAGAATCATGTATGCAAGCAGCTGCATTATATTTCCCAGGTCCCTAAAAGCAAGAGCTCTGCTGAGGAAGAAAGATTCTGAAGATGCAAAACAAATTCCACAGCAGCAGCTCACATTCACAAATCAGGAATGCTCTTTGAAAAAAAGCACTGGAACTGTTAAAAAAAAAGAAAGAAAAAGAAAAAAAGAGAGAGTGTGTATATGTATTTGTGCTTGTTTTAGCAATTAGTGTTCTCAAGCAATGAAGGAGCCTTTCCTTGATTTCAGTATTTCTTAGTTGATTTATCACAGACCAAGCCCAATATAAAATATCATTTTTGGTTTTTATTGTTTATAGTTCAGAGTTTATGACAACACCAAGCCAAACTCAATCTTTTCTGACCCTATGAAGACCAGCTACAAGTCAATTTCTGGCTACTATACATACTAATAAGCTCCTTAAATGCTACTATAACTACTAATAAGCTCCTTAAACTTCTATGTAACATATTATATCCAGAAGGTACCACTAGGCCTGCAATCTGACTGACAGGTCAGTGACTTGGAATAAAAGACACCATGAACTTTGTATTAAACACTGTATGTTGTCTCTAATACCCAAGAACATGTTATAAAATTTAGCATTTACCTCGTGCCATTTGGTCATACAAAAAAAACCACTCTCTTGATACTTCTTGGCCAGAACCTCTTCCTCATCAATAGTGTTATACACCATTGCTCACAACCATATTCTGTTGCTTTAGTTCCTTACCCATTAATACAAAACACAGATCCAATATGAAAGCAAGACAACTGCTTCACTGTTCATTGTGACCCTTTCCCAACCTTATTTCAGATTAAAATTAGAAAACTGAACATGAACCTGAAAGACTTAAGTGTTCCACAGTCTAAAAGCATTACATTTGCCCACCAGTGCTACTCTCCTCCACAGCCCTGACACCAGCAATTACACATGCCCATATCTCAGTTTTCCCAGGTTAGCTTAGTTTTAACCAGAAACGAGACAGGGTTTGCACTGAGATGGCACAGCATGAAGTGGGGCATCTTTGACAAGTGTGTCCTTCTCTGTGCATTCCATTAATGGAATGAGTTACTTCTACGTTAGACAGGACATTTTGCAGTGTAGCTTTTTGGACAACTGCTAGTGAATTTACCAAGCTCTCCTCTCACAGTTCAGTACCACTAACACACCAATAAATATGAATAAACACAATGGCAGTTCAACACTGGAAAATACTTTTAGGGTTTTATTGAATCAATCTAGGAAAGACAGAGATAATTTCACTGTTCATTACAAAGAAATCTGAACACTTCCATTCTCTAAGATCTAAAAGTGTATGTAGCTGTATCTTTCTCATACACTGTTTATACCCCTCCCTCCAAGTTAAAACAATAGTTTCATTTTATTTTTGTCATATGCTTACTCAACACTGCAGTATTTATACAGCAAACATACTAGAATTTATAACTCTTGTTCATTCTTAAATATAAGATTTAGAAGTATATTATTTTACTCCTGCCTTCTTGTTTCTTTGTTAAGGAACCATCTTTCCATCTAATTTGTGGTGTCAGCAGCCTTTAAAGTGATATGCATGTATTTTTTAAAAGAAAAAAAGATTCTACTGAAATATTTCAGAACATTAACTTTAAAGGTATCAGTGTACATTTAGCTACTATTCCATTATTATTTGGTTCAGGCATAAACTACAATATTCACTTAATTCACTCAACTTAATTGGGGTTACTTTCTGGTCAGAGGAAGAATTAACAGAATAAACTATATACCTTGATTGCTCTTTGCATGAAGTAACAAAAATTTGGTTTTTGTTTTGTTTTGAATTAAACAACACTAACACAGCAATAAATTTGCTTCACTTTACCTCAAGCGGTGCAGTAATCC
Organism: Leptocoma aspasia; assembly: GCA_013399835.1. Taxonomy (NCBI): domain Eukaryota; kingdom Metazoa; phylum Chordata; class Aves; order Passeriformes; family Nectariniidae; genus Leptocoma; species Leptocoma aspasia. Next base: position 319,967 of record VXAX01002439.1, read on the forward strand.
AGGACTAAGCTTATACACACTCTCCATGTACAATAGGTCCTCCCATACCTTCTAGCAAGCAGCTGAATATTTCTAAGACTATTATAAAGTTGTGTAAAAAAATATCACAAATAATGCTTTAAATAATTCTCTGAACAAAAGGATTAATATTTGAACAGAGATAACTAGCACTAATTTAGAGTTTTGGTAGCACAAACTTTGACATTAAAAAAAAATTTGCATGTTCACTATTTCCTGATTATGTCAACAATACTCCCCATATAACCATGGCAAAAGACTGGGAGAACTAAATTTTTCGCAATGTGAAGCATTAATAACTAAAGTAAAGCAGATGACTGCTGATTACTGAAATTTACTGCTACTAAATTTGGAGAATCTATATCATGTGTCCAGCCATCTCTCCAAGGCTCATGAACAAACAGATTTAGACTAGCTGGAGAACTACTGCATAAGATAAACAAGAAATAACAAAGCCAGCTAAAAATAACAACCAGGAAGTAAAACCATTGAGAAATTCAGAATAATAAAAATACCTGGGAATTTAGAAGTGCAGTTAAGGACTCTCAGCATCAAATTCTGTTTTACACCCTTTTTACTTAATCTAAGACTCCAACTACTGCTCATACTAGCTTGACTCATGTACTAATTTGAATGAGGTGCACCCCTCCGCCGATTGCACTCAGGAAGACAAACCACAGTGAAGACTGTTCCTTGGTTCTGCAATACTGATGCTTCTATTGGAGTGATGAATAGCAAACAGAATGCAGTGGATTTCTGTGAAAGGCAAGAAACTAAAGGTAGTCAGTTCTGACTTGAACAAGTACAGTATGTCAATTTTTATAGCTTGCTAGCTAAAAAAACCATAACTACAGGAAGTCAATACAGCACACAAAAAATTTATCAATGTATCATTTGGTATAGTATCACTGTATTTTACAATCAACTGTAGCTTAAAAATAAAACTGAATAAAACTAACCCCTCCCACCTCTTTTCCCAGCTTCTAAAAGTTGTTTTGTCAGAAGTTGATGTATTAACTAGATTGCTTTATGAAACACTTTACAGGAAACTTGTAAAGTGTAACAAGCTCCAAGTTCTAACAGAGTTTGTAAAAGTTGCATTTCAAAAAAGCTTTCCAAATCCCTCTTGACTGCACTGGTATAGCTTGCAAACAACTTTTAAAAATCTGCACCTTTCTCTGCACCTTTGGCAAGCACACAGGAAGAAAAACTGTGTGAACACTTTCAGTCTGTACCAGCATTCTTTCTGCTTGAAAGGATACATACAAAATTGAGAAAAACGAAGAAGATATTTTCTAAGTTCTACAAAGTAAGTTTTATATTTCATTATAGTAGTAATTACAATGTTCTTTCCCCCAATTTTATCACAAAAAATATTAAAACTAAATATAGTGGATCCATCAAAAAGAAAGCCAGATCTGTCTTAAGAGTATAATCTTCAGTTTCTGTATGAATATTAAAATTTTTTTCTAAAACCTTTCCAGATTAAAAAAAATATTAAAAAAGATAAATATTTTCAAGTTCTCCAATAAATGTAGACTTAGATTATCACATTATCACATTCAGAAAAGATTATCCTATTATTATAGCTAAAGTTTCCAAAACCTGAAGTATATAGAATTATTACTGATAAAAGAAAATGTGACAATCCCTCTCCAAACAACAATAACTGTACAATACAAACCAGCTACATAATGTAAAGTTATTAAGACAGGGAAACAGGTTCTCCTTTTAAACATATTAAATTTTAAAAAACCAAAACTTTAAAATCTATCAACTATTGGTTCTCTATTATGTTCATTAATTTCTGATTTTCTTACAAAAAAAAAATTAGTTTTATGAAGTTCTCAGAAGACTTGCTCATGTAACAGTCACAGGCCTTGTGTAAAATTTTGTGCTCCCCTAAGCTGGCACAGTCTTTTATGAAAGAAGGCCATGCAAGTACTGCTGTTTGAATCTTCTAGCTCTAGAATGCATAGCAAAGCATTTCTTGTCCTCAACAGAATATTCAAGTCGCTTGTGCAGAAATCCTGGTAGTCTGTGAACAGGATCAATTTCCAAAGTACTTCTAGGAAGTGAAAAATATATTGGTCAGTATTAGCCAGACTGCCTTCCTAGTTGCTGTCTTATCTCAAATTGGTAAATAATTACAAACCATAGGCCAGTAACAGAGCAACATATTTTTTTTTTAATTGCCATATATAAATAATAACTATTTACAGGATGCCAAACCACAAATCTTAAATTGAGATTTTGTAACATCTCAGTATTGTATGGGACTATAATGCCTAAGATGAAAACCAGGCCCATATCTCAGAACGAAACCCCACTTGTAAAGGGCTAAATTTGCTGCTTGTCTGCTTTCAAAGATTTAAGGTCAGAGTGACAATGCTATAAAATAAGGGTCAAAGCACAAAAAGACCAAGGCCACAGAACAAAGAGCTTTTCGTGTCCTGAAAGAAGTTGCTTTTTGTAAGCCTGCCTTCTGGCTCAGGCAGTAAATTTGTCTTTTTCTTAACATCATCGCTACATGACTTCTATAAAATGCCAGACAACAGCATGACTTACGAAAGGTGAGACTGACCTGTCTGAAGAAGTCATCTCAGCTGTTAAGGGAATCCTCTAGTTAATAACAGAGGAACACCTCCTAGTAACTGCTACTTTTACTTTTCCAGTCATCAGCTGTATTTCTGCAACTTCATAATTTAATTAATCACTTCAGCAGAAGTTTCAGGTGTCCATAACACTTTTGGGGTGCAGATTCCTGATCATATTATCTTACTGTTTATTCAGTGGTAGCTGGTGCAGCAATCTTTCCCCCACCTCTCCATGAAATATTAATAGTGTACCACTAGTCTTGATAGATACCACCTAATACACAGACCTGGGTACTCCCTTTCAAAAACATTTCTTGTTTGGTTCCCCATTTCCATCAACGAAACCCACTACTCACAGAACTCAGCTGATACAAAATAAAAAGGTGCTTTCTAAGGCTGATACAGATCAATAAGCAGTGAATTTCATTTTCCCAGCTAGAAAACAAATTTCACTTAGAACATGCTTTTCCAAAACAATAACAACGGTTTTAACAAATGAAAGGAACTTTATCCACTGGGAAAAAAAAAAAAAAGATAAGGATGCTGGGTGCTTCTTATTAAGCTAGATTTTCAATATTTCACTAACAAGCTTGAAGTAAAACCATGCTGAATTAACTAGATGTTAATACATAAAGAAAAAAGATTTATAATTCAAAACTTAAAGTATACAAGTAGTTTAAAAAATTTAAATTGTACTCTCAAACTAATAAATAACCACAAACCTAAAAAATGTTAAGTCTCTGAAAACTAGCATCTGAATTTTTTAAAATAAAATGTTACTTGACAGTATGCTCTTTGAGCAATATCAGTATTGCAAGAAGTGTCTCTCCATCGCAATCCAAACTTATATGAAAGAACAAGAATTATCTGCATTATCTTTTATAGCAGGTCTAAGGCAAGACATTTTGAAAACATAGATCTCCCATACTTCAAGTAATTATTTTTCCCTTCAAAATAGATGGCTTCTGTCTTCAAAGTTACTATTCTTATTTTTTTTCCAGTCCTACTAACTCACTTAAAAGCTGGAACTGGAAATTCAGATATGTGGAATTAGGTTAAAAAAATATACAAAAAAACCCCTTACCTTTTGACTCCGGAGGTCTATAACAGCTAAGTTTCAGTGCCAACAAAACAGAAGTTTCATGGAGCAAATCACTATGCTTTCAATCTACCTTAAGTTATAATATCTGATTCCTATATTAATTATTAAATGTAGCATTTAATAAAATTATCTTTTTCTTCCTAAAAATTTAATATAATAGAAAAATACCTTAATATAGGAAAAGCCTAGTTAAACATTTGAAAGGCCTACTCCAATCATCCTACACTTTCTGAAGGAAATGATTACTCCTCATCTCTCAAGAAGCACTGGTGTGAGTATACTGATTTTTCTTGTGGTGAATAGCAGCCCACAAGTTAAGGAACTGATGCAAACTGGCAGATTTCCCCTTCTAATTCTGAGTCATATGCGTCATCTTTTTGTCAAAAGCTGGGAAGAAAAAGAGTCTCTCTTCCAGCCTGCCACATGAAACCACCTGCTTAAAGGCAGAACAGACCAATATTGCATTACTGGTCTGCACATTACTGGTACTTACACATTTGTTCTTGCTTTGTTCAAATAAACAAAATACTGAAGACAGCTTTAATGTTAATGACAGAACTTATCTCTTTGATTTAGGGCCAAAAATCAAGCTGGTAAAAGGAAAAAAAGAAAAAAAAAGAAAAAAAAAGTCATATTGGCATGAAAGTGCTTATTCTTAAAATGGCAATGTCTTACCTGCAAGAGACTAAGGATTCAGTTCCTTAAAAGCTTACATGGATGCTTGGTTTAATCACCTAGAATCAGACAGATTTCATAGAAATCCATTCCAAAACCAAGAGTTCATGTGTGTGATTAAGACCTCTGTATCACTGTACATGGCTGCCAACTAATCCCTCAAACCCACTCCCCCAATTAAACCAAAAATCTCCCCTAAACCCCAGAGAACCTAACAATTTCTGTAGGTTAAATTTCACATGCTCCTTTTTTCCCCCCTGTTGTGCATTTTCGAAATTAAGAAGCAAGAAAACTATTTTCTTCTTGGACAGACTGATCAAGGCCAGTCATTGTTGGACTATATATACTGTGTTATGACACAATAGCTCCCTTTCAAAGGCACCAGCACCAGTTAAGGTTGGGCACATCACTGCCAGCAGATTACATATCTTCAAATTGCACTAGAGCTGCTGATCAGACCTGAAAACAGGTGTAAATGTTTACTGCAACAATGCACTGCAGAATTTACATTCATCCGTGGCGCTGCCAAAGTGATTGCAAGTAAACATTCTTTATAGAAAAATAACTTGAAAGCAGCTAAAGCAAATTTTAGACATTAATAGTAAGTTGTGCAAAAGAATGCAAAGAAAATACAACTTGACTAACTAATCCAGAGGGTAGAAACAAACATGCCATTTTAATCACAGATCAGCTTTTTTACATACAAGTACACAAAATATATATTATATATACATGCACATAAAGTTAGATAGAAAGACAGGTAAAAACTCATGCACACACTCTTATATAAAATGCCCTTTGTTTTCAAATTTGTACTGTGCCACAAGCACTTACACGGCTGGGTGCATACATTTCAATATAATGAGAAAATTTGCATTGCTAAAATAAGAATACTAGAGTGCTTTTCAAGAACCATGACACCATCATTTGCATTACAGGTTATTACTTACAAGTATTTAAGATGTTCTGTAAATCTATAATGAACATTGCAACAGTGAAAACTGTAATTTATTATGTAATGCACTGTTATATAAATTGTTTAAATTGTGTACAATATACACAGATGATCTCTCCTACTTGGTTAAATATTAAATACAGCACTTTATTGCTCATCTTCAACTATTTTTTCCCCATTCTGTATAATATATTTAACTTGATAAAATTATAGACACAAAGTACCTATCCGATGCCTTATCCTGGTTATCGTGTGGTTTGGTTTTTGTGTATTTTTTTAAAATGAAATTAATTATTCATACTGTCATCTTAATTTGACTAACTTTACTGTATTTTGTAAGAAAATATTTTACTCACCATATATTCCATTTTCCTTGGTACTTAACAAAAGACATTTAAGCCTTTCTTCAATGTTACTTTACCCCCCAAAACCCAGTATCTTTCCAAGAGTTTGATGTAGCACGTGACAGCAAATAAAAACCAAACAAAACTCACCACCGAGAAAGTTATGCTTTTTTGACAGTGGCAAGAGTGAACGAGGTAAGACACTGTGGAAGATGTTTCTTAACTTGTAATTCAGCAAAGCATAAGAACTGTCTTAACTTCTTTCTCATTCAGTGGGGCACTCCAAGATATGAAAAGTGAGTTAAATAAACCATTTAGGAGGGTAATCACAAAGAGCAGCTTTTGCCTGGGGGAGACCCTGGGAAAGTCTCCACTGGCTCCCCTTTTTCATCCCAGGGCCACAGGCACCCATAACTGTTCTGGGGTAGGCTGCTGCTTTGAATTGCCCTCTAGTGTTAGCCTTCATTAATTCCTACCTCAATGACAAATCCTGTGCAGGTTTTTAGTAAAGGAAAGTGGGTCAGCAACATAAGTTATATTAAGCTAAAAAAATTAAACAAAAAAATTTGAACAGTGTTCCAAACTCATTTTCAGGTCAGAAGACTGTGGTTGACAAACTAAGTATTACACACCAAAAATACAAGAAGTCTATATACCTAAATGGCCAAAAAAGAAAAAAAAAAGAGAGAAAAAAAAAGAAAAAATTATCAAGGACAACAAATTTATGAGAGAACTTAGGAACATGGTATTTTACATTTCAGTGAGTTTCTTATGCAGTTTCACAAAAATATCAATTTCTGAAGCAAATACTCAATATTCACAGCCAAATTCACTGTCATTATGGTGGGATCAAAATATAAAAAACCCAGAGGAGTTGCTGGTGTCAACAGAACACAGTTTAGCAGTACCAATACCCTGGAAGGAATTAGTCTCTCACTGCTAATTCTAGAGTCTCCTCGTTACACCCTAAACCCAGATGCAAAACAGACACCATGAAGATCCAGATTCTAAACCTGGTAATACTAGGAAGAAAAGGCAAGCATTTTCCCCTGATTTTTTTTATTTCAAACCATGTTTTATCTGCTTGCAAATTGTTTAGAGAGGTCATGAATCTGGGACTTAAAGAAGTATGGAGAATATATTAGTAACACTTGCATGTCATATAAGCTATGGATTTCCACATATATAGAATTAAGGATGAGTGTATGTCTCTTTGTTTTAAAAACACTCTGGTCATACAGAGCTACAATCCCTCACTCTGACTTAGAGCTGAGAAAATATTTTTAGAATTAGGTGATAACACAATGTAGAAAAGTACAGGTTTGAGTGCTGCTTTTATAACTCCTGTGCTTGTCATTAAAAGCAGCATTTTCCCTTCTCCTGAGAACCTGGAAAAAATATTTTGGTTTTAGGGAGCAGAGGGACAGGGTAACCAGTACATAATAATTCTTTTTGATCAGGAGTTCTTCTTGCCTGTGGAAAATACTCACAATAAGTGTTACAGTATCAAAAGGGAACTCTGTCCACAATAAACTTTTCAATACATTTTCACTTAGAGAAGGACTTTCTTATAGGAGCCATTGCAATGTTTCACAACAGATGGAGAATCTTCTTTGTCTAATTTTTGAACTTGACTAAAATATGGACTAACTTGGAACAAGAGGAAGTGAGGTATTTTCAGAATAAAGTGATAACATTCATAAGACCACAGTATCTACCCATTCTACCAAGAGAAAATTTTGCTCCAAAAGAATACAGAAATTATAAAGCAAATGTTTTAATTTATCAGATCCATTGGAAGTCCTGTTAAATCTAGAAGTGATTTATATGATGTTATATCTATTTTGAAGTAGGAAATGATCAGTTAAATTTGTGGAGATCATAATCATGTTCATAATTACAATACCTTCTAAATGTCTAAATTAATTTCCATGTGAATACTAAAATCCATTTTCTTCTGTGGGGAGAAAGTGCAGTTTAAAAAAAATTTTTTAAAATTTATATTGTTCTTCATGTCAACTAGGAAGTGGAAGCATAAAGTCACAAAAATATTTGACTAAAGGCTTACAAAAAACCCCAACAACAAACCATCCACAAAAAAAAAAAAAAAGAAAAAAAAGAAAAAAAAAAGAAAAAAAAAGAAAACCCATAGGACACTCACAGGAGTAAAAAAAGCAAGCTCTTAAAATTTAGTGGGTTAAAGAAAATGTATAAATACTTCAGAGGTATCTGCATATTAATAAGATTTTAAAGTACCTCACAACTTAAAAAGATATTTATTGCTGGTATCTTGCTTTGACTGGATTATCTGGATAATGTATTTCAATATAAAAAATTAATTCTCTTATAATACTGGTCTAAAAATTTAGAATAAACAAAAAAATCCTGCCCCAAACTCAGAAAAAAAATTTCCATGAATATCCATGTGTTTGAAAGAAATTCAAAATTAACAAAGCTAGAAACAATTGTTTATTCCAACACACTACTCAATCAGCAATTGCATCTTCATACATGCTAAACAGCAGTCTAAACCAAGGTGTATAAACAAGCCATCAATACGCTACATGAACATTTAACAACTTTGATTACATTTCTCATTCCCCCACTGAAATCTTCAATGTATGGATCTACATAAATTCCTCCTTAGACTTCTGTTGAAATTAAACAAAAATAACAATAAAAAGGGGGCAAATACCTTACTTGTATATATTTACAGTTGAGTGAGAAGAATAAGCATTTAAATATACCAGTTAGAATATTTTAACTATTTTTCCTAAAGAATTTTCATGCTGTTTGCTTTTCTTTTCCTATTGCCTAGCAAGACCATTTTATCAACAGACAAGGAAAAATGATGTGTAAGTATGCCAGTCTTAAATCCTTCCTATATATATGTTTCATTGAATGTCTGAAGTAATAATAAAAATTAATGTCTATTTAAATCTAATAGTATATAAAACTCCATTTAAAAATAATGTAGGGCTGGATTTAGTTTAAACTAACAAAATCCAGAAAATTCAGTTGCTTCAGATTTAAAACTTAAAATAGTCATGGCTAAGATATCAAACAATGGTTGATTTTACATGCATTGTGGTAACTAGGAATGGGTTGCATTTATAGCTACAGATCAAGAAAATAATTTCAGTTGCTTTTGCAAAGCAAGAGAAGTCCTTAAAGAAATCATAAACGAATTGTAAAAGTAATCTGCAACAGTTCCTTTTGGATGAGCAATAAGCATGCATTGTCAGCTTACAAATTATGATTTAGTTAAGACTTATAGAGCCTCGAGTGTTATACCTACAGTAGGAACAGTAAAAGTGGCCATGAAAAGTTCCACATCTGAAGCACTTCAGTAAAGAAGTCTGCACATTTTTATCTTTTCAAGCTCACTACAATTAGATATTGCAAAACAGTTTACAAAGTCAAGCCCACAGCTTGCAGTAGCCACACCAGCAATTTTTAAGGGGCAAGCAGTGCAGGCCCTTAATTCAGGTTGAACTTCCAACAAAATCAGTAGTTGTTTTGCTAAATAAGAACTACAATAGCTGAGGCTAAGAGTAGAAAAATAAAACAAAGGCCCCCCACCACCTTTCTTGCAAGTTTCACCTACTCTTTGGGTCAAGAAACATTCATGCTGACTACTGAGTACAAAATAGCTCTAGAAAAAAAAATCAAAAATTAATAGGGGCCAAAATTCAGCACAAAAATGTTCTAGAGCAAATCAACACTTTAAGTGGACCCTAATCATAACTGACAACTGCAGCACTCTTAAAAGATACCAGAGCTTGTAAATGGGAAAGACTCAATGACTACATTACTGCAAAACTCTTTGCACTTTCTAAAATAACATTTAGACTTGTCTTAAAGTTCTAAATACTTTAATATATACTAAATTTATAAAAGGAAAGAAAGTGTGCATCTAATGAGAATACCATTCTGCAAATCCTTATTCATGGATGTGAGTCATGAGAACTACTTGTGTATATTAAAGTTTGTAGGATTAGGCCCTAAATGTAAAATCCCTTTGATTTACAGTTGTGAACCAGAAACCACCTTTTTTGCTGAATAAGAATCTATGAGAAATACTCTGAACCTGTGTCAGACCAAGGAACACTCCATCAAACTTTCACCTTTTAAATATCTCACAAGGGAGCTTTAGATACCTTTGCCTTGCAATATAATCCTGATTTTCATTAACAAGAATGTAACTGCTTTTGTACAGGAAAAAAAATGTACAAACTCAAACTGTTCAGTGAAATCCTAAAATCCTTATTTTCCTAAGAAAGCAAGTAGAAAAAAGGAAAAAAAAAAGGGGGAAAAAAAAAAGGAAAGAAAAAGGAAAAAAGAAAGAAATAACAGCAATGCAGTACCTCCAAAGCAGTTTCTGGACAGATCGAAATATTTATTTATTTGGGAGCATATCAGGCATGTTACCCAAACACGGTTACAGCACTAATAGAAGTACTTTCACTGTGTGTTTAATCACATAAAGAAAGGATTAAAACTGAAAGAATTACCTACTCACTAATCACAAACTTCAAAGCTTATATAAAGCTAAGGTTTACTTCCTATACTTTCTGTATTCAAAGTTTTCTTACTCAAATAATAATTTTCTCTAGGAGGCCTTAATTACCCTAAAATCATAGTATTGTATGAAAAATATATTCAGAACCCATCTGCCTCAAATACTTCTGTAACAGGAGGTGTATTACTGGTAAATTCCAGTAATTCTTCAGTTCTACCAGCCATTAGTTACAACAATGAGGAAATATGAAATTTACACCTCACCGGATTTGCTTGGTAGAAATTAGGAGTTACTGGGATAAACTGAAATTTTGGGTTTTTAAAACTTCTCTGATTTTATGGTACAATTACTTCCTACAAAGAAAAAGTGCTCTTGAAGACAGACAGATTTGATTAAGGATAAAAACTGAATTCCAGCTGAAAGTTGGAATTGCTAAAGTCACAACATGTTCATAAAATTTGTTGTGCTGTAATATATTCTGCTGAAAATAAAGTCTTACAGATTTTACTATTCCATTCTGTATTTAAACAAATTTACTCAATCCAAGACCAGTTACTATTTTAATTTCCATTGTCTGTGTAAATGATTAGTTAAGACTATTCGTATATGAGTAGATAGGTTATGATTATTCTGAATGGATTTCTCAGTTTCAGCCAAATGAGTACTTTTAGTGCAAAGCAGGACTTGCAATATGAGTGTAGCGCAGTCCATATTAATTCCTCTTAATTGTTCAGTGTTTTGCTATATAATATCTGCTTGCCAGCAAATAAGATAAATAAAATTTCTGACTATTCTGGTAGAGATGGAGGGCTCTGAAGACCTGTACTTTTTTTCTGTTTTCTGCTTCTTTGCTTGTCAGGTGGCTAGTTTATTAATGCCTTTAAAACCAAATTTTAAACACTACGTGGAAATACACACAGCTAGCTCTCTATTCTATTCTTTAACACACCCTCCCAACAAAAAAAAATAGAACTTATTGAAAAATAATTTTTTTATATCATCCATACTTTGTTTTTGGATTAGCAACATTTCAGTTGGAGTAATTCCCAAGACAGGAATATGGGAACAATACTATATGGAGAATTTATATAGCTCAAATGGATCAAGGCTGTTGCAAACTCAGCTTTTTATACATATTTTTGGCCACTTCATTTCCTTCTGAGCACAACCTGTGTTAATACTTAGTGTTTTATAATTTTACAGGAGGAGTGTAAAGAAGAATTATTTTAACAAATAATAAATTCTTGAACAATCCCATCAGAACTGGCCTATTTTGAATACTCTGAATAAGTTATACCACTGTTTTTAAAATAAAGAACATATGTAATAAGAGAAATGTTAATATAACATATACCATGCTCATGCTCCATCAACCTTCCAGAGAGTTTTTCAATCACAGGAGTAAGCCGTTCTCCAAAATCAGCTCTCTATTGAAAGGTCAAAACCTGCAATAAAAATGTCATGTATTATAACATATTTCCAACACCCACAGTTTCATGGTTGATCCCCAAACATAGATGTAGGTCATCAGCTTGACCCTCGCATTGTCTATGTTACAGGAAATCCTAATTTTAAAAATACTTTTTTTTTAAAACCAAACTGACTTGATTAGGAACACCTGTGATATGCCTCTTTATTATCAGAAGTCTCCTGAAACAAATCAGATTAGCATGTTTCTGCTTTCATTCTACCCACAGCATTTTAAGATGAAAGTAAGAGGAAGGAGGAGGAAAAAAAAAGAAAAAAAAAAGAAAAAAAAAGGAGTAAGGGGTGTTGTTCTCCCTTCCTACCCACTACCAATCCCTCCCTCCACCTCAAACAAGCAAATAGGTAAGTTTTTTTAGTAAGTAAACTACTTAATGGATGTGTGATTACTACTGTCATATTTCCATATTTCCTAAGATATGCTACTGACTGTTAAGTATTTAAATTCTAGTGTTTCACTTTAAGGAGTTCAAATTTTTTTTGCTCTTTAAGGCAGCACCATTATTGCCTTTATGAAAATTCAGCCTACAAATATTAGCTACTTTAAAACATATAATGGAAAAATTACAGTCATATAATACATTCTGAGAGATGAAATAAAATTTTAAGACTTAGAAAAAAAAAAAGAAAAAAAGAA
>VXAX01002439.1:340549-386531 GCA_013399835.1 Leptocoma aspasia
TTTTTTTTACCACTGCCACAGTACAAAACATCAAGCTTTTGGGCTCAAAAAGCCTAGACCATCATGGCTACGAAAACTACTGCTGCTCAGAGAGTGTGTAATTCTGGAGCTCCTTAAGGAAAAAAGTAGTACGATGCAACATGTAAGTAATCACATAGCTAATATTATGCATATATGTTATTATATTTTCCTCTGAATTGAAGTTTAGCGCTGCTAAAGAAACTGATTCCTAATTTTTTTAAACTAGGTTCTCAGTGAAAATGATCCAGATGACAAAACTTCAGATCATAAAGCCATTCTATTAAAAAGGAGGAAATATAAATTATTTGCAGAATATTTACTTTTTTGCTCTTTTATTAAAATTACTCTGAGCAAAATTTTCAAAAAGTGTGCCTTTCAACTGAAAATAATTATAGTACATTTTTTCTGATTTTTTTTTTCTGAAGGTTATGTGCCTGTGAAAAGAAAACTTTGCAGTAGAAATAGCAGTGAAAACAGTAAAGAAAAATATAAAATTATGATGTTGCTGATACCACTTCTCTGTACTTAGATTATGTATAGTTTTGCCCTAAAATAATTCTAGTTATTATTTTTCACCCATTTTCCAACCCTAATATAAAAAAAAAATGTAGAAAATAGTATGTCAATATTCTGTGATACACTGTTTCTATGATACGTGGTATTCTTTAATATGAACAGGGCACTACTGTCCTTTTGGATATCATTCCTAAGATTTCATTAAGATTTTTAATGAAAGTGAAAATTTTACATCCCCTAATATCTAGTACTTGCTCTCAGGTTCCATTCTTAATGCACATAGGCCCCAGTTCTGCACAGACTGAAATGTATATTATTATGTGTAAGCACATTGAGTAGTTCTCTTCATTATTATGCTCTTGTGTTTCGGCTAAAGCTAATAGTGACATTACACAATCATTATTCTCAGAATTACTTAGGACTGCATAAAACTTAAACCTAATGTAATAGTCTTAGTTTACACTTTCTCTCCGTATCTCTTAACTTAAATAATGCACAATTACAATAATTTGTGGATCGGAATGGGTAAATATTTAACTGAGAATTAGAACAAGTGAGGAAGGCAATTGCTGTAGTGTAAAAATCCATGGAAGAGGAGGTGGCTATTGCATTCTTTAGCTGTAGCATCTGGGAGATGATCATCAGTGTGTTTCCTCAGTGACTAGCCAAGCCAAAAAAGCCACAGCAGGAACACAGCTGAGGACAGAAGGAAAAGTAAGGGATTTTGAGCCTCACCAAAAGTAATGTCAATCCTTTAGATCAAATTTCCATCCCAAACAAATTGGACTCTTCAAAGTGGTGGATGTCTTATCTGCTGTGGAAGCAGATATGAGGTTAAGCTGCAGTTTCTATAATCGACTCCTTTCTTCATGCAGTTCTCATTACAGCACTATCTGAACACCTCCTCATAGTGCCTGTCCTGTATTACAGGTTCTTCTCCTCAGAGAGTGCCATTAAATTGTCAGAGAATCTCCTCATATGGTAATAAGTGACATGACCAGCATTTGTCATATTATCTGCTCTTTTGTTGCCAAGGAAAGGAGCATGTGCAATTGAACGTTTTCAGTTTATTGTATCTGTCTTTTCTTCCATACACTTTGTATCTTTATGTTAGTGAGGTAAGGCTGAAGTAATGTGTTTTGTTCTTCAAGCAAGGTGCAGTTAGATTTCTGATGGCCCTTAGCTCTTAGCCAGTTTCATTCCTTAGACTTTCACCGGCCCTGAGAAAGTTCTCTCTGTAGAACTTAGAGCTTTTTTTCCCACTTCTTGCATAGGTCCTCTTACATCAGACGAGGGAAACTGTTGACAACTGGATCCGGTCTAGAGACCTAGAGGGTACTTTAGGAATCCTGGGTTTATGCCCTGGAGAATCCTGAGACCCTGAATTTGTAAATTAACAGTCTAGAGAAAATCAGTATAAAGAGGGGCTTATAATAACCTACATTGCTGAGATGACATCCCTCCAGCTTCCTGTACTTGGAGTTTCCTATGTGCAGCAGCCTTCGTGCTTGGATGTGCTGGATTGCTTAGATCCAGTTGAAAGGTGACAAAACCAAAGCAAGGCACTTGTCTGCTGAAATGACACAGAAGCTCATAGCTAGGGATGGTTAGAAAGCTGGAGGCTGTCTTCTGGCTCAGGCATGCATTACTTTACAAATTACCTTGCTATGTATGTTTTTAAGATTTATTTTACAACTATGAGGATTAGAGGAATTTGTTGTAATGAAAACTGGCATTGTGTCATTACTGTGTAACTGTTTAGTTAGATTATTTGGCTTGCCTGGGTTCTTGCATGTTACTCAATTTCATCTGGAAAGTTCCTAGGTAAGTTAGACCAATTGGGGGGCACGGAGTTACACCCACAATTATAATAACTGCACACCTACATATTGTTTTGGTATTCAGTGTTTGTATTGCATATGGACATACAGCCAGTGGAAATTTGAATTTTTTTCCAACTTTTTTTTTTAATTTGAGCCCTGCCTTGCCCCTGATGCTCATCCAGCCTTCTAGATCCTTGTTACAGGTTCATCTAAGCCTCCCTTCAGGCCTCCCCTGTAAATTTCGTATGACTTGAAGTTTCAGTTTAATAACCTAGTATCTGTAGTTGGGCATCCTCCTTCATGTGTGTTTAGCTTTCTGCTGTAGCCATTCAATCTCTAATTTACCCTGACAAATACAGGATTTGGAATTCATTGCTTTTTCAGTTTTAGTCTGCTTGCAATGATAGAGGTTGTAATCTAGAAAGGACTAAAGTGGACAGCATTTACTATTGTACAATGTAAACAGAGTTTTGAATTTGCAGAATAAATGTGATCTAAGGATGCTTCTATAGACTGTAAGGACTGCAAGAAGTATGTACTGGCTTAGCACATGCATATACTTTATTAGATTTCCTATGAACTTCCACATGAAAAATAAAACCAGCTTTTTTTCTTTTACCTCCTGATTTTTCAATAGCAAACCTTCCATTTAGATTTTTTAAAAGCCACTGAAATGCTCAGTATAGCATAAAGACTAGTGGTGTAGCCATCAAAAGGTTGGATTTCTATATTTTGTTAGCATTTTATAGTATTGACTCCAATATATCTATAGGCATGACTCATAATAACAAACATATCCCTGAGGATTTAAGAAAGGATTTGGTATTAATCTTAGGTTCTGTGGTAAAATTTTGCTTAAATGGTCTAACTGTAGCTTCTAAAGTTTTTAATATTTTTGTGGATTTAATGGTTATGAAAAGTTCTTGCTTGGTATCTGTGAAAACTGAAGCCCATTCTTTTATTCATGGATTAATTACAGCAGAACAGTGGCCAAAGTGATCTTCTCCACAGCACCCATGAACTTCAACCTTGAACTGAAGAAGACCCATCAAATGGTGAGAAAAGGGTGTGGTTGTCACAACTGTTAAGTTAGGGATGCTCTATTATTTTATCCTGTTTAGCACTGATTCTTTTATTTTATAGGTATTGAAGTTAGATTTTTATAGGGTAGTTTCTGGGACCATAACCTAATTTCTCCTCCACACCCCGTATTTCAGCTGTTAATTTTTCAAGCTTTGCTTTATTCCTTGCTGTCTTTCATTTCAAAAATAATTGTTAGTGATACACTAAATACATTAGTTAATTTCTTTATTACTTTCTTTAGCCTTAGTCCTGTGCATGTGCTTAACTCTGTTCACATGAATAGTTTTATCAGTAGCACTACTTAGAAGAGTGAAGTTCAGGATATATGAAACTGTTTGAAAGACTGAAGTTTAAATTTTGCAGGTGTGTATGCCTGCAACTAAATGAAATGCTACTGAAATGAATGCAGGAGTGGGGTATCTGGAAGTGCTTTTAGCTTGTATTAGTTTGCTTGCTCTTTTGCTGTACGATTTGTTTCTTTTAAGACTGAAAGGTGCAGGATGTTAATTTGTTTCTCTAGTTTCCCAGTTTCTGGGAAATTTTGAACTCTGAGCTTCACAACATTTATAAAATTTTAGTAGTGCTCATAATTCTCCTGGGAAGAGCAAAACATTATTTTGTTTAGCTGTTTTGTGAAAAGGTGACTGAATATGGAGGAACTATTTCTCTATTTCACTGCCTTAATCAAGTCTTTAATCCTAGTCATAAGAATCACTAGGTAATGATTTTTATATGTATGGGTTTATTAAGCATAGATCTTAAAAACAAGGAGTTTCCTTTTTTTTAGAGATATAAATAAAGGATGGAATATTGGTAGCAGGGGCTTGCTTGTGTAAGAATATAGTTGTTAAGTGTTATTGTTGAATTCCTGGTAATTTAGATAGGTGACAGTTTAAAATAATGTTGCATAGAATGATCCATAGTTCAGGAGATGGATCACACTGACCAGAAGTTCAGAGAATATTGAGAGATGCCCCAGACGTTTTTTTGGTGTCTCAACAAATGGCTCAGTTTGTTTTCCTTTAGTAACTGTATTGTAGAGTAAGTAGTAAAAGGGATAGAACCCTGTTAATGGCTTATGATTTCCACAGTTTATCCTCTTGGAATATGGGATATTAACCCTGTCTTAGCTGTTTACCAAACTGGGTTTGGAAGCACGAGTGTGTTTAAATAGCCAAGAGAGATGCTGAGCCCTTTATGCCAACCTCTGAGCTGCACCCTGTGTTAAGAATTACTTTAGTACTGTTATCAGCCACTAAACTTATTTAATCTTTGCCCAGGTTCTTTACCATTTCATGTTTTAAAAACAAGGTTTAATACTTAAACCAGAAAGAAGCAGCAGTTTTCAGGCACAGTGCATTGAGATGTAACCCAAAGGTCGTTTATTTTTAATACAGATTCAACAATCTGTTTCTTTGTTCTTTCTCAGCCATTTTTTCTTTAGTTTTCTTTTAGAGAGCTGATTCTTGAATTCATTTTGAGCATTTAACTATCTGCATTCTCTTCACCAAGCAGTTAGTCTTGCACTTAAGTAAAAATACTTGCATGAGTATGGGAGAGAAGAGCCTGAACCCACGTTAGGCCCTTGCATCTTGTATTTGACTTTGCCTACCTGGTAGCCAATGGGCTGGATCCCGACTAGCACTGGAGTGTGAGTCTGAGTGTTATTAGGGTAAGGAGCTGAGGCTCAGTTTGTGTTTTTGATACTACAGACCTAGTGAAAGATAACAATAGGATGTAAATTGATTTCCAAATTTAAGCACTTCTTTAGTTGCTTAGGTGAGCAGAGTTTAGCTGCTCCAAATGCTTAAAGTTAAATTGTTTAAAGGTTTTCTTAAGGCATTTTTTGAACTGATGAAATTCTTTCACTTCAACAGAAGAAGAGGTAGGCCAATGTCAAACTGTTTTGAAAGGCTTGTTTTCATTACCCTGCTTAGAATATAATGCTATTTCTTTTGTTCCATCCTCTTTTGGCTGAATCACTTTCACTTCCCTGACTCTTCTTATACCTATTTTATCCTGCTAACCTTTCCTCTAATGTCCAGTTTTCTATTCGGTTTTCCACACTGATTATTCTTTGTCTCTCTTCTTTTTTACTGAAGTTTTAGAGAGGTCATTATACTTTTTCCATTTCTTTCCTTCCTTCATCCTGGAATCCAGCAACAAATAAACCCCTCTGATTTCAAGTTTGCCTTTTTAGTGAGAAATACACAAGTTAAAAATGTAGTGCTATATCAATAGAAAAGGTAAACAGAGCATTGTGGATGCTATTAATAGAAAAGAAACCAGGTTTTACATATGATTAAAAACTATTCTCTAATTTGGGATATCAGGATCCAGGCAGTAAGATCAGGATTTTAAGGTGATGCTTTAAAACTCACTATGCTTATTCTACAAAAAACCAAAAAACCTACCAACCCAACCAAAAACCCCACAAAAGTACAGGTATTCTGAATAGACTCATTAGACTTGATGTGGCTGTTTTATTGAACTGCGTATCATTGAACTTTTCTTAAGCCTTAGGAAAGACAGTATGGAGCTGGAAGAGAAGCAGGGATCTCCATGAAGGGCAGTCAGTTTTAGTCATGGTAAGTTAAAAAAAATACTGTATTTCTGTTAAATTTTCACCTTTATTCAGGGCCCTGTTCACCTTGCAAAATGAAGCCAGTTTTATTGAAACAGTCTCTACATTCTCTGGATTCGTTTATGCTCTCACTGTGTAACAATTGTGCTCTGTTGTATCTGACTTTGTGGTGTAACTCCTGAATGAAAACAATAAGTGACGTAAAAATCATTATTTTCACAGTGATTATGCTACAGTGTTTTCATGCTTAGTTTCTGAGCAAAACAAGATATATAGGATTGTGTTATGTCCTAGTAACTTTCAAATCCACTGCTTAATTTCAGCTGCATTTGATATAGAGGTAGAGGTCACAAAGTCAAGTTTCTGCAATTTGAATGAAATTTAGCAGCTGTGAGTAGAGAAGGGACTCAAATTCGTGCCCCCGGGGTAGAAAAAGCTGCAGCACGGACTCAGAAATTTTCTATTCTGTTCAACCTGTTGCCTTGCAGGTCGGCATGCTTGGTTGGTCTGCCAGTCGACACGTGTAGCTCAGACCTGGTCACAATGTGAGCTGCCTCCTGTTCTCCTAAACATCAGAAGCTGAAATTTAGAGAAATCTGTTTAGACGGCAATGGGAAAACAGCCAGGCTAGCTTCGGCACAAGTGTGTTGGTGGCACCTATAAGCATGCAGGTAGGTAACTAGACTTCATTACTTGTGCTTGGTTTTGCCAGGGCCTTCTAGTCTCCCAAAACACTTGTGAATCTTTCCATGATATGGTGTTTTCTATACCTGGATTAGAAAAATGTTTTTCTTGTCCATGTCAGAGAAGGGAACTGTTGAGACAGCTTCAGTATTTAATTTCTTTGGTTGTTTGGATGTTAGCGCTGAGCTTTTTCTTAGGCTGTCAAAATTGTAAAACTGTGTTTTCACAGACATTACTGACTGTAATTTAGATTGCAGCTATGTGTCCCTGACCCATCCTACAACCTACTCCTTTGGAACAGTGCAGAAAATATACACTATGTTCCAATTAACTTCCTTTGTGAAGAAAGATGTGGAGCTAGATACAGGGAGAGAAAACAATATTAGGATCAGGCTTCATCAAGTTACCACACTGCATTGCAACTTGGGAAATGCTAAATCTGTAGCTGTGTGATTTTGTCACCAAAACTGTACTGAAAGGTTTTGTCTGCCCATTCATCTCAGTCAGAGAGAAATGGGCAGATTACACTTGCCAGAGGTGCTGTGTCACTCACTGTACAGGCTCACATAGGCACACTAACTTGGCATATGTCTGGTATTTTTAAATTTTATGTGTAATGTTAGACAAGGGTCAAGATACAACACTCTTTAAACAGAATTTAGTGCTGTAGTTGAATTTCTCAGAATAACAGAAGCCTAAGAGTCATGCATGAGAAATGTAAAATTTTAAAGAAGTAACATGAGAAGAAACACTTCCAGTTCAGTATCCTAAGGTAACTGTCTTGAAATGTCAAATTTTGTTTGCCCAGTTGAAAACCATCAACCTGGCAGCAAGGAACAAAAGCTTGTGATACTCTTTTCCATTTTCTGCTAATTTTCATGGGATTTTTTTTTCACAAAATCAAAGGCAAGAAGAGAACAATTAGTCATTACCAAAAAAAACCCTCAAACAAACTGCATTCCATTTTATGAAACTTTTGGGTTGTCAGATTCTCCAATCCTTTCATTTGGTCCCAGCTTTTTTCTTTATTTGTTTTCAAGTATTGTTGTTTCTGCAGAGCTATCTGTATTAAAAGAATGAAGAAATGGGTTTTTTGCATGTTTCTAGGATCTATTGGTTCTTAAAACCTTTATCACTAGTAGTCTTGCCTAGTGTCACCAGTTAAATATTACTTAATGGAACCTATGGCTAACTGGCTTTTCAATGGTTATAATATGTAAAAATATTGTAATTTATAACATTTTCCTTTTAAAGATCAGCATAGATGTGTTTTTAATAAGAAGAGTAAGGTCAAATAATGGGTGTTAAGTTTTGTGTGAACAGCAAAGTGGTGGTGTGTTGTTCAACACTATGTTGTATTCTTCCTGTGTTTTAAATGGTGTTCATGAAGTCCTTAAACTTAGCAAAGTTTTTCATAAGGATTTTTTGTTTTAAAAAGATACCACTTTTTGGTCTAAAAATGACTAATTCTAAACCGCTTTTCATTATGTATTTTTGAAGACTTCAGTCGTGGATGCTACTATATGTGGTCAGATACTTTCACAGTCATAAACACCTCAATAAATTCACAGGCCTATGATGTATCCCTAAAATGGATGTTGTGGGACAGATTTTAAGAAGGTTGAAGCACTAGAAAGTGACTTGCACAATAGACCAAAGAAACTAGGATAATTAATTTTTAGAAAGTGATAATTAAAAAATTATATTTCAAGTAATATCAGTAAAAGTTTCCATAATGTGCTGTCACTACATGTAAAATTCATAAGCAATTTTAAGCCAACATTCTTTAAAGAAGGAGCTAAAAATTCCTATTAAAAATATGCGACTTAAAGATGTATGGAACTTGTTTATTATGTGCTAAATGCTGTAATAAAACAGGCTATCAGTAGGTTTTGCTGCATGTTACTAATTTTATTTTTTTTAATCTTGGTATTTTTGCAGGTGTGTGGAGGAACAGGTCCTGTTCTCGCTGTTGTTACTCCCACATAGGCAGACTCTGTAATTGATTATGTGTGGGTAGGGCCCTATTGAAATTCAGGAGATTCTGCAGTAGTGCGGGGTTCTTTTTGTGAAAGTTCAGTTGCAAGATCAGGACCCTACTGTGACTCCTTACTGTGCATTCTGTCACTGTCTCATTGGTTGTACTGGAACCTGCCTATTGGGATAATGTAAGTCTTGCTTTCCCCCCACTTGTACTTTAGATGTGAATTAATCATAAAACATTTCTAATTAGAAAATTAGTATAATTTACATGCATTCTTTTAATTGTTTTTTTGGCAGTACCAAATACTATATTCCTCAAAACTTCTTAATGGCACTGAGGCTTTGTGGATAGTTGGTCACATGATGAGAAAATTCAGCTGTAAGTACATCAAAATGATTGACTTTTTCAATAGTTAGTCTTTACTGATGTTGGCAAACTAATAGTGATAAAAATGTGAATCAAGAGGTTTGACTTATGTCAAATTACTTCAGTTCTTTTTAGAAAATATATACAGTCTACCCATTAAGGGTTTTATTATTCTTAGGTAATTCACCATGGGAGCCTGAAGTTCTTCTCTACTGTAATTAGGTAGGGAGTCCTAAGTTGTTTGTTTTCTTTATTTTCAGAATAGTGTGTCTCTGACTTGCTCTGTGTTTTGACAGATAAACATTTTGAAATTTATAGATCTATAAAAACTGTTTATACCACTAATATTTGTATAGATATTGCAAACTGATTTACTAACATAATTGTCTTGCTGGGTTGAATACTGAAATGTTAATAAATATACACTTATATTTGTGTCAGTGTACCTTGGTTAAATTAAACTGAGCTGGCATTATGAGTGAATTTGATCATACGTGCTGATTAGCTATAGTCTTAGGCAGGAACTACATATTACCCATATCATATGTCAGTGGATTCACCCAAAAATAGCTATAAATATCTATGCTTGGGTTAAGGAGGAAGTTCTTTTCCTGTAGCTATGGGTACAGTCATTGCTTTGACTCCTGTTTTTATATACAAACGAGCAGAAACTACATGTAGGTGTTTTCCCTGTATAACAAAAGGGGCATTGTAAACTCTGTGCCCTTTTTTATGATGTTGTATTTCCTTTCTGGTATTTAAATTCAAGGTTGTTTTCAGCTGTGTCTTAATATAAAAAATGGAAGAACTGGAAATGTTACTGAATTTGTGGATAGTTATCAAGGGGCTGTAAAGGTCTGGAGGAATTGTGTGTAAGGACAAGAGATTAGAGATTCTTTCTCATGAAGCAAGGACATAGATAATAATTGATGAGTAAAGGTTAAGGAGCACAGGATTATTTTTATTGCTTGGCACAAAAGCAGCATGAAATGAAAGTAATTTGAAGAAAGAGCAGATTAGAAGTAGACTAGGGAGTCCAGTTAAAAAAAAAAAAACAAACAGCAAACAAAAACCCCCGAACCAAAACCCTTAATATGAGTTTGAAAAATATACCTGAGAGGAGAACTAAATGGATAGCTACTGATATTTTTCATTGCACTGAATATATGATATATTTAAGTTTAAAACTTTCAGTAAATTCTTTTCTTGAAATATTTGGTTTTCTTCTGCTGGAGAGGAGTGTAAGAACTTGGAAGTGTTAAAGAAGACTCAGTGACTGCTTGTGATTTACAATATGAATTGGGGATTCAAGATGACAGTTACAACTAAGAAGAGAAGACAATGGGTTGCTAAATAAAATTAGTGCCAAGCAGAAGCCATAATTTCTTGTTCAAACACAAAACTTAATGATTTTGAAATGCATCACCTTCAACAGTGCTCAAACCACAATTTTATTATTCAGGTTCATTACAGAATGGGTATTTTCAGTTCTCATTTGAAAACCTGAACACTTATTCCTTTGAGATTTTGCAATATAAAATGAAATTGAGATTTTTCAATATGAAATGAAATCTTGATTTCATTTCAGAAACTGAAATGTTTCAGAACACTGAATGTTTCATTTTGCATTAAAAAAATCCTGATCGGCGTATTTTCTTTTTCAAATGTATAGACCTATGTTTGCTGTTTTCATCTTTTAATGCTATAGGCCATATATATTTTTACTAGAAGTAAGTTGGGTGAAAGAAAGAGAAGCAGAATGAAATTAGGTGATTGCAAAAAAAAACCCCTAAACACAGCCTTCTAGCTGAGCCTCTAGATCAGAAGTGCCTCAGAACAGATCTAATTTCAGAGGAGAAAAGGAAGGAAAGTGACATACCAGTGAGTCGGGTATGAGGAATCCTCTGCATGTTTCATCTCCATCTGATTTTTTTCTCTCATCTCCACTGAGAGGCAGATCACCTGGGTGTGACTGCTTCCCCTTCCTGTGATTGCAACTTCCCTGTACTTTAAGGGAGATAATGTTGGGGCATAGCAATGTTCTGCCTGCAGCAGTGCTGCTACAAATGTTTAGAAGAGAAGGAACTGTGAATTGTCTCCTGCTGTAACCCGCTCTCCAGTACTCACTGCTGCTTACCCCTGTTGTTGAGACCTGAGCTGATGGTCTCTTTCATTTAACTCATGCCGTGATGCTGTAAATGACTGAAACCAGGACCAAAGCAAGAAAACAGACATCAAGAGATGATGATTTGGAATGTAGGGAATGGGCATTTGCTGCACAGCTACACTTTGTCAGCTCTTGAGGTATTCTCCAAATGCCAAACTACAGCAACAGAGTAAGTTTCCTTCTGTGCATTGAGAAGGAAGAGCAAAGGAATGTGCCTGAACATTCAGCATGTTAATTGTAAGTCTTTGAACAAGACTTCTCCTACTGCTGTTTGCACTCTGCTTGTATTGTGACTGTCCTGAATGTAGCATGTCTTTATTTGTGTCAAATGAGGCACTCCTCACATTGTAACATCAGGAACATTGTTTTTCTTCAACCCTTGAAAGTCAACACATGGTAGCATAGATAGCTGTAACAAGTTAGTAATAAATGTGACACAAAAAAATTTCTCATTTCACAGTATTTATAGGAAAAACAATGTTTTATGTGTTTCAAATATGTCTTATTTTCCAATCCTAACCAAATGTAATGCATGAAAATTTTCTTCAGCAATGCCCTCAGTTCTTTATTTCCAGTTACAACTGCTGGTCTTTAGTTAGTAGGTTTTTTTGTATTTAAGTTGATGCCCTCACAAAACCTCTCTGGACCCTTTATGAATGATGCCATCATGCTGTCATTTGTTTTGTCATAAAATCTAGTGTAAACCTGCATTTTAGGAATCTTTTTCCAATCTTTAAAGGATGGTCATTCTTCTCTGTCAACAGGTTTTTCATGGATCAAGTCTTTATTAGAAAATATTTTACTTTGCCTTGACAAATGCAGCCTTGCCTTGCTCATTAGCTAGTCAAAGTGCTGCTCTACTGTAAATACCATTTTCTAAACCTACTCCTTTGCTATTTTCAATTTCCTGCTTCATTTTAAAGCAATAAAGATAAGCTATCGGTCTTTATTTTCAAGGCTCATCAGGACTACTTCTACCTGATACCTCTCCTTCAGTATCAAGAGGTTGACTCTGATTTTGATCAACATATGATGCCAACTTCCATCATTTGGTCATTATATTTTCAGACCACACTGAATATTTTCTCCTCAGCTGCCTCTCATGTATTGGTTGACTTCTTCATAAACAGAAGTATTCACTATCTTCCCTCTAATTTTTTCTTAGAATTTTTATGTACTGTGAAGCTTTAAGCAATCCAGCTAGACAACAGTTATATTGCAGGTATATTAATGCCAATGCCTATCACAGTAGTACTGTGTCATTGCATTTGGACTCTGCCAGTAAGATATATGAAAATATAGTCCAATAGTTTAATTTTATCAGAATAAACCACAAAATATAGTTCTGTATGGTTCTATGGCTGAGTAGGGGAACTTTAGTAAGAGCTCTCACTAGTTGGTGAGGTGGAGGCAATTGCTGTGAAATACTGTGGGAGACTGGGGAGCCTGTACAACCCAAAAGCTTGATCATAGCAAGAGTTCTTGGTTGTATATGTATAGACTGGATAAACTTAATGTTAGGCCTCATTAGGCCATCATGCACACGCTGTGATGATATTTAGATATCATTGAACACTAATTTTTGAGCAAACAAGATAGGGAATCCAGAAGAAGAGAGACAGCCCATGATTTAGTCTAGATCAACATACAACAAATGACTGTGGAAGTCATTTGTTCAGTAGTGAGATATCATACTCAAGTTTGTCGTACTTGTAGGAGAAAGAAAGATTAAAATAAAATCTAAGAAAATCCAGTCTTGTTTAAAAAAGAATTGTATACTAATGAAGACACAGTTTAAATAAATACTAAAAATACACAGGGACTTTGTTTTCCAATTCTAACCCAATTAAATAAGACTTTTTCAACAGAATTCAGCAGTAAAAGAAGCTACTAGAAATAAATACAGGTTTTTAAAAAAGCAAAATGCAAGCAAGCAAAGCAGGAAAGAGCATAGTTCTAGCAAGTGTAGACCTAATATGAGGCAGAACAAAACGATTTTGAAATGCACTGGGCTAAAATTCTAAAAGCCAAACCCATCTTTTTCCAGTGTAAGTTTTGCTAGCAGGGAGGTGAATTTAATAGATGTAGTTAAGGAGAAAGACAAAGTAATTACAGTAAGAAATTGAATTCATTGCACTGGCAAGGTTTATGACAGGATGCTTAGGGACATCCCCAAATAGGAGTTGTTTTTTATAGGGAATAGTTCAGATTTGATATCTCAGTAAAAGGTTTTTAAACAAATTGATTGAACAAGCATTAATAAATTGCCCAATAACATGCTGTTCATTCAGAAATTAAATTGGTCAGCAAACCATGAACTGTGTAATCTGGTACTTAAATTAGCCTTGATAACAGAGGAATGGAAAGTAACAAATGTGACCCTAGTTTTAAGAAGGGTTTTAGGGATGGTCATGGACTAATGGACTAAAAAGTCAGGCTACCATGACAGACAAAATGCCAGTGATTGTGATAAAACATACGGTTAATAGGAACATGGGTAAGTGTAATAGCAACCATCATGGCTTTTGTACAACTAGTTTTGTCTTAGAGCTTTGCTAGTTATTTGAAGGAGTCATTTCCAGATGCACAGGAAAAGGTGACCTAAAAGTTTTTAAAAAGTTCTGTAACTGAAGACTGTTAACGAAATGAGGTAGGGAGTCGCTTAAAATTCTTTGTGGATTAGTAAAGGGTTAGAAGATAAGGCACAGTATGGCGACTAATGGGCAGTTTTAACACTGCCCCCTCACAAAGGTTTGTATTGGCACCTTTGCTGGTCCACCTGTTCCTAAACAGTCTGGAAAAGTGCAATTGTAAATATTGCAGATGATAAAAGGAAAACATTCACAGTTGGAGGCAGACCTAATGTTGACCCTGAAGAGCTGCAGAAGGATCTCACAGCAGGACCTGTGGTGATCCAGGAGCCATGGCTGTCACAGTGGCCAGATATCGCTGACCCCACTGTTCAGCCAAATCCATCATCAGAGAGAAGCAGTGGCTGTTGGATTACAGCAGCCATCAGCCCATAAAGGGTGAGCTCAGCAGGTTGTGACCAGTCCTGCCACCCAGGAAGGCAGGGACTTGTAGCTGTTCTTTTTAACAGCAGGGGCTGCAAAATGAAGAGAAGATTCTTTGTCCCAGATTTCTCAGGGTTTCATAACCCCAGTGAGCTTAAAGTACATGTTTTGAACGTGTTTGGAGTTCCTGCCTGCTGCAGGGTTGAAATTGCACTGTTAAAGTGATAGGTAATGTCTTGCTGCTGTGAGAAGCCAGGGCTCTGAAACACCACCTTACTGGTGTTTGCATAGTTTTTTAGCAGCTTCTGTTAATTTCTTAAAATCATTCTGTTTCTGTAAATAAGAGCTTGTTGTCCTCACTGATTTATGATAAATTTTTAAACATGAATCAAGTGTATACTGTTCTCATTTTCTTAAATCTGTAGGTTTTTTTATTGTTCCTTTTTCCAGCAGTAGCAATATTTTGGTTGGGCAGATCAGTTTTACTTCTATTGTTCACAAACCTGTGGGCAATGGCAAATGTCAGTTCGCTGCTGCTTCAGAAGCTAAAAGCAGTTGCAGGCCCTAAAATTAATCCCAGAGAAAATCATATAAAGAAGCAGAAATGTTTCATGCAGCAACCAGAAAGTCTGGAGGGAGGGATGGAGTAGAAGATACCATTGTACCTTTGCAACAGCTGGAATGGTTTCCAAACTGTTGTCTGCAAATCCCTAGTGGACTCCAAGGCTGTGGTGAATTGAACATCTGTTTGGCTAAACCATAACAGTGCTTTAAATAGTGTTTCCAATTAAAAGTTTGATCAGATGGGTGTGTGGTGGCTTTTGAATATTGCTGAGGGCTGATAATGTTCTGTTGCTCAAAACAAAGTCGGAACCGATGTCCTGGAGTGTATGCAAAAGTAGAGAGCACTCTCTACCTTTTCAGTTTTGGTCAAGTTGCATGCCTCTCCAGAAGAAGCAACAGAAAGAGATGCCCAGAAAGAAGCCAGGAAAAGTAGTCTGGCAACATTAATCCTTCTGTCCCTATCATGGCTTCCCCAGTAACAGAAATAATGGGGTTCTGAATCATTGTATTGTCCTTGAGTATCCCTGAAATTCTTCACTAGTCCTACTTTTCATGTATACTCCCAACTAGTTAATTTAGTTTTCTGGTAAGTAAGTATGATTTTTCAAGTCTTGGGTCCTCATCTGACAAAAATAAACTTGTCAGCTCCTCTAGATTACAATATATATCCTCCTTTGAATAAAAGCCTGATTTCTCATTGCCAGAAAAACGGATTTTAGAATTTTCCATTCTGTCATTATTAACGGGCATAAACTTTCCTTACAATTATTGATATGTCTTATTACCCGTTTGTTACTTTTTCAAAAATCCCAGTTGTATTCTACCAACTTCTTTTAATTTATTTCCTTGAAGGATAATTTTATATTGTAAAAAGCTTTTGTCCTCATATCATGTCTTTTATTACTTTTTTCTTACTATTGAAAATTTTCCAGCAACATAAAATATTTATATTATCAGTGTTTTAGTTGCCTTTGACATAGTTTACTTCCCATTGTCCTGAGTATCATACAAGCACAGCCATAAGTAATTTGGAGAGATGTTAGCTTCTTCAACCTTATGTGCATATTTTTATTAGGAATTGTGGTAGTGTCAAATTTGAAGTACACTAAACTATAAGCCATATTCAAGTGGTAAAAATATGTTTATCTTAAAGAAATATCTTAAATAATTTGTCTGATCTAAAATCACTATAATGTATTTTATGAAATTTAAACAAAATATTAGAAACAAATACTGACAATAGTTTTTTAAAAAGGATTAAGCAAGTTACAGGTGCTCTGTTTAACCTTTTTGTGTTCCATTTTTCTTACTCATGTCTTTTGCTACAAATGTAGAAATGAGGGAGATTGTGCTTGTTTTTATATTATCTTGCTAAATACCAATTGCTAGTTTACATGATTCTGATGTTGTCTTTGGTCAGGCTTGAGCTACAAACTGAATATGAGATTGAGGGGAATCTTTGCCTTGTATCAGAAAGCAACTTGTAAGGAAGGAGAGAGTGACTTCTGCTATACTGTGGAAAAAGATGGTTTCCTGAGTTTACCTGTGGGTGACAGGAGGGGTTTATGAGTCCTGGCAAGGCATGTGGGTATAGAAGCAGTGATGGGGTGTATTGTTAGGTCTGAGGATAAGTGCACCTGAATGAAGAATTTGGAACAGGTATCAGAGAAGGGGTTTCAATAAGAGTTGGAAAGATCACAGTTGGATAAATACACTGGGGTCAGTTGAAAGTCACTCTACTAGAGACCATGGCTACAGCTCTCCATCTGACTCTAGCTCATGCCACACTTGTCCCAGCTACACCTTTACCTGTCTTCTGGAACCTCTGCTTCTTCTCCAGTTTCTGCGCATAACCCTTTAAAGGGGAAAATCTACTTTTCTGCTTACTCCAGGAGCAATTACATGCAAAGGTACAAATGGTCCTATAAATCTTTTACATCTAAAGCTTGTCTTCTGTCCTACTATACTTTCTTCAGCCTCCTGTCTGTGGAATTCTGCACTGCAGATGCAGACAGACAAATGAATCACAGAATAGAATCATTTAGATTGGAAAAGGCCCTTAAGATCATCAAGTTAACTATAAACCTAACAGTAAAAGTCCACCACTAAACTGTGTCCCTAAGTGCTGTGTCTACATGTCTTTTAAATGCCCTGGACAGCCTGTTTTAGTGCTTAACAGTGCCCTCAGTGAAGAAATGTTTTCTGATATCCAATCTAAACCCTTCTCTGGAACAACTTGAGGCCGTTTCCTCTTGTCCTATCACTTGTTACCTGGGAGAAGAGACCAACCCCCACCTGACTCCACCCTCCTTTCAGGCAGTTGTAGAGAGTGATAAGGTCTCCCCTGAACCTCCTTTTCTACAGGCTGAACAACCTCAGCTCCCTCAGCTGCTCCTCATAGGACTTGGGATCCAGATCCTTCTCCAGCTCCATTGCCCTTCTCTGATGCTCCAGCACCTCCATGTCCTTCTTGCAGTGGGAAGCCCCAGACTGAACACAGTACTGGCAGCATGGCCTCACCAGTGAATACAAAAGGATTCACATGAAATACTGTGGAAAGCTGCTGCACAATAGTAATGCTTCTCCTTTACAATGTACATCGTCTCCATGTGGGACATGTCCCATCATTTGAAATCTGCTGAGTGTAGATGAATTCACTTATTCCTTTTCCCCCTTCCTGTAGCACTCATAAGAACATGATGGAGTTTTTCCACATGATGAGTTATGACTTTTAGATAATGTTTGTTTTACTAAACAGTGGAAAAAAGTCTTAGATTTCTAAAGCCTGGTCTCTTCGATTTGCATTTTTCTGTGATCTATGGTCTTCCTAAAAATAAATTAATTCAGTGGATTATTACACCTACCAGTGTTAAATTGAAGTTTATGGACAGTGGAATTGCTTTTCTTAATTATTATTTTAAAGATCCCTAAAAAGTTGTTTGTGTAGATTAAGGGGTCTGCAGAAAGACTGAAAGCAATGTTATAGGACATCCCCTTCAATGAAAGGGGCTTTTTTAAACGTAGTGGGGTTTTTTGGGCACAGGTTTTTCCAAAAGTCTTAAGCTTTATTAACACATTAATTAACACATTTCCTGTCAATATTGATTATGATTGCATATTTATGTCTATGACTAAACTTAGCTAATGAGATACATGATTTCTGCTCAAGTTTGGAACTCAGTAATTAATAATCCTGTCAGCACATGACTACACAAATAGATTATGTACCAAGATCACCATAACAATAGTAAAAAAAAGCATACTTTTGGGGTGGGGGGTCTTGGTTGGTTTGTTTTTTTTCTAAGAGGGTACATTATTTTAAAGGGAAACTATTTTTGTGTTTCTCTCTTAGTCAGATTTATATACTGGATATAGAGAGATCATTCTTTTAGTTAGTCAACACTGGTCCCTAAAAATTTGCTTTACTTTTATTGTTTGTCATATGTCATTTTATCTTTAAAGACTGCCGAGTTCATGATTCCTGAGAAGTAACACCTTGAAGTTCTGGCACTATCTTCTACAAAGTAATTTACACTGAGCTGGCTTCCTGTTACTGTGTCAGTGAAACATCAAATGTTGATAATATGTGGGAAACAACATTTGATATTATGGCTGTTAAGCTGCTTGGAAAAAATACTATACAGATGGATTTTTTTGTTTACAAGACCTGGCATTTAAAAATGTTTATCATGGATGCAGGTAATACGTGTTGTTTATGAATTGTTACAGGATAGAAAATACTTATATTTGTATACAATATGCTAGTCTTAGCTCTCACTGTTTTTATCTCCTAAGTGTCTTATAATAAGGTGGTTATAAATATTTAAAGATATTAATCATTTAATTTATTGAAGCATTGTATGCATCATTTAGAATGGCTACTAAAGGAGAGAAGTAGACATGCCCTTCTTATAATAGCTAAACATGAAAATAAGGTCTCAGAGATAATGATATAGTTCAAACTTATAAAAATCATTATGTTTTGCTGTATAGCATAGCTCTTTACAGAATGTGGTTACAGTTATCTAAATAGGTTCATTGCTGAAGTTTATTCTAGTGTTTTTTATATCTTTGCTGGAAATAAGAGAACACAAACCCTTAAGATTTAAGTTACTGATCTTCAGCCATGCTAAAGCTTTCAGAACTTGGTATTTAACCCCAGGACTGGATCCATAGCTCTTTTAAATTCTGGAATTCCAGAAACTGTGCAGGTGAGTAGGAAAAAGCAAAGGAAAAAACTGAAATGGGGAGAAGGAAATTATTCTCCTTTACAGAAGGAAAGATGAAAAAAAAATTTAATGAGCATAGGAGAAATAATAGGATGAAAGAGAGGAGCCACGTGAGTATTTCCAGTAATATTTTTTATGTAGTACTCAGATATGTTATGCTTTGTGCTTGCATGGAAAACAGAGTGAGACTTCAGCTTTCTAACTGCTGTTCTGACCTGTACTTTACTCACTGTGCATTTTTTATTTTAGCACAGTCACTTCTAAGGAAGGCTTTAAATTGACTTTCAGGGCCAACTTGAATCACAAAATTCATTATCCTGCTGAAATGATGACTACCCCAATGTTTGTCTTCCCAAGTTAGCTCTTAAAAAACCCACTATTATACATGAAAAAATAAATCAAAACCATTTTAAAAATATATATTTCTGTTAATTCTAGTCACTAGCATTTGGGAAAAGGCATAAGCAGGCATTCAGTAACAAGAGTGTCAGAATTTCTGCGTAAAACCTAATTGTAATAGTACTGAAATTGAAAATAGAAACTGCTAATTAACTGTTACTCAGCAGGACTAGGCAAAGTCAATCAATTCATAAGCAAATGTAGCTGTAGAACAATGTATTACTTACCTTGGTGCTCATTACAGGTTAGACATCAATGTGGATTTCATCCATAAGCTGTAATAAAATAAAATAAATTAGAAAATTGCAAAAAAGTTTCATTCAGTAATTTGTTCATGGATGTGCTTAGTTTCTGCATGATTCCCATAAGTATATATAGTATTTTAGCAAGAGTATATGTTTAGGGAAATCCCATACTCTTTAAACTGAGCAATTAACAAATATTCTTACAGCAAGTATAACTGGTCTTCATTAATTACCATGCAAAAACCCCATTTAACTACAGAGATAAGGATCTCCCATTTTGGTACATTCACTCATAGTACGCACAAAACATTTTAACTGTTCATCTGAGCAACACTTCAGTGTAACTGAGCCCTGAGCTGATGTATGGCAGAATAACATTCCCTCTAAAAGGAAACAGAGAGTGAAAATGGGTGAGGCAGGGAGAGGTCTTATAGTGCCAGTTCACAATTAATTTTGGAATGGTAACATATACTTTTTGGAATGTAGTGTATTAATTTCTGCTGATAGAGATAGGTCAGCATAAGAACTATGCTATAAATTGCCGTGTGATAGGGTTCCCATTCCTGTGCCATGTCTGTGTCACTGGGCAGCAATTTTTAAGGGCACCCAGTAAAGATATGAATACAGAAAAATGAACATAACTATCCTCTTCGTGTTCACTCTAAAATGAAAATGAAATTAAATGCAGATAAAACTTTTAGAAGTTCTAAAGAAGAGACTTTTTGGTCTATTTTATAGTTAAGCCCTTGCCGTTATGTTGTTTTGTGTTGATGTTACACTATTTAATGTTGTGTGATTCTAGAATGGTTTAGATCATGTAAATTCTTCAGTGCAAAATCCCGTTTCACGTATATTTAGATTTTAAAGTTGTCTTTTTAATTGCATTGTAACTGGCAACTCTGTGATGTCCTCATGTAATAGACAGTATCAAGATGACTGTATTCTGAAATAGTCATTAGTGGAAGACCACTCCAGTCCCAGGACTATGTCTCTCAGACTTCCCATATTGACAAGGAAGTGCCAATGGTGAGCTGTCCCTTCAGTGTCTTCCCAGCCCCCAGATCACTGCCCAGGAGGAAAGCTCACTTTCCCATCCTCTTCTCTGGTTACTTGTACTTTGCTACTGCTGTCCTGTAAGCACACAGTCTTGGCTTTGCATCTGGGCTGGCAAGCTGGTGAAGGTGGTATGAAGAGGTTGTTTCTATAGACCAGTTCCACACTGAAGTTTCCTGCACAGACTGGGCTGTATACCAACTTTAAAACTAGTCTTTCACCCATGACTCTTTAATTATAGTTTGTTGAAAATAACCATTATAATATGGCTCCATGACCATGACAATGGATTTCAGCATTTTTTCACAGCAGTATTTACTGCATTTAGTAACAAATTATTGAAATATTAGCTGTGCCATTTTTAGTATCAGGTAAATGTGATATTTAATTAATTGTGTCTTAAAGTTTGGAATAGAGAATCCCAGTGATATTAAGATTAATTTTTTATTTACAGCAGATAAACTTAAAGCCCAGTAGTATATAATTAGTTCTAACAGAAAAGCATACTTCCTTTTATTTGGGTCAGACTTCATTTTTGTGCTCAGTGTAATGCACACAAGTACTATTCAGTAGTAAAAAATATTATGCAGCACAAACCTATTACATGTTCTGTGCAGATGAAAGTCATTAGTAAATTTTCTTTGTTCAGATTAAAGGAAGTTGAAAATATGCTGAATCACTTATTATTTTAATCCAGATGCTGTTATCCATGAATATTCATCAAGAAAATAAAATGCTAGCTTCATAAATACCTAGTGAACTTCACAAAATTAATTATGTTTCAAATATGTGATTCAGAGTCTAAGATTCAGATCTTAGGATGGGATGAATCGCCCTCTGGAGGTGCCCATTTTAGTTTGCTGACTTCACAGGAATCCTGCTCTGAACTGACTAGTTCAAACTAAAAGTTAAATAACTGGCCTGTCACCTTCATTGAGAAATAACTGAGCATTTCATACCATAGTAGATCTTTTCTTCAAACCTCTCTAAGAATGGCTGCCTTATTCCTTACCTTTTCTGTCAGTGTTCTTGTACTATTTCTAATATGAATAAACACGATTGTTGCTGTTGCCATTTCCTGTGTATTGTTTTTCCTGTCTTTTTCAATCTTATCTTATCTTTCCCTGTTTTTTTTTCTTTTTTTTTTTTTCCCGGACTCTTTACAGCTGCCATCCTTTCTGAAGCTTTTCGCTTGCTACCTCTCTGACAATCCTACTTTCCACATTGAAAGTATTGTCCTAACTTCTGATGTGGAAGATTGCTGACCCTTCCTTTGATGCTGATACCAATATTTTCTTGACTGATAGTATTGTAATGAAGACATAGAAAAAGAAGACTGGCACTCATGAATTTTTTTATGGTTTGAGTAGTCAAAAAATACTGTTCTTCTGCCTTCATATAAAATGTGTTGGTTTCCCAATGTAATTGTAACTTAAAGATGTTTGTAGAAATGTAAAATTAAATGTGAAAAGTATAAAATCCATATTAAAGACATAAGAGTTTAATAAAATACAGCATTAGTCTTTATTTTAACAACTGAGTCCTACACGGCTCACTTGCAAAAAGTGGGGTAGACTTACAAAGTTGCGTACTGGTAAAGTCCGACTTACTAAAAGGTGAAATTTATTTCTCTGTTCAGTAATTATTAAAAGGTCAAATTATTTTCTTTCTCCCTCTGGTAATACTTTCTTGGTTTATACCAGTTAAAGATATCTCCTCTTGAGTTCTATCTTCTCCCTTTTTTTTTTTTTTGTTCCCTTTGTTAACCTAAGTTTGTTGTTCCTTTCTACACTGGTCTCTCCTAACTCTTTTGGTCCAATACTGATCCCTTTTTTCTCTTATGTTTGCATCCCTTTGCCTAGAATATTACCTTGAGCATGATCACATATACCCAAGAATATATTTACTTCTAAACGCCGGATGGATCTACTATTTTAGGACTTCTGGTAAAGCAGAGAAGAAACTTAACAATTCATGACAGCATTTTAGGTTTTTTTATGATACATGTACCTTCAGAGGATCAAAGTACTTTGCTTCCTACATGAATGGAATAGTAACTATAGACAGAGATAAAAATTCCTGTAAAAATAAAGACTTATAGTACTTGTTCAATATAGGAATGCTAACTTAAAAAGTGCATTTGGATGAAACCATGCTGTGTTCATAAATGGTATGGCAAACATTTTCAGTTTTGTTTGCATATAAAGAAAAATGCTATTGTAAAGACTGCTTTGTACTGATAGCAATATAAGGAGATAGAATTTGTTTAAAAAGACAACTAAAAGGTATACATGCATAAAATTGGGAGAATTTTTGAAAATCATGCTCTGTTGCAGCATAAATACTGAATAATAGTTAATGTTTTCTATGGGATGGATACCTACATATTTAATTAGGTATACTAAATGTTCTTTAGATAAATTATTTGGATTGCAGTAAAATGAATGCCATGATAAAACATAAACAGTGATGTTCAGAACTTTTGCTTATATGTGTAAAATATTATTCTGTAGCCTCTTCTGATACCTACAATAATTGGCAAAAACAATGGCACTAATAATAGCAATATACTAGAAAATTATTGGAGGTGTAAGTGAGAGTCATTTATGGTGCCTAAAAGTTTTTAACTGGTGTAGTTACCTGCAGGACTTTGCATAATTTTGAGGCCATTAACAAAGCACCTTTGCCAGATGTGTGTACTGAGCATGAGGATGACATTACCGACAATGATTAGAAAGTAGAGGAAATTCAGAATCTCTAAAATGGTTACACCAATGAGGAGTTTGTGTTGAACAGTAGAAGCAATAATGCTTTTCTAAAATTAAGTTGCATTGACTGCAACTAAGTTTATAAAGAAAAACTACGTGAAAATTATCCATAGAAAACAAAAGAATATTAAAACCTATGTAAAACCTGATGGGGCTTTCTGCAGTATACCCTCAAATGATGCACACTGACAGCATACAGTTAAGTCACTACTGGTTGCTGAAGATTTGTCCTTTCTATTAACAATATAAGACAATACAATAATCTGTGACTTAATACTCGTATTCATTTTACAGCACAGCTGCTATGGACTAAGGCCTTGCTCATAATGAAAAATAATACAATTCTAACAAAGGCATATTATTGTTAGAAGGAAGTACATCAAACTGACAGCAGAGTTTCAGAAAACTAGTTTTGAGAGTACTGTATTGGTGTAGCTTAAGTCACAAAATGATTGCTTTTTTGATAATACTACTAATCTAAAATTCAGACTTGCATTTTGATGATAAGATTATTTTTACACTCAACTTTGTGTGTTTTTGATTTGCGATTTTTGCGTGATAAAATCATGGTTTTAAAAATCCGTTAAAATGTCTTTATTTTTAAATCTATTAGGAACAGAAAGGAAAGCATAGCTGAAAATACTAACAAAACAGGAAAGATATTTCAGTAAATTAATAAGTGTAACCACAGGGAAGCATTTGCCAGAGGTGAGTAAAGTTGAATGAATTGCTACATTGAGATGTGAAAACATACTCAATCTATAAAGTCCTGGAGGAAATAATAATGAAAAAGTAGGTTTTTCTGTTCATAGATACAGCTTAGGTACAGGTGGTCTTGAGAGATGCAATACCACTACAAATTCCAAGAATTGTTCTTTGATTGCATGAGAAACAGGACTGGCTAAGACATAAATAGAATATAACTATCTGTTATATTCTATATATATATAGAATATATATATATATAGAGCTGTAGCTATATAAGGAATATAAGGTGAGGGAAACATAATTTATAAAAGAATCACCCTGCAGATTCTGCAGATCACATGGCTAACAGACACAGAAATAATTTCACAAATGAAAATGGAAGAAGAAAAATCCATGAAGATGGTATTGAAGGTTTGATTCGTTTGACTTTCTCTAGGTTTATGAGGGTCTCCATGATTATCATATATATATACAGATGTATTATATTCATGTTATACATACATATATTGCTATATATATGGAAATGTATGAAAAGCTGTAAAAGAGGAATTTGTGTTACGTGCAAGAGGTGCTTCAAAATAGGTGACAGGGTTTTTGTATGGTACTTAAAAAAAAGGAAAAAAGGAGATACTAGATCTAGAATTAAGACCTTATGATTGTACAATACTTCTGGTTTAATATAAAGACCAGAAAATGTGTAAACATACTGTGAAAATCATTGACAGAAAGGTAATGATTTTGAAGAGTAATAGCAAAAGCTGGTTCAGAGTAACATTGCAATAAGAGAGATTCCACTGTAAAAAAATGTTCAGTGAAGTATAAAGTTGGAGAAAAGGAAACAGAACTCGAAAGGAGAACTTTAAACTTGCCATCATGGAAAGAAAGAACACAAAGAGAGCTCAGACCATGTGATGCTGTCTAAGAAAGCCTAATTATCCACTT
Source organism: Leptocoma aspasia (assembly GCA_013399835.1). Taxonomy (NCBI): domain Eukaryota; kingdom Metazoa; phylum Chordata; class Aves; order Passeriformes; family Nectariniidae; genus Leptocoma; species Leptocoma aspasia. Next base: position 365,700 of record VXAX01002439.1, read on the forward strand.
AATCAGTATAATTTTGCTAATATATTCTGAAAGTATGTGAAAATCTTAAAGGAACACAAGAAAGCAGATTTTTTTCCAGTTTCTTGAGCAGTTAGGTTTTTTTCTTTTTTTCCCCATAGAATAATACTGAATAAAAGGAAGTCTTAAGACCACTGTCTATGAATCGGACCGTTTATTTGAAAAGATAGTTGAAGAAACAGTGAACAAAAATGGTAATTGAGGATATAGAAAAGTATCTGAAAGTGTGAAGGGTTCCAGATACTGTACCCCTGTTATGCTCACTTGAGGTAGCACAAGGTAGCCAAGATCCATTCCTACTCACAGGCTGGGAATTTGCCTGCTGTGGGAAAGTCACAGTCAGCCTAACACTGGTCTGTCCTTCACCCATAGCAATAGCTGACATCTTCTGTGCAGGTTTGGGACTGGCATAGTAAGAAGGTATCTCTCTACCAGTTTTTGGCTGCATTTAATTTCTTAGGTCACGTAGGAAAGAAAATGCACCACCACACAGTCAAGAGCTGGTAGCAAACTATAACATGCCTGGCTAACCCACCTGCTCTCCTGAGCCAGGGTAGTCTCATTTGTATGGTCTATTAGAAGATTCCCTAACCCATGCTATTCCTCAAATCTGGCAGTATTTTACTTGAGTGCTTGTTGGCCTCGGCCAAAAGCACACCAAAGAGCAGGCTAACAGTTAAAGGGTGTGGATTATCACATGGTAGAGCTCAAGTATGTGCCTGAGCCCTCTTCAGCTCAGTAACACAGATGTAACCTTAGGAACTACATCTAGCTGGCAGTAATTGCAACTGTACTAGCTTGCTCTAAATCAAAAGTGCAATGGCATGAAAACCAGTAATCCTACAGACTACTATTTCTTGACCAGAAATGTCAATCAATGTATTACATTTGGTTATAATACGTGACAATTAAAAGGGAAGGAACCATAGAAAATCTGAAAAATTAGCAATTTAAGAAAGTCAGAAGACAATAGAAGGGAAAACAGTACTTATCTGATGTGGAAGTATTTTAATATGGAAACTTGAAAGCCAGTTAGATGATGGAATATTCTTTTCAAGATAAGCAAGGTTACAATAAAGAACTCAGCATAGGACCATTTGGGTAAATAGATTTAGTTCACTATTAAAATGCAGTTTGGGTCCCATCTACCTTGTAGGATAAAAGCCTGAAATATGCTTGTAGTATTTTATTCTGCGACTTTTGAGAAGGAGCTGATGCTGAAGTGGGCATGCTTCAATATAAAATAGTCATCTCATCATGCACAAGATAGGATAAGGGCTCTACTGAATATTTATACAGTTTTTTAAAAAACGATATGCAGTAATGTCTTGCAATGAGTGCAATCCCTGTATTACTTGGACAGGTGTTCAGTATGTGATATAATTACCATTAGGTTCCAGGTCACCTTTTGACCTGTGAGGTCACCCCTTATTTCCATGATAATTTCTAATTTTATAAGTTGTAGAAAACTATGTGCAGGAAAAACTGCACAAAAAGGGAAAATGAAATTTCTTTCATAGACTACTTAGTGACCTGGGATTAACTGCTTAAGTCTGAAGACAGAAAATAAAAAAGGAAAGGAAAATGCGGCATGTCAGACAATGCTGGACCATGATCAATTAGCATTCATGAGTATTGTCTTTTAAGGCACTTAGACGTAAAGAGAGGAAATAAACTGCTCAAATAAAAACAAATACAGATTCTGAAATCTGTAGCAGTCAGCTACTCTGGTGAGTGCTGAGGACATAAAGTACATAAATGAAAGAAATTGGGCAAAATTGTAGGATGCTATTGATCAAAGGAAAATAGCCAAGAGTTTGAGAAGTAAGATTAGGAGTAGGGATTTGGAAACAGTCCTTAATATGAAATTATTCTTAAAGGAACGCTGGTAAGAAAATAGACCATCATAACAACGATTCAGCGTAAATTTGCCTGTAGATTTAGCATTTGGAGAAGCTGTTCTGCAGAAATGCAGGCAGCTTTTCTGGAGGAGCAAACCGGCTATTCTGGCTTTACCATATTGCCATGGACCGGATGTGCAACACAGTAGGGAACTGCATTACAAAAAATCCCTTTTGTAGTATGAATGTACAAATCTGTACATTTGGCTTGCTTTACATCAGTAGGATTGTTTTTGCCAATACTAGAAACTGCATTAAAAGAAGGAAGAGAATATCAATGAATAATATAAGAAACTGGAATTAGATGCACATAAATAGAGAATAACATAAAGCAAATCTGTCACGCCTATTACATACCTGGCTGCATATAAAGAAGTCTTCTTTCTTATAATGAACTTGTATTTTGGAAACGCAGGTGAATTATATAAAATTACAGTATTGTGATGCCCTTGAGTATAGTTTTAGAAACAGCCACATGAAACAGCCAAACAAAATATTTGAAGTTATCCACTTCTCTCTGGAGTACATTATATATGCTAAACCAGTCTGAACTGCCAGAACTGGTAGTTCCTGTTTTGAGGTAAAGAGTTGCTTCAAGACTTCTGCAAAAAGAGATTCTGAAATCTTAGGGCAGATAGGACGGGTCTGCTAGGTAAGTCTTCATAGATGGCTTCTCTCTTTGTTGTGATTACATTCCATGACCATCACTCCTGCTTAAATAATCACTTGTTGAAGGATTGCCTGTCTATGTTTCCTGAGGAAGTGGGGGGACATAGAAGCTGAATTGAAGTATGGGAAGGAGGAGATAACGGCATTCAGAAGTTTGGCTGAAGGGTAGAGGCTTTTCTGGAGATTGAGACTGGGTGGCTCTGAGCAGGAGTGTAGTGCTGCGAGGAGTCCTCCAGCCTATTTACTCACTCAGCCTGTTGAGAGCACACCTAGGTATCAGGGATACTTTGCCCACTGATAGATTAACTAGATTACAAAGAACAACTACTACATTTCAGAAATTCATTATGAAAGTACTCTATGAATAAACTATATGAATAATAAAAAGCAAAACCAAACTGTAGAAACCACTTCTGAGAACTTTCATATGTGATTATGGTATAGTTGCATAGTCTGCACAAGTGAAGTAGAGCAAAGAAATGGAAAATCTGGGCTAAATGTCATAAATTGCTCTGCAGTTTATCACTTCTTCTCCCCCTCCCCTCACCTCCCTCCCCCTGCTGCTTTCTTTCCAAGGAAATAGTTTGAAGATTCCTGGAATAAACCATCTGTGGTTAAAAAAAAAGTAAAGAGACTGGGTTCTCTAAAGGCAGGCATTTGGGAATAAATGTGAATACAGATAGTTGCTGCAAAATTGATCTGTTATTATCTTAAATCCTTTGTTTTACTTTTCTTGGTCCACAATATTTCTTTTTCATTCATGCAAAAGTCATTGAAAATAATGCAAAATGTGACATATTTTTACCACAACTAGTAGTTGTGTAATCATCAAAAAGAGATTCCTAGTGTACTTCAACTACCAACATCCTTCTAAATCTGTTTCAGCAAACATTACCTATTTTGAGACAATAGAGAGAGATATGGGCTGTGAGTCAAATCTCCCTTCTATTACGCTTGATTCTCAAAGAAAAACTGGATTTATGCCTGTCTGTCCATCCATCCATCTGTCCATTTATTTATTAAAAATATGATTCTTGTTTTAGCTGTTAAATGTAAAACTAGGAAGATATACAAAATCCCTGGTGTATCCAATTTTTTGAAGTAAAGGAAAAAAATAAGAAAAGGTGACTTACTTTGTATGCAAAGAAAATTGTCATTGCTGATTTCCAAAAAATGTTACTGAAGAGATGTAGAGGTATATTTTGTTTCAAGGGTCTGTGGGGGCTACTGCTCTACAGTTCCATAAAATTTCAAGTAGAATGGATACTGCCTTATTTTACAGATGAAGCAAAATCAAAGAACATACATGCAAAATTGCCAGAATAAAAATCAGTGAATAAAATTATTTGATCTCTGTGTTAAAATAAAGTCTACAAAAGGAAAATTATTTCAGTTTTCAGGTGAAGGGGAATCCATAGGAGAACACATCAGTGAAAAGGTTTTTGGAAAGCAAGATTTACAAGGCATATTTCAAAAAAGTTGTATTTGTTTAGTCTAGAGAATAGAAGACTGGGGAAAGTAGTAGGACATCTGAAGATTATTGTGAAGAAGATGGTCACCAATGGTCTTCTGTACCCAGTTGCGGAAGGACAAGAAAAAATTATCTTAATTTACAGTCAAAAAGACCAGGCTACATATTTGGAAAATCCTTTTAAGTACAAGGACAGTTAAGGGCTGTGGAACCAAGTTATCTGGTGATGCTGCAGCATCTTCCTCATTGACAATTTAGAACAGATTAGACAAAATGTTTCTGTCATAATAATGCTCTTACATCTATTCCATAATTGTTGGCTCCACACAGTAGATAACCCAGAATATTAAGATGTAACTTGAAAAATAACTTGGAATGTGGAGATAAAATTGTATAGTCTGAACACATGATAAATCATCATAAATGCAGGTTTCTTTTTTTTTCCTAATTGATGTATTCCTGAGTTTTGCATGCCTTTGTGTATTTCAATTTTTACTTATTTCATTTTAAAGTTTATTTATATATAATTTCTGTTTACAGATCATCAGTAATGGTAAAGCATGTTACCTGTTCATGCAAGCAATGCTATTATTCTGCTTGCAGTGCTTGGTTTTCTGGTCAGGAGTCTGATTTGAGCATTGCCAATGCCCCTTTTTCTTGAGTTCTAATTCTCTCTAGCACATGCTCTTCAGGTATGTATAGCTTTGTAGGTATTACAGGGAAATACTCTGAATTTAAAACACATGTAGTTTCTTTTAAGTCACATATAGATAACTAGGGTTTACTACTTGACAGAATATCTGAAAAAGTCTGATTCCTAAACAAAACCAGAACTTTGATGGTGAATTTTACTTTCTGTGGTTAACAGGCTATTTTTACAACGATAAATAAAGTCTGTTAGTAATAAAAATGAAACCTAGTATCTATGCTGATAATGGAACCCTAAAGTGAAATTAGTTAGTGATATTAGAAAGTATCATTGTATTTCTGCTCCAAACCTCAAGTTATTTTATTTTCCTGTACTCAAAAACAGTATTAAAGAAAATGTATGGTTCACGTTACCAACATTTGTAGCCTTGATTAAAATGGGAATAATCCATGTATATGCTTTTGTTAGAGCATAAAATATGTAACATAAGAACAAGAATATTGAAGGAATGAAGATCATTTGACTATTCAGAATACTGGCAGAATTCAGTCTATTCAGAATACTGGGTATCATGTCTGTTCTTTCTTAGAAATTCAACTTGAAGGATGATGAGAAAAATATTAATAATTATTACTCTGTTAGATGCTTGAGGACTTATGTGTTTATATCAAACAGTAATTAAAGTCTTCAAATTAAAGTGTTCATCTTTTTTCTTGTATTGGGTCTGCAACAGGAAAGGCTGTGAACATTTGCAAGTGGACATTTTATTCTACCTTCTTCCCTCAAACTGTGTTAGAAAAGTTTCAATTATTAGAAGCAGCTGTATTAAAAATGTGAGTATTGTACAGAGAATCAAATAGCTTTCACTCAGTTAACACCTCAGAGAGGAAAAAAGAAAAGTAGCACCCCTTCACTTTTGTGGCTCATTGTATCTTGTTATCTTGATAAGGAACCAAGGGGTTCCAGTATGACTTTTTTGTTTAATACTGCACCTGGAGCATTTAGATTTACCTGCCTTTGGTTTATGGTTTGTTGGTTGTTTTTTTTTTTTTGTTGTTGTTGTTTCTTTTTGAAATAGGAAGCATCTTCTTACGCTATTTGAGAATTAACTTAACGAGACCACTGAAGTCTTAAAACCTTTATGATACAAGCTGATTTGAAGAAAGATTGTTGTCAGCTTGAATGGAATTATTCAAAAATATGACTCATACAACACTGCATCTTTATATTAATACAGTTTATATAGAAGAAAAACAGTGTAGGTCAGAGAAGTTTTTAGAGGAACATGTCTTGCAAATAATGTTAGAATGCTTAACTTACAGTTTTTTACAAGGATAGGAAAATATAATTCCTGGATGGAAGTGAATACTGCTTTTAAAAAGCTTCTGAAAGTTGTGTGACTTGACTTCTCATGTAAGTCAGAAATGTAATTTCTGGTGTTTCCTGAAGAGAGAATAATGGTTTTAAATTGCAAGATGCCTTAGTCAGTTAAACAAATTGAGAAAAATACTAAAGCTCTTTTTACTGACAATTGAAACCTACAGTTGTCTGGTTTTACTCATGAGAACTTGCTTCTCAACATGTATATTAATTTATGAATTTTTGTAATGGAACATTGGCTTTTATGGTTTGAAGTTGCAAATGCAAACGATATTTTTTAAGCTTTCCCATGTAATATTTTATTGAGTAGTTAAAAAAAATGCTGACTAAAGAAATTATTTATGTAAACAGAGGGGATTTATTAGGATGAGAAATTTAGTTTTCCTGCATGAGGTCCAGCACAACTACTACAGACATCAATCCCCAGCAAGATGATTGTATCTCTTTTGAATAGTATGGTACTCAGAAACATATAGTTAATATTATATAGATGGATCTAACCCCCATTTTGAAAGCTGTTAAGGAAATTATCATTTAATAATTTTGAAAATATTAATTACAGATTAAATAAGGACATCCAAAACCAGAATAATTAAAGGGTGCTTAGGAAGAAAAAATATATGCAGTTTGATTAAGTGAGGTAAACAGCCACATGCAAGGAAACTGGAATGATATAATGTTTATTTAAGTTGGCAGAAGAATATATGATTGGAGGTAGAATTCGTAGAATATGGTGTTCAGTTATTCTGAGTTATTCTATTTTAGCAGATTTAATAATGTAATGTAATCTCCTTATTTAACATAACTGCAGTTGAACTGAATGAAGTAGCACAAACTGCACATCAGAAAGATATAGGTTGGAAACTGTTAATATTTAGGAGTGTTAATATTTTTGGCCAGTTTTGAGAAATAAATAAGAAAATGTCAGAATTAAGAAAAATATTTTATTTAAAGAACTTGAAATTGCATTTCTATGCAGTTTTGGGCTCTCCAGACTAGTAGTGTGAGGTACAGCAACAGCATAAAGAAATAGTTACTTTATTAATTCAGTTTGTGTGTGTGTTAATTTATATAACTCAGTTTTCCATCTAAGTTGGCCAAAACACAGACAGTTACTTTAATTGCCCAGGTTTTATAAAGAACGTGAATAACTTTTCTGAAATGCTCTTGGATGCTTCTTTGGCTGGTTGTCTAGATGTGTTTCATTGCTAGCGTGCATGTGCCCCATGAGTGCAAGGACAAATTATTTGAATGAAAAAGTCCATTAAATGGTATCAGCAGATACTTGAAGCACCCTCATGTCCACTGCCCTCAGGGCATTAAATAGCCACGTGAATACAAACATGGATGATTTAATTATTTCCATCATACCACAGAGATAGAAATCATGCAGTACATGTACTGTGTGATTTACTTAACTTTAGTTGTAATAGTGTAATTAATTTCATACAATAAATTAAGTCCCCTAATGACCATTAGTAAAATACAGTTTGAATTAACATACTAGATATACCTCTTTGTATATGGACAAAGGAGTCCTAGGTTACTGGTGTTTAACTTTTTCTCTAGTGTGATTCTTCAGAGAGCAACATATCCCATAGTAACATTTCCTCTTTCTGAGATGAAACATAGAGCAGGGAAGGGAGGGTGGGAGGGGAGAAGTCTTCCCTTAAACAGAGATCAGCTTATTTTAAATTCTTCAGGTAGAGCTATAGTTATGATTTAAGACACTGTCTCTTGTTCAGTGACCTGGGATTCTGATCTGGGACATATCCATTAGCAGGATCCACTTGTATTGGCAGGGAAGTCTGATGGAGGCAGGAGGAACGTGCATCTCAGTACAAGTTGCTGCCCATACATGTAGAAGGGATAAAATATTCCTCAGCAATATGACATGTCTTTGGTTCATGTGTTTTAAAGTTCAGATCCTGAAAAGACTGATTTTTTTACTTTCATATTCTCTGCAGGCACCTTGATAGTGGCTTTGTGTTAAGTGCCTTATGTATTTATAGCCCAATAGTAGTGATTGTATTTCAGGACAGTGTCATACATAGTGCTGAGTGACTTGTTGGCCTCTCATTCTCTAACAAGCTGTCCAGCTTATTAGAAACAATGAACACCAGAAACAGGGTGCATTCTACGACTGATTGCAGAAGCAAATGTACCATTCCAAATCAGTGACAGAACCTTCTGTCTCTACAGGAAGGGTGAGGGGGCTAGCAGTTCAGTATCAACTATCCGTGCCTCAGCAATTTCATTTGCTATTTCAAATTCAGATTGCAGTAGTATCCATAATCTGCTAACCAATCACTAATCCTCAGGGATTTTTGAACTGCCAGCCTGCAAGATGTCTATTTTTACGTAGGGATCCATGCCGCAGAGAAAAGACATTAGATTCCTCATAGGAACTCTGGATTACATTACAGAGTGCTACCCTTGATTCTTTGTTGTGACCCAAACAGGAATTTTCTGTTGAGTTGGTGTTTGCCCTGCCTCCTCCCAGAAGAAGTAGCCATCACCACAGCCTGCTTCAGAAGGTAGAGCATTGAGGTGTAGTACCACAACACATCATTGATTCAGTTCACACAGGTCTAAAACTAGATCATCCACAATCCTCAGACTTACAGAAACAACATCAATTTAAAACATTTTGCTATGGTTTTACTATTATACATCATATTATCAAGAGCTTTTTACTTCCCAGAGGAGAGATTGTAGACAGCAACAGGTCAAATAAATCAGCCTCTAGGTCATCTTTCAAGATCACTAAAAACCTCTCAGCATTTATAGTCTCTCCCAAAATATTTTGTACTTTAGCTACATTGTGAAAGCACAGCCTTGCAACGACCTGGTACTTGCTGCATGAGGTGTCTGGGGTACACAAAGGAGTCCTCTCCTCATTAAACTTTGAACAAATTATACTTACTACAGTGTCGCCTTCATACCTTGAAGTACCAAGGGTCTGGGGGACAGACAGATCTATTCAAAGACAGGGATTTGCTCACATTCAAAATCTTTGTGATGTTCAGGAGATGCCTGCTCTCCATATAAATATTTCAGTCAGTATTCTCTGCCTTGAACAATAAATAAATTTGGGTTTGTTTTTCAGGGACTTCCCAAACAAGTGCCAATAGCCAACATGATAATTAATCATATATTTTTGTCAACAAGCCAGTGAGGGGCAAGACCATCCTCAGGAGCTTTTATGTGACATACAGGTCTAAGTTAAGCCAGTCAGACCTAGGAAACATTTGGGAGTAGAGCTGATAATGTTAGTCTTGAGCCTTTCTAACCTTCAGTATCTAGCCATTGTAGCAGGGAGTCAATAGCACTGACCTGTCTTCCAGAGTCACATTTTTCAAATGGGGACTTCTAAATGTGTGCTTGTTCATAACAGATACAAATAGGTGTCCTGTTCTAACTAGAAGGATGCTGGAAGTTTCTGACAAAATGTTTTGTTTGCCTGTTCATAACATGGGCTTTGTGTACCTTTTTTTAATCTTTCTTTGTGTCTTGTGAAACTTTCAGTACATTCTCTTTACCTGCTTAGCCAGACATACCCTTCTGAAATAATAATCAGATCCTGCAGCCAAACCCTGTATGATTATAGTTAATAGACAGGGTGTTGCCTACGTGAAATCTGCTGACAGAAACTGTTTTGCAACAGTACAGATAATTTTGTGTCAAATAGAGTCACTTTAACTAGAGTTACTCACAAACCTGAATGAAAAGACTTTCTGTTTGAGTATCCTGGCATGGTCAGTCTCCCTTAGCCTCTTCTACTTCAATAGTACAGGACTGTTTCATAACTTTGACACTAAGTGGAGTTCATATAATTTCTCTAAAAGTGCATTTTTCTGCAATAGCTGCTTATCTTCTTCTGTCCAGTGATACAATATACCTTAACTTGTAGTAAGATTTAGGAAAGGCTTTTTATATTTTTACCTAACAATGGAGACCTGTCTTACCTGTCTGTATAATTTTTTACTAATAGAAACTGTGCTTTCCTATTTTTGATGTCTTGTACAACACATGGCAGGGAAAATTGGGAGAATACTGCATGAGTTAAGAATCTCCCACTGAAATAATAGGAAACTCTCACAAGCTTCTGCAGTTTTCATTATGATGTTAACTGTGCCCACTTAAAGTCTACTCTAGAAACAATGTCCTCCTTCTTTAGAGGAGGCTTGAACTACTTTAGCTTCAGTTTTCTGTTTCTGATTTTAGATAAAGTTTACATTGATTCCTTGAGCTTTAATTATTAGCAAGTAATTTTCTTGGAATGGGGCTGATTTCTGTGGAGTGGCAAATTTTCTTTTCTTTATTTCTACTCCCTACGATTCTTTTAGATTCTGCTTGCAGAAAGACCAGCAGGGTTTTAAGAGTACAATATGCATGACTGCGTCTTTTTCTCTAATGCATCTTCCCTAACAGTGGCAAAGAATGGCTCTCTCAGAATATCCTCATCTAGGCTTCCAGTTCCCCAGGATCTTGGAAGGACTTCTTTGCAATAGCAGCTTCAGCATCTGCCACAGATAGCAGGCAGACTGGTGGTTGATTGGCAGAGCTAAGATGAAATAGATTTCCAGCCCTGGGGCAATGCAGTCTTCTTCAGAGACTATAACTACAGCACCTCTCTAACAAACAGCAAAATTCGTGTTTCCAAAACAGCAATAAATGTTTTAAAGTCACAAACAAAAAGGATGGTCAGGGATCAACTTTTCACCTTCTCTATCAATAAAAAAATAAGGGTTCATCAGAGGACAGCAGTAGGCCTGTTCAAAATAAATAATACAATAACTTATATTACTTTATATGTTCATGGGTATTATACTTACAACATTCTTTTACTAAAGACAGTATAGATTAACGAAGTTCGCAACAATCTAAGGAGAGACTGCACAAGGCCCTGGAAGAGAGATCCAGTGGACAAACTAGATTAGGTTCAGGACAAACCACATCAGGTTCAGGAAACCCTCCAAGCTAAAACAAAGTTGGATGCTGGAATGTATGGGCATTATCAAATGTGCTTGTCCTGGTCCTGCTGTTCACTGAGGGAATATTTGGATAAGAATTGGCTTTTGTCAGCTGTTGGAGATGGGTAAATGGGCCAAGTGTATGCCTGGTCTGAACTAGTCTGACCTCTCTAGTATTCTTAAAAAAGTTTATGAATCATGACCTACTCACAGTCTTCGCAAAAATGAAACAAAATACTTTCAGGACTTTCCCCTCTTTAAATTCAGTCAGCTAGAGTCAACCTTAGTCATTCTTATTCCTTTTACTGCACTCTCAACTTTGCTAACTTCCCAATAGTATTTCAAAGATTTTTTAAATATATGTTAATGAAATGCCTCTACTTCTCCTTTTTTCTCATCTAATCTTGCCCTTCCTTAAATCAAACTTAATTCATCTTTCTCTCTCTCTAGAAACTTGTTGCTACCATTGTAATTCTGAGTAGTGACTTTTCTTGTTCCTTATATTGGCTTTCAGATTCTCTTCATTACAGAGAGGAAATCTTTGAGCCTGGCAATGAAAAGAGCAAGAAAAATAATAGACAATCCATGGGATATTATTGTTTCCATCACAGTAATTTGGGAGGTGGAAGAATTTCATTCTGATCCATCTTAAGTGAATAGACCAAATCCACAGATCTGCGATACCAAATCTGTAAGTCATATTCCAAAATGCAGCAAGCCAGGATCACAACTATAGGAAATTCTCAGAAATAACTTTCCTTTCCCTTTAAATTTGGGAAATTGTCCTAACAGCAGGTTTATCCTTCTAAGTCACTTTGCAAGGACAAGGAAGTTTAATGATGTTGCTATTTTTAGCAGAGATTAAGATGGTGAATTCTTGTGTTCAGTTCCCTGGTTTGCCTGAAGCCTGTTCAGTTTTCAGTAGATAGGCATAGGTGCAGCTATGGCTTGAGGAAGAGAAGAATGGGTGGAGGAACAGGGAAGGATCTAGAGCTCTTCATAGCATCCTTTCACCCTTTCCCTCCTGCTGTTGGTCAATCTACACCTGAACAGCAGTGCATGGAAGAAAAAGCCTTTCCTGTTTGGCTTCTTACTTCTAGTGCCTCAGGTATTGAGGAAATGAAGGCAAACCTCTGTGAAGGCAAACCAGGGCTCTGTCTCTTTAACTTTGAATGTACACCAGCAGGCACAGTAGGGACCCATGCTGGTTTGAGCATATTATAGTCTAAATGGCTATAAGAGAAAGGAGGGAAATCACATTTTCTGTTACTTGTGTGGTCTCCTGGAACGATTAATATGTGTTTAATGAGTTCTCTATGTATGCTTTCTTTAAGTTAAAAGTTTATTTTTTTAACAAGACCACTTAAAATTAATTATGAAATTAGGGCAGCCAGTATTAAGGTTAAATTTACTATAGTATTTTAAAATAATACAATAAAAATACCATGCCACACATTTTTTATGCCAAAGTTTTAGATAAAGTCAAACCACTGAAGGGGTGGAAGTCACTGGCAGAGCATTTGGAATTATAAACTGCAGAATGTGGAACCAGCTTCTGATAGTTTTTCTCTTTTAATGTTCTCATCTACTTCATATTAATGTTCAAAATTGAAAAATCCACTGGGAGATGAAAAAGCAGGTAGTTCATTTTTTCTCATTAGGTCCATGAATGAAATCTGTAAGAGGATGAGATGTACCAGTTGTACAGTCTTGAAGGTCATGCTAGCCAGAAACAATCACTCAAGTTCACCAACTAGCAGTGATTCATCCTTGTTGAATAAATCAGTTTTCAATACGGTATGTTCTGATAAGTTTTTTTTCTTACACGTCATGTACAGTTATAGCTATTTAATTTAACCAAGAAAAAATTAAGAGCTCTTTTGCTACATTTCAATTGAATTCCATTTTCCATCACACATTACTTACACACTTTTATAAATTATAATTGGAAAACAAAGTCATGGTAAAGAGAAGCCATTAAATTTTCTATCATAAGATGTAAAAATTAAGAATAATAAGTTCCTTATATAAATTATTAAATAAAAATTGTGCAGGCATGAAATCACAATCTAGATAGCAAAACTAATAATATTTTATAAAGAGGGTATATTTAATTGAATAAGGGTCTTTAAAATGAAAGGGGGAAAAAAAGGAAATATTTAACTGGACCAAAATAGACTGCGTAAGACAAGGCTATTCTCTTTTCTGTTTTAAAAGGTAGCTAGAATTGGTAATTGAACTCAGAGACACAAACCAATTCACCCAGTCTGCTGATAACATGCACTTGTAGTTCTGGGTCCTAAACAAACACAATATGGGCCTTGCAAGTGCTTTAGAAAGCCCTGGTTAATAATCAGTTGTCAGGAGTCCCCTCTGACCCTCGCGGGCCCTCCTTCCCTCGGAACAAAACCCCAGCATCTGCTGCCTGTTGGAGCCATCGCGGGGCAGAGCTGAGCCCCCGGCACCGCCGCCTCCCTCGGCTCCGTGCCTGCGCGCAGCCGGGGAAACCTGCGTCGGCAACTTGGGTCCAGAGCAAGTTAAAGAAAGCAGCTAAGTTACTGAGAGCTGCCTCACTGTAAGGCAGAAGGAGATGACCTGGGGTTAGATGACCCTGACTATCAAGTGTGTTGTCTTGACAAACAGTAATTGCTTGACAATTGCTCTACATACGTTATCATGTCCACGCTGTATCCGCTGATAGAGGTTGTTTTCATTACACATACTGGGTATTTCTAACTCCACTGAACCTAGTGATGTGTGAAAACATAGATAAGTTCAAACTAGAGGTCTGAAACTTGAAAGTCTGAAACTTGAAAGTCTGTTCTTTGTTTGAGTTACTCCTTTTGGCTAGCGGATGTCTGTCTTTAACTCAAGAATCAGTCTATGTCCAGTATGTCCAGCATGTCCAGCATCTACAGTGGTCTTTGGAATACTGGGCTGTTTTTTGGGGAGTTTTTTGGTTGGTTTGTTTTTGTTTTTGTTTTGTTTTGTTGGTTTGGTTTTTTTTTTTAATGCTGTCTTTGTTAGAGCCAAAGGAGTTTCAATGAAAGAATATCTCAGTTTTGTGTTTGGTGAATGCTATTGTCATAATTATTTCCCTGTATAGGTTTCAGCATTAAGGCTGCTGGACACATTAAAGAGCAATCCGCACTCACGGCTCAGTATTTAAGGCATATGCAGAACTTCAGCATTAATTACATATTTTATACTTAGTAAGAAGAAGTTAATTTTTTGGTCTGTACTGTAACGGAACTTCCTTTTGAACTACTGTCTACAGTTACTGTTTCCTCCCCTTTTGGCAGAAGTTTTACTGGTAGTATAAATGTGAGCCTCTTCCAGTTGAAAACAGTCTTATTTTATTTGAAATACAGTATTCCTTTTTCTGAAAACTTGCTGAGTCTCTCCCTGAAATAATCTTATTTTTTTATGTTTTTCCTTATTCATTAACGTCTGCTTAAGTCTCAAGAAACTTCTCAGAAGAAAGGTTGTAGACAAACACACAAGATTATAGCAAATTTTTGTGGGCATAGATTGCTAAAATAAAAGAAAGGAAGGGTAGGAAGCATGCAATGCATAGCACTCACAGGGGCTCAAGTGGTTAGGGAGGTGTATTAAAGGAAAGGCAGCAGGAGTCTGTCAGGGGTCAGTACATGGTCACTCATGACCTCAGGGGCATAGAGTGGTAGAATCCTTGTGACATGATTTGCAAGAGAATGTGTGGGCTTTGATTCACTCATTTACACAGCATCAGAAAGTAAATAGGAGACTGCTTTCTTGTTTGATGAAGACTTCAGTCATCCAGATCAGCATCTTCCATTGATGGAATCTTATGCATAAGAAAAGGACAGTTTTGCTATTACTTGTAAATTTGTTATCATATGACACAACCTGTCATTATTTTCATTCTTGCTTTCAAATGAAATACCTCCCAGTCAGTATGTTGAAATTGTGTGTTATTAACAACTACAATTGTAGTACCTAGATGTAGTATACAGCTTTTTATCTATAGACCTCAAGCTTCTTTTAAGCCTGGAATGAGATTTTGTTCCTTTAAAACTCTCAGAGCTCAGGTAATAGTGGCTGAGGCAAGACTAAGCAGGATTTATTCCTTCTCACTGTTAGGCCACTTGACAGATTGATACAGCTCTTCTAATTTCTGAGTGGCACTGGCTCAGCCCAGCATTTATGCAGTGCTCTGTGCAGACTCCTTCTCCCAGTGCAAAACTCGCCCTATTCCAACAGGAGGTGGCTTATGGCTTCCTTTCACAGTTCCTGCAGGAGAATCCCTGGATGAGATATGAGGCTTTTAGTGCCCTTTCCCGGTCAGGTGTTCATATCTAATGTGAAGAGAGTGGAAGACTGGTGAGAATTTCAATCACTGTAATTTTGGGTTTCTTTTTTTATGTGGAGATATGATATAGCATGGGAACACCTCTTAAGAGAGATCTTCATAGTTGGATTAGCCTCTTGACATCCGTTAGGCATTGCTAATCAGGCACCTTGCCTTGGGAACTGTGAGTTTTATATTTTGAAAAATACTAATGTACAGGTAAACAAGATGTTGCTAAACACTTATTTCAGATCTTAGATGATTTTAGACTTTTATAACCCTGGTATGTGTAGCATTGGCACATCCTGTAAGCATTAGTTTATCTCTTAGATTCAGTGAGACGTAGGACAGTTTTAATGGTCCCTATCTTAAAATGGAAAAACAATTGGTGAAATTCTGAGTCAAGGACAGGATTATGGCCCTTGTTTAGACTCCCATTCCAAACTTTGGCTAAAGCACCATCCATCTTTCACCTTGATATAGATCTAACATCAGCAGTTTGATTTAACTTGAAGTGTCTATAGGAGCAGTAACCGGAAATCTGTGTTCAGACAGTAGGATGAAAGACAGAGCAATTATATTCTTTAATGTGTTAATCAATCCTGTTTATTTAAGCATATTCAGGAAATTATGGTAAGTTGCTTAATTGCTCTTTTAATTTATTTACAGGTCTACTTTGCCTGTAGCACTGAGCTATTGTGATAGTTTGATTTTTATGGTTTTCATCAAGGGTGCAGCTTTCAAAGCCATGTGTCAAAGGTAAGTTATTTCTATAATACTGCTATTAGTATATGTCCCTAAAAATATTATATGTTTATGGGAGAAGTTTTCATCACTTTATTGAAGACTCAGCTCTGTTGAGAAGTCACAGTCCTGAGTAAAGGATGTTATGAAGCTGTAGGAACTCCTGCAGGGAGCTCTGAGAGATATTTTCTCCCAGTGCTTGCCAATATAGTGAGGAAGTGTGCGTACTGCACCAGCTTTTAAAATAGTGCAACCTGATCCTTTCTCTACAGCTCAGAGAATGGGGGTGGGGAGTGAAGGTGAAAGAATAGGAATCCATATCCTCCTCCTCATTTTGGGTCCGGTTTTCTCTATTGAGCAAAGAGAGCATTAGTTGTGCATGACTATTGTGAGAAAGGACCCTTTGCTCTCACCCTTCACATTTCTTGTGACATAGGCCAGGTTTAATCTAGTCTGTGTTAAGAGAAACTAAGTACACTTTGCAGTGTCATAATGAGATTCCCCCTCATTTTCATTTTCCCTCAATGGTATGTAAATCATTGCTTGTAAGGGATAAAAATCTGTAGGAGTTATAAAACCAAAGTGATTGCACTAATGTGGAACTCCTAGTTAGCCTGCAGTGTTTTTTGCTCTCCTTAGTGTAATAAAACTGAGATTAAATGCACTTCAAAACAAAAGAAACCATATGATTTTTCTCTATCTAACTAATAAAAGTAAAATTGACGAATGTAAATTACTAACCAAATCTTTAAAAACAAGGATGGACAATGTGTAACACAGGAAATGGTTTTGTTGAGAGTTTCACTTGTGTGTGGGGTTTTAAAAGTTACCCAGATATAGGAGTTTATAGATGTATAGTTACAGATGTAACTTAGAAAGACGACCAAAATTAATATTTAGTCAGTAGTTGTGACAGCCAATCAGTACAGTGTCGTACAGTGGAATCTTTGTGAAATTTATTATATTATAAAAAAGGATGTTCATGCAAATAAGACATTCAGACAGAAGTGAGGATACTAAGAGTCCTTAAAAAGTACAGGGGTCTCAATATACTGTTTTTCTAGCTAGTGTTGCCTAGTTTTCAGCATATTTATTTTTTACTTCTTTATAGAGTCTAAAGGCATATTTCTCATCTGGTGAACTACTACTGAATTCGTAGTTTCCATTCATCAAAGTATTCATTTGTACCTGTAATCCATGCTAAGAACACTTTTTTTAGCCTGTGCTAGGTGTATCTTTTGTACACATTACATACATAATTTGAAGTGATGCTCTGACTAGCTAATATCATCTATCATTATGTTGTATTCACAATGCTAACTGTATGTGTAAAAAAATACTAATGAAAACTACAACAGTACTTTAAAATAGTCATAGGAATATGTTACTTTTTATGAAGCATTAATGCCAAACTTGACTGTTCTATTAGACATCCATCAATACAGTTAGAGGATAAGACCCAGAATCTAAAGGTAGTTCAAGAGAAGGAGCTGAGGAAAACAATACTGCTTGTTTCTAGATACTAGAAATGAAACTTGCATAAGGGTTTATCCAAGAATACTATCAGTCTTCAGTTAGAAGTATCATACCATCACTGGCTAACTGCTGGAAGGAAGAGGGAGTTTTCCTTTCTTAACCACTTTCCATAAAACACTAGTTGCTATAAAAGGATAGCTGGAGCTGTTCTTCTCTCTTCCTGTGCCTCAGGCTCCATTTTTAAAAACTTCTTTTTCTCCCCCTGTATCTTATCCATTGTAAATAACCACTGCACTTTCCTGCTGTCAGTAGTACTGTCATACAGCTGCAACAACATAAAATGGACATTTTGGATAACATAAGAGCTGGGTAGAGGCTTCTAAAAAG
Source organism: Leptocoma aspasia (assembly GCA_013399835.1). Lineage (NCBI taxonomy): Eukaryota > Metazoa > Chordata > Aves > Passeriformes > Nectariniidae > Leptocoma > Leptocoma aspasia. Next base: position 383,701 of record VXAX01002439.1, read on the forward strand.
CAGTAACTGGACTTGCAGTCTTGTTAGTTAGGCATGGCTGCTGCTTGTTAAAGTGCTACTGTGCAAAAGCTGAAACACTGGAACTGCCTGCTTGCAGAACCAGGAAGACTGTGCTGTCTGAATCAGTCAAATTTCCAAATATAAGTTAGTAACACACTTTACAAATGAAAAGATGGAAATGTGTTTAGAGTTTTAAATGAAAGCTATAGAAATCCATAGCATAGGCCTTTATGGTGATCAGAGAAAACTGCTTCGTATCATTAGGAATTATAAAGCTGCATTAACAAAAAAAAAAAAAGCCACCAAAAAACCCCCAAAAAACCAAACCAAAACAAAAAAAATACTTGGGATCTTATGTACAGAATAAGACTACCAAAAAAATTTAAAAGTATCAGTCATCAAATGGTACAGACAGATTGGTAATGTATATTACACATATACAGTAATACAACACTAGTTAACTGATAATCCTTTTCAAGTGTGAAAAAAGGAAACAAAGGGCCACTCAGCTAATCATGTGCTAAATTACTCATTTATGTACTTCAAGTATCAAAATAAAAGCAGAGTTAGATAAATTAATAACAAACAAGCCTTATTTTTATAAACACAAAAAATTATCTTGATTTTGCAGACTTAAAAAGTCTTCATACTGTAACATAAAATTGAATAAAAACTACATAGTGTACATATTAAAATACAGGTTTCAACCCCAGTGAGCTAATACAAATTCATTCTTCTTTGAACTCTAGTAAGCCAACTTTAATCTCCAATGGGTTTTGAAAGTTAAACCAGAAGGGATTGTCAGTGTGAGGAGGTGTGTATATGTGTGTGCATACACACACACACACACATATACCTTGTTCCCTAATTAATACATTTATGATATACATATCTTAAAAGAGAAAGTAGGTTGATATCTGATACCTTTATGTGTGGGATATTGAATTGACGTTTGTTTATTATCTCTAGGAGTGTGACAGATCTGTGGAACAACTAATACCAATTCAAGGCCAGAATTTGAGGGCAAAGTGAGTTTGAGGTACGCAGGAACTTAGCTCATGGTGATGGGAGGTTGGCTCTAGTTTCTGTGCCTCACTCATTAAGCCATGTCCCTATCCAACCTCCTTTTCCTATCCACCTAATACATCTAGCCACCTTTTGTTTTCAGAGAACAGGCAGTGTAGGGGCTTGCTTTGTACTGTTGCCACTTTAATTCTCTCTGTGACAAGCTGCAGAGCCACAGAAGCAGCCTGGCAGCAGCACTCAAGCTCCAAGTGCAGCAGAAGTAGGGAGCCCTGGAGGAGCCAGTCACAGCTCTCGGTCACTGGCCAGCCCATTGCTTGTAGAAGTTAGCATGCTTAAGTTGACATTGATCCCTCAAGGGACTAGCTACCAGCTAAACAAAACTGGAGCACAGGGCTAGCCAAGCATAGATTCTCTGTGACCCTGTGTCAGGACCTGTCATCCTGTTGTAAAAGCCAGCTATGTTACCTCCTTGCCCTCTGAGACTCCCAGGGAATCCCCGAGTAAATGAAGAGGGGAGTAATTTACATCTCCTTCATGTCTCCAGCCCAGTATTTTTTTTTTTTATTAAAAACAAAACAAAGCAAAACCAAGCAAAAACCCAAGAGATACTTTTAAAAGGCATATTTGTCCCCTTATGAAGGCTTACTACAACAAAACAAGAATAATTTTCTCTATTAATTACAGATAATGGAAAATGTGGAAGTATCTCTGTGGTTAAAGAAGTGAGCATACTGTCATTGACCGTAGCATGACTGTTGTATACAGCTGGGAAAAGCAGACACGTTGGAATATTACTGGTAGTTTAGAATATTTAGAAGCCAGGAGTTCTTTTAAGTCTATTAAATATAGTGAGGGTAGAAATGCTCCGTTGCTTTTGCAGAGGAAATAGAGCAAAGATACACCACAGCAGAGAAAGCTAGCAGGACAAAGGAGATACTATTGACTCATTCCAGACTGCCGACTTAGCAGCTCAACTTTGTTTCCTTTTAACTTTTGTAACAGTAGGAGCTCAAAGCTTCTCAGTCTATTTTCTGCACAAATAGAAACACCCAGACTTCAAAAAGTAATATGCTTTGAAGAAACCCAAACCATGAACACATTAAAAACTGTGTGTACTATTAAACAGGGCTTCGTGGTTACTTGAATTTTGCAGCAAGTAAATACTGGTGTTTTGGTAATACTTTTTACACTGTTGCATTCGGGTAGACAATTCTTGACAAATATCAATTTGTAAAGCACTTTTTGTTGGGTTTAGTGTGATACAGTTTTATTGACTTTGCAGGGGTAAGTACTGCTTCAGTATTTTCACAGGCTGAGTAAACCCCACAGACACTTTTCCCCAACCCAGCAGCATATTGCAACAAGTTTCTAGCCCTATAACATTACACTTGTAACACCGGGGAAAGCATATGATGTGTGAAATTTAGATTTTTGTCTTCGGTACTTAAGTCTATATCCTAATAATTTTATTGTCCACTCTGGACAATGGGGTGTCCGGGGCCATCGATATGACAGCTTCTACGCTGACGGCGTCCCTGTCCCAAAGTCCCATCAAGACCGTGCTCCCCGGTAAGAGACCGGCCCCCGCGTCCCCGCTCGCTCCCGGAGGGAGCAGTGTAACTTCACAGACACCCCACGCTTGCAAATACACCTCGCCTGTCTCACCAGCTATCCCTTCTACAGCGTGCGCTTAAAACGTCACAGAACGTCATGAACTCAAACTGATCGGCATCGCTGATAAACCACGCTGGTACTGGAGCATGTGAGTTGGATTTAACTTTGGATGCGTTTAGCCCCGGGGGCCC